>PVIW01002632.1:0-48104 GCA_004026585.1 Noctilio leporinus
GGGGGACAGAGGGGAGCAAAAAGGGGATGGATGTAATACAACAACAATAAAATTTAAAAAACAAAAACAAAAAAAAATATTTTGCTGTTGGGAATTTGCTTGCAGGCAGTCTTGAGGGGCTTGGGGGAGGACCTAGCTAGGGCCCCGGGGAAGCAAGTGCGGCCTTGCTGACAGCTGGTGAAACTGCTTCTCTCTACTTCTGAATAAACTAGAAATTTTTCATAGTAAAAAAGTTAAAAAAAAACAAGTAGGCAACAGACATAGAATACAGACTTTTAGATACTATGATTTATATAACGTACATGGTCCTAAATTCCTGAAAGAAGTTTTATATTTGCACCACAAGACTCTGCTACCCATGGGAAACTACTCTTGCTGCTCCTGTCCGCACGCCAGGGGACACAAGAGCAGCCATGGCACTGGGGTGAGTGTGACAGGTATTAAGGACTTGACTCGGTGGATGGCTGGCACATTGGCGTGGCTCAGAAATGTTCATTTCCCCTGTACTCCTTTACAGCTGATTTTTCATTTTTACTTTAAGTCTTAAAGCTATTTTACTAACATATCATAAGGCCAATACCCTACTATGTTCAGTAGTAGGAAATTTAAAAGCCTCAATGGCTTGTTCATGGATTGACTTATTAGATATAAAACACAGGCCACTTTATTCACAGGAATTCTCACAAATATGGTGGTCTCTTGCTTTTCTTCTTTTCTAATGTCTAAGTTCAGCTATTTTAAGAGAGATTTTTTCACATAAAATGTCAGCACAGAAAGGGTGACAGTGTTTCTCTGCTGTTTCCGAAGTACAGAGGCAGATATTCACTGCAGTGGACCTTTTCTTTCTGCGCTGTCACTCCTGCCACCCTTCTCCACCAGAAACTCAGAAAACGACCTCAGAGTTAGGAGGTAACTTTCTAAGCACTCCGCCATGCGAGGACCACAGGCCATGTGAAGTCCCCTGTTCCATGTGGCCGATGGATGACGCGCGGACACGTTCCTGCCAGCACTTCCTGCGGCAGGACAAGCGCCCTGGCATCTAAGGAGGGGCCGTGGGGGGTGCAGCCCTCCTGAGGGGGAAGGTCGAACGCATGCAGGGAAATGGTCCACAGTCTGCACCACATGCAAATGAACAGCCGTGGGGACACAGGTTAGGGTTTGGGAGTCTCAGGTATGTTCAAATTTGGCATATGGCATATTTGAGTATTGTTTCTTACTATAGTTTTTAAAATTCGTTAAATATAAATCTTAAAAAATTCAAACCACCCTTCGGTGGGACACCCGAGCCCCTCCTCTCCCTGGGGGAGGCCAGGCTACTCTATGCTGCACCCACTGCAGGGCTCTGGACCTGATGGTCAGTGACAGGCCCGTGTACAGACTGCCGGCTCCACCTCAGCCCCGACGTCCCCGCAGGCTTCCGAGAAGTGCCACTGGAAAGGTGTGGCTGAGCTCCCACTAGCGTGCAGGCCCAGCCGGGACAGGACAAGGTGGAGGCTGGCAGCACGCCACTGCCAGGGGGACCATGAAGTCTCCCACTCTGGGAAGCCATGCACTGGGCACCGCCAAGGGTTGTCCCCCTGCCGTGGCGCCGGCTCGGGGCTGCGAGCTGGCCTTCGATTGCTGCTGCTAAGACAGTCCCACTCCTTCATCGTTCTACACTTGGCAAGGCTCTTTTGCACAGTCAATGTTAATACAGGTAACTTCATTTTATCTTCATCTTATTATCCTAGTACACAACTCAGGCAGTAAAATGCTATTATAATAGAAAAATTAGTTTTGATTAATCATAATGATCAAATTTGTCATTTATTGAGTATTTACTATATGACAGATACCAAATATCAACTTTAACTCTCATTAGAAACCTCTGGGGTGGCTTCCACTTTCCAGTCATTCATTCATTCATTTAACAAATACTTGGTGAGCAGCTGGGCCCTGTTCTAGCCTCTGGGATTTTTCATTAAACAAGACAAGACAACCAGCTAAAGGACCTTACGTCGCAGGGTGAGGAGGCAGACAAATACACAAAATAAATATATGATACTATAATATATTCAATAGTGACAAAGCTCTCAGGAAAAAGAAACTAGGCAAATCAGGTAGAGAGTGATGGTGTGGGGGGTGGGGGTGGTTAAGAAAGGCCTCTCTGAGCAAGTGAAAAGAAATTTGAGTAAAAACCTGGAAGAAGTGAGCTGGTGTGGACACACAGGGGAAAGGCATCCCAGCTGAAGGCCCCACACGCGCACAACACAAAGTACTCGACAAGTTCAAGGAACAGCAGAGGCCCCGTGTGACCGGGGCAGTGGGCGGAGGGGCGGCTGGCAAGGGGGTCAGGGAGAAGGGGGCTGGTCGGCTTTCCCCTGAAGGAGACGGGAGCCCCCGGAGGGGTGACAAGGCAGAGAGCTGCACCCTGGTTTTACACCCAGGGCAACAGAGGAGCTGGGGTACGGAAAGCCGGAAACATGGGCGCACCCTCGTAGCTGCTGTGGGCAACTGCCCTGTAGCCAGGGTCTGCATCACTATGGGGGTGAGATCGGTCAAGACTCTTCACAGTTTAAGAAACGGCTCTATAATCCGAATCCTTCTTCCAGCTTTGCGGAGACGTTCCTGACAGATAAACTGGGGCTGTGCATGTGATGAACTGATGCACTTACAGACTGAAGCCGTCATCACTGTCAGGCACCTCCATCCCCAAAACTCTTAAAGGAGACTCACTATGGAGTTCCTCTTTTCTTGATGATACACCCCCATTCTTCTATTTCCAAAGACCTACGTGGCTCTCATCACAGCCAACTCCTCTTACTGAGAGAAGACTCCGGCACATACCTTTTACAGAATTTCTGCGTACTAAGCCAATAAAGAGAGTTAGTGGTTGTCAGCGAATGGCCATTCTTCTCCACGACCCCCTGGAGGCTGTGCCCATGGAAACAAGTTGTACTTGTGTTTTCTTCAGTCCAGTTGAACTGAAAACTTGAAGGGTGTTTTTTTGCAACAGTTGGTGTCAAATCAACCAATGTGCTAAATTGTTTTTGTAGATTGACCACCATTTCTGGAAATGGAGAGAAAAAAAAAAGAAAGTAAAAGCTAACGTTAAATCCTGGTAAAGCCTGTCGCTTACTGGGTAGTAACGTACCACTCGGCACTGGTTTCCTAGCAAACGACTATGGGAAGGTAAGACAGTAACACTTGGGGGGAGGGAAACTGGAGAGGTATGGGAGCTATTTTAAAAAGGTTAAAATTGTAAGTTTTAGGTTACATATGCCTCACCATATCCAAAAGAAAAAAAAGAAAACCACTGTCTGCGAACTGAGTTCAGAGACTCATGGGAATGCAGGATACTAGATTCTGGTGGGAACTTGAGCTTTGGTGTCATGTCCTGTTTCTGAACAGAGTCCTATGGAGATTTCTTTTCTTTTTCTTTTTTTAATCCTCACCAGAGGATATATTTATAGATTTTACAGAAAGAAAGGGAAGAGAGAGAGGAACACTGATGTGAGAGAGAAGCATCAATCAGTTGCCTCCCACATGCGCCCGACTGGGGGCTGAGTCCGCAACTGCGGAGTGTGCAGGACGGCACCCCAATCAGCTGAGCCACCTGGCCATGGCCCTGCGCGGTTTCTTGCAGAGGATGATGTGTGCTTAGAACATTTGTTAAAAAAGAAGAAAATCAGCCCTGGCTGGTGGCACAGTGGATAAACACCGGCCTGCGAACCCAAAGGTTGCTGGTTCGATTCCCAGTCAGGGCACATAACCAGGTTGCAAGCCAGGTCTCCAGCCAGGTCTGTAGCTGGAGGCAGGTGAAAGGCAACCATACATGGATGTTTCTCTCCCTCTCTGCTTCTCTCCCTTCCCCTCTCTCTGAAAATAATAAAATCTTAAAAAAAAAAAAAAAAGAAGAAAATTATTCGTGTTCCCTTTTCAAGTCAAGATACTCAGCTCTTTGACAACCGCCTTGCTACTTATCATCAACAGGAGAAAATGCAACTCACCCCTTCTTTTGAGCACCACCGATCTGTCGATGGAAGAGTGGTACAGTGGCTTTTCACTTTTCCACATGTACCTGTGCAAGGTAGAAAAACAGTGGGAGCAGGATGAGAAGAAATGGCCCCAAACCCATTTCAGAGAAACTCCTCTGAAGCAAAGTCTGGAATTGCTGAAACTGCTGAAACTCGGGGTGAAGCTCCGGCTGAGAATGACCTGCTGACACACGGACGGCATGCATCCGGGCAGGGGGCAGGGGCCGAACAGCACGGCTATGCAGGAGCCTCCCGGGAGCCAAAAGGTCCTGAGGGAGCTGGGAGTACGTGGAGCACAGACGGGGTTTCCCTCCCGGGAGGTTGTGCTGCCGCCTCGTCTCGAGTGAAGCTGCCTACGAGACAACTGCTCCCCTCCCCGCTGCCCAGCTGCCCCTTGGCTGACGGCTCAGGTAGTGGTTCCTCTGATTCGGATACGCAAAGTGAACAGGACGTGCCAGTCTTCTGGCACTTAATGCCTGGAAATCAATCCTGTCCCTGGCGGGAATGAGAGGCAGGCTCTGGACTCCAGCATGACCCAGTCCTAAGAGTCCCTGCCCTGGCTTAACCTGGGACAGTGGGGACTGTCCCGCGTTGAGGGACAGCGTCACTGCTTTGATCTACATAGTTCATGCAACATGCCTCCTGAGCAAACACCGAGAGTCACATGGCGTCTTCCAGCTGGGGGCAAACAGCAGAGTCGGGCTCCAGCGAAGGCAGGCTCTGGTTCCGGTTCTAAACTAGAACTAGAAACTTGCTAAACTTTGCCAGGATAACACTTAATGTCCACACTTTCTCTCATTTCATTAACTCGTGGAGTTTCCTAAAGTGGAGGACTTTCCCTATTTCCAGTAAAAACATGAACTCCCTGCCTCTGGATCCAAGGGCACTTTCTTATTCTGAGAGGGCAAATCACAAGGCCCGACTGCCACTTCCTGGTGGGAAGCGCACGAATCATGGGACAGATTCTGAAAGTTGCCAAAGGTGGAAATGGCCTTACCCTTCTTTATGCCCCTAATGTTGGCAGTGAGTGGCACATGGTAAGGGCTCATCTAAATACCCGGTGAAGAATGAGTGGATGAATAAATGAACAAATAAATGAATGCAACATCTCTAAATCTGTCCACTTTTACAGGCTGCTGTTAGGAAAAATTAAGATTATGTACATAGGCAATGGTTCTTTAAATCCTGTACAATTGTTAGAAGTAATTATTATCCAATGCTTGACAAAGTATCTGGCTAGTAGACACTCAACAGATATCTGTGGATTTTCTAAAAAAAAAAAAAAAAAAAAAAAAAGCAATAGAAAGTCAAAAATTCATCTATTTTATATTTTAAAATTTATTGTATTCAATCATGGCAATTTTTCTCCATTCTTTTTTAATGCTGGGAAAGAAAATACATATAAAAATAAATGTTTTAGTATTACTATGATAGCAAATGATTATTTTAACCAATTTAAGAATTTTCTCAAGGATTTTAAAAAGACTTGTCCAAATCCATAAAATCTTGACTTAATGTCTAAAACAAAGATGTTAACTTTTTAGTTCTCATGGCAATTTACAATATCAAGAATAGAACAGAAACGAAACTTTTCTAATCATCAAGGAGCAGTGGAGATGTAACCAATGTTCCCAGGTGATGGTCTTTCTGAAAACTGTGTGTGAACTAAATTTTAGTGGGCCATACCACATTTAAAACATATCAGCAAACCTGTCATTTACTCTTGTGGTAAATGAGTTGGTGATTCTATCAAGGATTTTTTGTTATATATTTTCTTAAATAATAAAAGTTACAACATAATCAAAGTTTAAAAAAAACCCTCAAATAATAAATTCCCAAAAAAAAGGGCAAAAAAGTTCCCTAAACTAAACAGTTCCAATCCCAATCTCTGGATAAACCACTGCTAACAACTCCTTGCAAACACCCAATCTAGTTATGTTTTCCTGGCATTTATAATAAATGCCCACACAGGCATCCATGTGCTGGTCAGGGCTCTATTATTGGGTTGACCAGAAAGCTCACTTGATTTTTTCCACACTGCACTGTGGTTCTAGTAGCCCTCAGCCGTCTTTAACTTCTTTAGAAACAATTTTATTAGATTGTATTATAATAGCTGTCATATCAGTGTGCATTTAAAAACATCAAACTTGGTGAATTTCTGTGTAACCATTTCAATATTGAAGATGGAAGAAAATAAGCCACATTTCTAATATGTTATGCTTTATTATGTCAAGAAAGGTAAAAAGGCCACTGAAATGCAAAAGATTTGTTCATAATACAACAACAATAAAACTTAAAAAAACAAAAAACAAAAAACATCATTGAGTTCATTTACTCAATGTTTTTTAGCAATGACTTGATATAAAGGATCTAATTACAGATTCATGAAATGCACCCATTCGTTCAACCATTCACCAATTGAAAGATATTTGGGTTGTTTTTAGGAAAAAAAAAAAGATTTGTTCAGTGAATGTAGAAGGTGCTGTGACAGATGGAACATGTCAAAATTGGTTTGTGAAGTTTCATGCTGGAGATTTCTTCTCAGTGGATGATGTTCCACACATGGGAGAGCAGTTCAAGTTGACAGCAATCAAAGTGAGACATTAATGAGAACCGTCAACATTCTACCATGTGGGACATAGTCAACATGCTCAAAATATCCAAATCAATCAAGTTATTGGTCAAAATTAAAACTGTCTTTTATTTCATGGAAAAAAACCATAGGGACTTTTTGGCCAACCCAACAGTTCCTCTTGGGAGGGGAGGGGCCAAGAAAACGGGGAAGACCATCTAGATGAACTGCACACCTCTCCCTCAGAGGCCACTTTACTTTGCTGACCTCTTTCCAAATGACCAAGTCTACAGAAACCAGAGGCACGCAGCAAAGCCCTAACGTTTCCTCCAGGGTGTCACTGAGTCCTGCGTGTGGGGAGTCAGCGGGGCAGAAGAGCCAGGCCCCCGGCATCCGCGGGCCCACGTGCATCCCCGCTCCTCACCAGCTGTGGGAACCTGCTGCTCTTGTCCCTTTTTTTTTTTTTTTAATTTTATTGTTGTTGTATTACATCCATCCCCTTCTTGTCCCTTTTTGACCAGGCCCCGCATCTGCACTGTGCTCTGTGCATCCCTGGATGTCGGTTTCCCTATTTCAAAGCTCTCAAATTCAGAGGAAAAATACCTAGTTCTATCCATGAAAGCTGAAATTTAGCTCTTGAGTATAAAGCCAGCATGGTTATTCTTATTTATGAGGAAACTAGAACTGCATGAATTATTTACGTTGAGCAACACTGGTTTTACTAAAGGCTTTAAATTATTTGATCAAATGAGTATTAATAATCTACACTAAATGCATAGATATTAACTTTGTCTTCAAAGTCTCATTGCGACTCGAAGTTCTAAAAACAGATGACCTCTGTTCGAGTCAGAGAGCAACAGAAACGTACCCCACGTTACATAAGATGCAACACCCCGAGACCATACGAGGACACTGACCCTTGGTGCTCCGAGGCTGAGCGCGTCGAGAGCGGCACACAGTCAGGTGGAGCCCACCACTCAACCTTGCCTCTCCCGCCGCACCACACGGACCCAGAGCAGCTGAGTTCCAGGCCGAACGCTGGGACTGAATGAATTTGCTGTTTATGAGGGTCTTGATCTTAGAACATCCCCATTGAGAACAAAAGCTAATTTGAACAAAGCAGCTAATATTCTAGAAAGACTGTCACAATGAGTCTACTCTGATGAGACTTCAGCTTCCAAATGTAAAGGGACAGGCTTGAGAAAAAGAAGGTGAATCTAAAACTAGAAGAGATGACATACTTCGCCCTGGCTTCCTCCCATTTTTGTTTTTTCTCATCAAAAGATTTCTTCATGACTTGGTACCATTTTCTGAAATCAAACCATGGCTTATCTGAAAAAAAGAAAAAAAAGAAACCCATGATTATGAACCCAGTCAGTCATATAATAATAGTAATATAATAATAATAAATAATTCATCTGAATCTTCATTCACTGACCCAACTACACATGTATGTGTCAGCCCTTGGGAAGGATGGATGGGGTCACCGTCTCCAGACTCTAACATGACTCCTGAGAAATCGGTCCCTCCTGCCTCGGAGTTTCTGCTGGTATCAGGGCCCTGACTAGGTTGTCCTGATGTCCTGAAACTGCCCTTTTGCACATCTGCTTCTCCAAGAGCTCCTCCTTGAGAGAGGAAGACATGGCTTGTCTGTCCCCCCACTGTCAGGCCCCCTCCTCCCAGCCCGGTGCTGGGCGCCTGTGCTCCCACATGTCCCAGATGATGTGAGCAAAGGAACAAATGATTAATAAATGTGTGAAATGACCCTATAGTCGCTGAGCCCAGACCTCCAGCCTCATCAGCTCCTACTCCTGTTATTCCTAATCCTGGTCCAAATCCAAAGCTCCTAGGGGTGACAGTGCCATGTGTCCCAGGCGCCCAGGTGAGATGGCAGACTCAATGTGCTCACACCTACTGGACGCTGGACAGGCCTGGCTGTGGCCACAGTGATTGGTCCTGATTTGGAAAAGGTGGTGGGGAGGAGGCGTGAGAAGGAGGTGTTTGTGCTGCACCATGAAGAACAATGACGACTTGCCAGGGACTGAGGGCTGGGGGTAGGAAGGAAAGGGACTCTCAGGTGGAAGCAGCAGGGCAGAGCTGTGGCCGCCCCGAGGGCTGCGCAGGGGAAAGCAGGCAGCCACCGGGCTCTTTCAGTAGCCACAGTCAGGTAATGACAAACTAATCCTGGTACAAGGTTTGATTTAATACATGTATACGTATCTGTGTCCATGTATGTTTTCAAAGTTCCTGCCCTACAATTTACTGCATCTTTTAATCCATTATCTTTGAAGTTGATTGATAAAGAAAATTAAGTACCTTCTTTGTTCTCTTCATTATATTTCTCCGCAATAGTAGACAAAGACCTGGAGATACCAATAAATAAGTCAATTTATGTAGAAACTACCATCGAAGACAGCGACGTTTTGAATTATTGTGAAAGAAAAGGAGGTGACAGTCCTCAAAGCTGATGGGAACCTGAGAGCAGGAGCCGTCACTGAGGCAGGGAGGAGACCCTGTAAACATGGCCCTGTTTGCTGGTATTTGGGCAACATGCCAAAATTCCTTGACTTTCCAAATCTTCTTTGAGACACACAGCACCAGGAGCCTAAAGGCACCCAGGTGAAGTGCTAACTGGTTCTTCATGATTTGCGGAGGACTGAAAACTCAGGAGTCGGTGGAACAATGATAAACCTATGTGTCTGCCCGACAAACAGAAGTAAAACATGGTACAAACAACTCCTGAAGGTAGAATGAACCCTCTGCCAAGCCGCTGAGTCAAATATTATGTAAAAGGAGTCGCTGGTCAATGCTCTGTGCCACCTGCGTGTTTCCATTTGCTACTCAGGTAGCACATGGAATCCTTCCCTCCGAATAATTAGGTAAAAACCATACAATTTTTTCCTCATAAAACTGATGTACACTTACCATTCTAAATTGTCATCCAATAAAAAGAGCAGCTTCAACACTATCACAATGACAGCTACGGCTTGAACATCATATTTGACAGTTTTTTTGTTTTTAGCTATAGGATCAAATGTCAGATAATCCACTTCTCCTATTCCAGCCATTTTTACCACCTGGCAGGTGAAATCGTACATTTCATCTGTTGGAGGAAAGAAAAACAGTAAAACATGAAATAAATTATCTGGCTGACGGGGGGTGTGTATCCACAGACAGGCTTTGGGTTAACACATGGCGCTACGCTAGACACGTACTTCCCGCCCTGGAGAGAAAGGCCGATGGCAGGGCACGCAGGACGCGGTCAC
Organism: Noctilio leporinus; assembly: GCA_004026585.1. NCBI lineage: Eukaryota > Metazoa > Chordata > Mammalia > Chiroptera > Noctilionidae > Noctilio > Noctilio leporinus. Next base: position 9,855 of record PVIW01002632.1, read on the forward strand.
AGATCAGGCCCCGTCTCCCCTCTGCTCCGCAGCCTCCCCTGGGCCGCCTCCAGGGAACCCAGGGTTGCGAGGTGCACCCGCTGGCGGGCGGCCCTGGCCAGCCATGGGAAGGCTGGCCGTGAGCTTCGCTAGATAACACAGCTTTCCCCCCAAAACCATATGCTCGGCACAGGCTGCGTCTGTGATGCCTGATACTGCAGACTCGGGTCAGAAATCTCAGGGCCTGTGAGCAGGCTTTCCAGTCACTGTCGTTGGGACTCTGACCAGAGTCCCTGAACCGCGGCTTCCTCACCTGTTGACTGGGTGGTTACAGCTGAGGAGGGGAGGAGGAACCAGGCTAAGTAAGATGCTAGAGACTGTGCACTGAACACTCTATCACTGCATACATTACTCACTAATCTAAGAGGTAGCGCATTCTATTCTGAGTGGAACAGCGCTGTCATGAGCGCATCATGAATTGCACAGCATTCAGCGGAGTCCCCTCGTGTACTCAGTTACCATGTCCTAGCGAACTGCCCCCTTCGTGTAGCACCCAGTACAGGGGTTAGGGGCACACGAACCCCTCACAAGCTCCGTGACCTTGCGTATGTGACATGACCTCCCTGTGCCGCCAGACAGGACCAACCACAGCGCCTGCCTTGGAGTCACCGTGAAGACTCACTGAGCTACACCTCGGGTACCCAGTGAGCACACAGTGGGCACTTCCTACATGTGAGCTCGGGTGCCGACTGCTCTCCCATCACCCACCTTCTCCCTCTTCACGGCTGTGCCTGGGTTCGCCCTCGGCCGCGCGGTGGTCCACTCACCACGTGACCCTGCCCCCACTAGCCCGTGACGACGCAGCCCCTGGCCCACGCAGCTCTGCAGCTCCCCGAGGGAGCCCTGCGCCTCTCCACTTCACCCAGTGGTTGCCGCTTTGCCCAGCAAGCCCATTTCTCTTCCCCATCTCTCCTCTCAACCCATTTGGGCAGATTCTCTCCCATCTCACTGAACTCGGTGACCCACGTCACTTCCCCTAAGAACACTGCTGTCCCAGCGTGAGCTCCGCCGTGGGCCCTGGGCCGCTGGCTCTGCTGGGGGCTGGCCTCTTGTTTCCGCGGGGGGTGGATTCAGTCCCGTGTTGTCTTCCTAACTGCAGCGACCTACATGTAATTGGTGTTTGTGAGGACAAAAGAATAAAACGCAGTTCTCTCCTAAGTGTTTAAGTAAAACATTTGCCGCTGATTAGAAAAATGTTTTGTTCACCCTGAAATAGAACATATATGACAATTCAACATAGGCACCAAAGTACTTTTACATGTCTACTAGGTTCTAATGACTTGGCTGAAGTTTTGACTTCGCTTTTATTCTTTCAAAAGCAGGTGTTGAGGAACTAGCATGCGCTGGGTGCCAGAGTTCAAGACACGCCTGCTCCTCAGGGAGCTCACTGTTCGCTACCATCTCAGCTCAGGCGGTCAGGACCATGACGGACATGGGCTGGCGTCCGGCACCTGCACACAGTCCAACACAGGCTTTGACACTGCATGTGGACAGTAGACAGGGCCAGATCCTGCAGGTCTGCGTGACAGAGAATCTGGATTTATTATTGTTAAGATTACTTCAATTTACAGATTGTGTCTGAATATTCACGGGCCTCATTGAAGTGCAAGATGAGGAGATACAAAATTGAGCTCCAATCAACCAGCAATGACTGCATGCCTGCTGTGCAGAAGACACTGCTATGATGGTGGAAATCGGAATAATGGAAAAACAGATAGGGTGCCTGCCTTCAAACGCACACACTGAACACATGAAAAAAAATCCGTTTAAAATACGTTCACTAGAATTTTCTGTATTATCTGTACTAGTTACGGGGGTGCACCCACAGCTCCCTCAGAGCCACCATGGGTGCCAGACACGGTGCCCAGGGCTCCTCTGAGACCCCATCAGCGCCTGCTCAGCAAGGGTGAGGGCAGCTGGCTGGGCACAGCCTTGGCCACCAGCTCCCGGGGCCACGCAGAGCGGCTTGGGGAGGGGCACCTGCTGCTGCAGCATGTTGGCACCTGCTCTGGGCTCTGCTGGGAGCCCGGGAGAGGCTGCGAAAGTGCCAGGCACGGGTCTCTTCTTTTCGGCACACAGGCAGCAAGACCAGCACATCGGGCAACAGTGACACCTTAGAGGTCTCCCTGTCAACTCACGGGTGGTTTGCAAGCAATGTCACATTTAAAACCTAAATCCTGAGGTGCAGGACTAGCACGTCTGTATCTGTAGGTCTATTTTGCTTTTCATCTCCCCCACTATTAAACAATACGGCCTCCTTCTGGACACTCAAGAGGACACAGAAAGGTAGGAGGAAGGAAAACTGCCTCACCGTAACTCAGAAATGCCATTTCAATGTTTTGGCATGTTTACTTCTATGATTTTTGTGAACATTTCCATTTTATGTAGCTGTGGTTATGTTGCACATTATAGTTTTGTAATTTGGCTGATGTCACGTTCCGTTGTAACATGAACATTTTTCATGCTTTTCTGAACTCTTCACCAACGATTGTAAAAGCTGCACACTGCTTCACTGGACACACACCCCACTATTCACGTAGCCATTACCTTTCTGTTAGAATTTGAAGTTGTTTCTGACTTTTCAGTATTATAAAGAAGGCAGTCAACAATGGGTATGTAAACACTTTTTTCTATTGAACAGTGTGTGAGAAGCGAAGTTTCTGTACCTCGGGTCTTTATAACACTGTCTCCAAGAAGCACATAACGAGCAGATGATGGTACGGCTCTCTGCCTATTGTAACGTGTTTCATTCTACTTGTCACTCTCAGGAAGAGTGGGGTGAGAAATGCTTCCGAACCACACACACGGACCAGAGAACACTAACCCCCTCTGTCTGGCTGCGACCATGTGGGCCGGGCGCTTGTTACAGCCCAGTTGTGTCTAGAATTTTTTGGTAATCCCTGCTATGTTTTCCACACCAGTACTCCCTTTGTAAGTTCAAGATTTTTGGAGTACATGAGAGAACACAGGAACTTTCCACATTTGAAAGTACCATCAAAGAAGTAAATTTAAAAAAGCAAAATCCAAAACAGCAATTCTGCATTATGCAATATGTCACACATAGAAATCTCTTTCCAACTTCTCTAATCTTAATCAAACAGAATGACTTCTGAAATCTCTAGAAGAGACATACATTCCTTAGCTTAATAAATATATTTTATTATTTTAAAATATTTTCTTTATCTTTAGAGAGAGGGGAAGGGAGTGAGAAAGAGAGGGAGAGAAATATCAATGTGTTGTTGCCTCTTGTGAACCTCCATTTGGGGACCCGGCCCACAACCCAGGCGTGCGCCCCACCTAGGAGTTGAACCAGCGACCCCATAGTTCGCAAGCTGATGCGCAATCCACTGAGCCACATCAGATAGGCCATTAATAAATATACTTAAAATTTTTGAATTGTTTTTACTCCTAGGCCCTGGCTGGTATGGTTCAGTGGATTGAGCACCAGCCTGCAAACCCAAGTGTCTCTGGTTCGATTCCTAGTCAGGGCACATGACCAGGTTGCAAGCCAGGTCTCCAGCCAGGTCCCCAGCTGGAGGCAGACGAAAGGCAACCATACATGGATGTTTCTCTCCCTTTCTTCCTCCTTCCCCCTTTCTCTAAAAAAATAATAATGAATAAAATCTTTAAATAAATAAGTTGGTTTTGCTCCTTATAGACTTAATGTGTATATGTTACTATATATTTATATTTATTTTATAGTTAAAATTATACTATACAGGCTTACATACTGCTTTTCTCATCTATTTTCCTTTTCTATTAAAAATACATTCAATCACATTTTTGGTATTGCTTAAGCAACAGTACAGCCACACCTTCGTTGTATTTTCTCTTAAAAATGAAAGTCTTGAACTTCTTACATGTCTGGTTTAACAGGACATTCAAGAAGGGATTCATCGGCAGCTGTGCCAGGCGACCTGCATCCTGCGTGCCGGGAACGCGGGGAGGTGAGCTCCTTCCACGCTGTGTCTCCCTGTCCCCACAGCTCCCGGGACCCAGCAGACTCTGACCTCTTTTGCTTTAGGAATGGAAATAGCATTGTCTCCAACCAATAAAAATGCTATGGTAAATGAACTTCTGGGACTGAAATTTTCTTTTTAAGTTAGAGCTCAGTGTGCAGTAGTCACGCTTCACGCAAACGGGGAAGTGCTGCTTTGGTGGCGGGGGCGCCTGGGTCGCCGAGACCACAGCGACACATTTCTCGCTTCCCTTGCGCTCAGCAACCTTACTGCCAGGAGCAAACACACGCTCTCACGCGTAGCCATCACACCGAAAGAGAATTCTTCACCTCTGAACAGCAGCACCCTTTTTAAAACGGTCAGAAATGTGCAAGAAAGAACTTTGATACTACGGGTGCCTCTGGACGCTGTCGGGCGGCCCTGCTGGCCTGGACCGGAGGCGACGCGCCACTTGGCTCCACAGGGTGAGTTGGCGAAAGCTCCCTCCAGTCAAACGCCGCTCACTTACCGGGGAGGTTGACCTCCATCAGGTACTTCATGCACAAGGTGTCCGGGTGAAGAAAGCAGTCTTCAGTTATGTCTGGGAAACGAGGCAGGTCTAAAAATATGGCAACTTCAATCATTTTTTTATAGATATCCTCATAGGTGGGCCAAGACTGAAATATAAGAGAGATGCTCAAGGTAGCAATTGTCTCAACATAAATTAGTTTCTAAAATATTTTCTAATTTTATTTCATTTTATTTTTAAAGTTTTAATTTATTCATTGGAGGGAAAGAGACAGAGAAACATTGATTTGTTGTTCTACTTATTTCTGCATTCATGGTTGCTTCTTGTATGTGCCCTGATCAGGGATCAAACCTGATCAATTTTGGCCCAACAGGGTGACGTTCTAACCAACTGAGCTACCCAGCCAGGGCTTATTTTCTGATTTTAAAACAATATGGCCTCGCTGAGTGAGGTTGGGAACATGGAGGAAAGCATGAAGGGAAAAACACTATAAACCCTCACTACCCTAACTTAGCAATTTCAGATTGTAACAACACCAAATAAAAAAGCCACTGAAGTCCTATTTGGCTCCTAAAGCTGTCACTGGCCTCACCTGTGAAATAGTGAAATCGTAACTTCTTGCCAGCCATGGACGAATCTGGGGAACAGATCAAGTGCAACCCACTTGGAGTCACAATGGTACCTGAACTGCTCTACACGGGCAGCCCCTCGTTTGTCTTCAAATCCATGGCTAACACATTTAGCTCATGTTATATAATATTCACATGCTCTGTGTGACTCAACAGACACTTGTGCACCAATGTTCACAGCAGCATTATTCATAATAGCCATAAGGGGGAAACTACACAAATATCCATGAGTGGATGGATAAACAAATGTGGTCTATCCACTACAACAGAAGATTATTCTGCCTCAGAAGGGAATGAAGCTCTGACATGCTATAACATGGGTGACTCTTACAACTGGGAAAAGGAGAAAGAGCTGGAGATGGATGGTGGTGATGGGTATACAATGTAAATGTATTTAATTCTACTGAATTGCACATTTAAAAATGTTTAAATGGCCCTGGCTGGTGGCACAGTGGATAAGGCGCCAGACTGTGAACCCAAAGGTCGCTGGTTCAATTCCCAGCCAGGGCACATAACCAGGTTGCAAGCCAGGTCTCCAGCCAGGTCCGTAGCCGGAGGCAGGTGAAAGGCAACCACACATTGATGTCTCTCTCCCTCTCTGCCTCTCTCCCTTCCCCTCTCTCTAAAAATAATAAATAAAATCTTTTTTAAAAAGATCAAAATTAAACACTATAATATTTTTTTAAATGGTCAATTTTATGTTACATATATTTTACCATAATTTTAAGGAATTACAAAAAAGGAACCTAAGTATCATTAAGAAGGAAGAAACCCAAACATATTAGATACCATAATTAGAGTAAACCTGCAGATTTAAAAAATGCAACATAAGGCAACCAGTTGAATGGGAGATATTTGCGAACAACAGCTCCAACAAGGGTTAATATCCAGAATGTATAAAGAATTCATACAGATCAAATAATCCAACGAAATGGGCAGAGGTCCTGAATAGGCACTTCTCCCAAGAAGATGTACACATGACCAATAGATACATGAAAAGATGCTCTTAGGAAGATGTGAATCAAAACTACAATGAGATACCACCTTACACCTGTAAGGACGACTGTGATCTGTAAGACAGGTAGTAACTGTCGGAGAGGTTGTGGAGGAAAAGGAACCCTCATCCGCTGCTGGTTAGGAATGTACACGGTACAGCCGCTGGTGGAAAAGAGTGTGGTGGGTCCTCAAAATATTAAGAATAGAGTGACCACAGGATGTGGCAATCCCTCTTCTGGCATCTATCTGAAAAATTTGAAAATGTCTGTTCGCAGAGACGTACGCACCCCTATGTTCACTGCAGCATTCGTCATGGCAGCCAAGACATCAGGACAACCAAAGTGTCCTTCGACAGAGGGCTGGATAACGAAGATGGGTGCGTGTACACTATGGAACACTACTCAGCCATAAGAAAGGATGAAACACCGTCACTTGTGACGACACGCTAAGTGAAATGAGTCAGAAAACATTAAGAACCATGTGATCTCACTCATATGGGGGACATGAAACTGAAACTCTCAGACACAGACAACAGTGTGGTGGTTACCAGAGGGAAGGGCATTTGGAGACAGTTACAGGGGAAAGGGGGCCAAATACACAGTGATGGGAGATGGTGTGACTTTGGCTGGTGGGCACACAATGCAGTATACCGATCAGGTATCACAGAAACGTACACTTGAAACCGTAGACCTTACTGACCAACGTCACCCCAATAAATTTAATTAAAAAAATATTTAGAAATTCAGCATATCAAAATCTACGAACATTTAAAAGTCTGTAATACTTGCTAATATCTAACTATCTTATAAAAAATCTAGCAATGGAAACATACACGGGGGTAAAATTATTAAATATATAACACCAAGATATAGTGCCTTTCCCAGAAGACAAAATTTACTGAGCAAAAAGAAAATATTGATACACGCCAAAATCTCTTGCTCTGAGCCTCTTTGTCCAGAGAAAATTCTTGATGACTATTTGCTGTCCTAGTATAAAACCGAAATGGTCTTAGATGTGCCTTGGAGGTGAGGTAACGATGTCACCACTGCCCACCATTTCTGTCCCAGGGCATCATCACAAGGCTCAGCCGCTACCTTCCTCCTCCTGAAGTGGTGGTCCATCAACCCTGCACGGCTTGGTTGTGAACTGACCCCTGACACATCTGCTCCTGCTCCTGTTCCAGCAAAGTGGCTAGCCCTGGCAGAAGGCTGAGGACACGGCCACCCAATGCTGTTTCTGAGGCTAAGACCCCAGTGGGATGCGTATGCTTCTGTCCCATTGTGCTTAGCCCAGAGGGGGACGTGGCTCTCATTTTGACAAGATCTGAAACATGGATAACTGCCCTACAATCATGACAGTAAACATTTAATGACTGTTAGAATGATCTTGCTTTGACTTAGCAGATGCATTCATGCGTAGAGCAACACAAGGGAAGGGACTCACAGAAGCTGCTAGGTCTCTGTACCACGGGTTCCTTCGGGGTGTAACCCTCTGCTGTGTTAAGCAGAAGGAGAGGCATACCAGAATCCCACATCAAGCTGCACATGGTCTGCAAGGCTTAATAGCATTGGTTTGAAACTGGACTTTGGTTATCTGCTAATTAATCTAATTCTACCTCAACTATTTTGTGGAACAAGCAAGAATAAAAGGAAGGAAGAGGCAGAGATAAGACTAGTCTGAACTGCTCAGAGCAGCATCTCTATCAGAATCATTTGCAAGACGCTTATTAAAAATGCACGTTGCAGCCCTGGCTGGTAGCACAGTGGGTAAGGTGCCAGCCTGCAAACCCAAAGGTCGCTGGTTCGATTCCCAGCCAGGGCACATAACCAGGTTGCAAGCCAGGTCTCCAGTCAGGTCTGTGGCTGGAGGCAGGTGAAACGCAACCATACATTTATGTCTCTCTCCTTCTCTGCCTCTCTCCCTTCCCCTCTTTCTAGAAATAATGATTTTTTTTAAAAACCTTTAAAGTTAATGAAAAAAAAAAATGCACGTTGCTAGATCCCACACCACACTTCCTGGGTCCATCTCTGGCATTGGGCCTAAGAGCCTGTAGTTTAAATAAGCTCTCTGGGACATTCTTATGCCAGAAGTAAATAAATAAATAAAATTAAATGCTGTGGTTTTTCAGCCTCACTTTTTTTAAGTTTTTGAACTCATTCAGTTTTTAAAAAATATTTTATTTATTATTTTTAGAGAGAGAGGGGCAGGGAGAGAGGCAGAGAGAGAGAGAAACATCCATGTATGGTTGCCTCTCACCTGCCTCCAGCTACAGACCTGGCTGGAGACCTGGCTTGCAACTTGGTTCTGTGCCCTGGCTGGGAATCGAACCAGCAACTTAGGGTTTGCAGGTTGGTGCCTTATTCACTGTGCCACCAGCCAGGGCTCCATCCTCACTCTTCTCGCAGGTGGGAGAGACCCTCTTCTGGTTTGAGCCCACAAGCTTGAAAACAGAAGTGCACTCTCAGACCCCAGGGCTGGTGTCGGCTGGGAGGGAGGCAGTGGTGGTTCTGGGAGGGAGGGGTGGGGTGAGGGACACTGAGAACGCCTGTCATCGTGACACTTGCCTTCACCCCTGCAGGCAGACTGCAAACCTGTTGCGTTATTAGTATTCTAGCAGAGATTGCACACACAATCCTAAGAGCGAGGCCTGCGAAGCAAGCGCTGAGCAACCGGAGGGAAGTCTCAAGGCTGGAGTGCACTGCAACTTGATCCACTGAGACGTCTCCTGGAGGAGCCTGGGAGATGACTGACAGCTCCAAAGGAGGCTCTTTCTTCCTGCTGCCAACCGGGACCTAGTTTCACAGAGGGTGTAAGACGGCTCCAGGCAAGATGAGTCACCCGGGCAAAGTGCCACTCAGTGGGTTTGACTGAACCAGCATTACATCTTTTCTTTTCCCGCAGTCAGAGAGGACATCAGAATGCTGTTGACCGACATTGGGAAAAACACTGCAGGAGTGCTTGGGAATGCACTTTCCAGTCCCCCTGTATCCCTCTAGAGTCTGGGGAGGATGACGAAACGGCTATTTCCTGAGAGGATCCGGAAACACCGTGGAGACCACGGGCGAATAATGCGTGTGTTATAAAGGAGCAGTTCAGAAATCGGTCTGGGGGTTGAAAACATATAAAAATAAAGCAAATCAAGGCTGAAAAGACAGTAGCAGCCCCACTGGCAGAAAAAACTGTGTCTGGATTAGACAGGCAGGTCGAGGCCCCACTCTGGGTCAAGCAGTGATTGACTGTGGGATACTGTGTGGGGATGGTGTCGGGAGGAGACCAGGTTTCCAGGGGATTCTACCAGGTGAACAAACACATCTCCTAGAAGAAATAACGTTCTGAATCAGCACCATACTCCAGAGGCTTGCATCAAAAATAAAACAGCAGAAGAGGCAAAAGCAGATGAAGAAGGAGATTATCTTTAAATTAAGTACAAAAATGAAAAAGCAAAAGAAGGGAAGGAAGGAAAGCGACCAGCCTGCGGCAGGGAGCCGCCCAGAGGAACACGGCAACTTGATTCCGGCACCTTCAGGAGCCCGACTCCCCCAGGGCTGCAGGCAGAAGGCCTGCGTGGAAGAAGAAAACAAACCACACCAACACTCCCTGGGTCCTGTGTTCTGTTGCTGTGTTTTAAGTGAGCTTTGTCGGACTTGTTTTTATTGGGACGGGGGCGCTTCTTAAATACGGAGCAGCTTAATGGTAAGAAATGGTCTGCCTGGGATAAAGGTTTAAGGGTCTTGAAAGTGCTCTCTCCTCCTCTCTTCTTGGTTTGTTTTGTAAGCTGTGCTCAGCTTTCTGGAATAACAAAAACAAAACAAAACCAAACAGAAGGAGCACAGTCCCCGCAGCCCACACACGCAAGGCTGGCTGGCACTATCTCCGTCGCATCTCCCAGAACAATTGCACCTTTTGTGGTTTCTGGTGGAGGCAGAGCTGCCGCAGAGGCCAAGACTTAGCGGAGAAGGTAAGACATGGAAGGAGGGAGGAAAATGCTTCCTTTGTTAACCAAAAGCTGTTTCCATTTAAAAGTTTCAACATACTAGGAAGGTTGAATGCACTTTTGTGAGCACAGGCAAAGCACACAATGAAGAAAAGCTGCCTGTCAATTAAATAAACAGTCATTTGAAGACACCTAACCCTTCCCCCTTCGTCTTGAAGAAAATGCAGGCACAGGCGGGGGATGCGGCCGTGAGCAGCAGCGGCTGAAGATGTGTCTAAAAGGGAGCGCAAACGTGACACAGGGGCCTTTTGGCTCAGATGTCCCAGCATGCCTTCGAATCGGAATGCTTGGGAAAGCATTTTACTGAATTTCACAAATATTTCCGTGAGTTTGTTTTCCTTTATGAAGCAATGCCTTGAGACAGGTAAGGGCAAGCTCGAGTTTCAGTTACACAAGAGCAGGCTCCTGCGATAACCCTGATTACAATGCCCTGTCAGGGGCGAACTTCCTGCTCAGCTACTAAACCCTCGTGCTCATTGTTCCGAGGCAAAGGCTGGGCTGAGGAGAAGCTTGGGCTTCACGCACCTGCTGATCCAAACTTCAAACAGACTTTCTATGACAAAGGACAGTTACCAGGGAAGAAAAGTCATGTCAGAATGACAAGGCCCAGGAGTGTGTCATTCATGCAGAAAGGGTCAAATCAATTCCACGTGTATTATAATTCACAAAGCAGCTCATCTCCCATTTTATCCCAGTGGTTGTAAATCTACCAGGAATACACGTTTTTGTGTTCCAAGTCGAGCCTGCCGGGCGTCGTGGTGCACACGTCACTCTCTGTGAAGCAGTCTCTGTCCCGGGCGAGCCACACCAGGCTGCCGTCACCTGGCGCGCAGGAAGCCTTAGGTAGGGAGGCGGTGGTAGTGTTCCAGCCCAGGAGGACAGCGAGGGAGAGCCCACCGGGGTCCTTCTTAGGAGGCCCTGCTCCCCCAGTACTTTGCCGATGTTGCGGAGCTCGGTGCGAACCCCGTGTACCGTTACTGAAGAAGACTCCAGCTGCTCTCCAAAACAGCAGATACCCCAGTAATTGCTGTTGGGTCTCGGAGGGGTCATGTGACCATCTTTGCAGCAGATGCACCCGTGTCATGACTGCATTTTCTTTAGACCTTCTCGCGACCCAGGCGTGGAGGTGAGGGGAGGCCGCTGAGCGTGCTGCCTACGGGACGGTACAGCCCAGAAGGGAACTAAGTCACAGACAATCGCCATTGAGTCGCTGGTTCACTTAGCAAGTGTGAGTTAGGATTCTCCTAAAAGAGGTATCATCACTGTAACCTCAAACCAACGTTTTCTGACCAAAGCAATTCACTATTGGGTTCAGTATATCAGTAAAGAGTACAAATTAACTGATAAATTATTTATCTCACACACAGGTTTTCCTGATAACAACACACCCGTAATTTACACTTTTAAATATGCTTGCTCATAAGCAGAAAAGATATCCCTCACCTATTTATCACTAAAATTTTAACAGAATGCACTTTTATTTTGTCAATCAAATGACACCTCTAGCCCTGGCTGGTGGCACAGTGGACAAGGCACCGGTCTGTGAACCTAAAGGTTGCCAGTTCGATTCCCAGCCAGGGTACATAATCAGGTCTCCAGCCAGGTCCGTAGCTGGAGGCAGGTGAAAGGCAATCATACACTGATGGTTCTCTAAGTTTCTTCTTCCCTCCCTGCCATTGTCTCTGAAAATAATAGATAAAATCTTTTTTAAAAATGCTACTACTGAATGGCCTCCTGCTGTATCATGCAATAAACGCATCAGAAGTGTTCTAGAAGTGTCCTGCTTAGGTAGAAAACCTCCCAAACAGATTAATTTGAGATCTCTTAAAAATAAAGTATTTTAACTTATTCTGTTCTTTTTTTAGCTATTTTAAATAATTTCATCAATAACCACAGACTGAGTCCTTCCCATGTGCACAGAACTGCATTAGTTCTTAGGATAATCAAGTGGAAGCATTAAATATGGCCCCTGCTCCTAAAGAGTAATTGGGGCGGCAAGAACATATATGAATAAAGCCATGAATTACATACTAACTTTCACTCCTCTGTTTTAGAAATTCTACTTAGATGTCCTCTAGCTGCCTTTAAAAAGTAAATACAAAAGGAAAACGTAGTACTTTTGTAAGCCATGGAGCATGGTAGTAAAACGGACCCCTAGGACCCACACCTGACTTAAGGGCAGGAACATCACCAACACCCCCGCAGAGGTAACCACTGTTCCCCATTTTGCTCATCACAAGCTTACCTTTTGAAAAAGTTTAATCACACACACAACTCCATTCCATCAGGTCCTCCCGGAAAACTGGACACGTACAAAGACACGCACCTAGAACTCTTGAACCAAATGTCTTTCCCTTTCAGCAGAACATTTAAGCAAGGCTCAGGTGATGGGCCAAAACAATTCTAGCAGCTAAATTTAAAATGACTAATTAATGAAATAAGCAGGTTTTACAATCAATTATTTTAAGAAAGAGTCTGTGACAGTGCCAGGGTGGCTTCTGTGATGTCGCCCACGCGTGGGGCGGCGTCAGAGAACGCGGCACGATCAACCCCTGAGCACAGCTGCTCCGCAGCCAGACGTTGGGTTCATCCTCCCTGGACCGGCAAGGCCCGAGCCCCATGAGGCGCCCTTGACCTCAGTGTTTCCCTCCCGGCTCCGACACAGCTGCTGGGGTCTGCAGTGCTGGCTGGGAAGCAGCATGTGTCCTGTGCCTCCTGTCCTTTAAATCAACGTTCGCGACCTAGCCCAGGCTGCCTTCCGTAAAGGGCCGCCTTCAGGAAGGCTGCTCCGTCCCACCACCCTGTGTCTGTGCCAGCCAGGGCCCCTGCCATCCCACGCCCTTGCTGCCCCACTGCCGAGGTCACCCAGCCGCCCTCCCGCTGGACCCCTGGCCCACGCTGGCTAGTCCTGGCTGCCATCTCCACCACAGGGCCCTCCTTGGCTTCAGGAACCAGTTTGGAAGCCCCATTTTTTTTTTGCCTCAACAGCCTGCTCCCCCTTCCTGCCCCCACTGCTCCTGCCCTGCCCCTCACCCTGTCCTCACTGCTCGGTGCGGCCCCCCATTTTTGTCTCCACCCAAGGCTGCACGGCTGTGCTGGGCCACGTTCAGAGAAGAACTCCAGACACATTACCTCCTAGCTCTGTCTCAGTTTCCCCATCTGTAAAACAGGGGAAATAACACCGGTACGTACACAGTGCTGGTAGGAATAATAAACGAGCCTACAAAGTCTCGGAACCACAACCTGGTACCTAACAAGTCCCACCACTAGTATTTCTGTTGTTTTCCCAGGCCCAGGGGTGGCGGCGGCTGTACCCTCCTTCCTCGAGCTGCCCACTGCTGGCCAGGGCGCACCTGCGTGGAACCTGCCTTATCTGTCCCAGCCATAAATAACCGTGGCGGGATGGACACAGCCTGGGGACCCACCTCCCAACTGGCTTCGTGTTCTCTGAATCTACGGGAACTGCTGAATCTATGGGAGGGTGAAGCCATTGCTTTTAAACCATCAGGTTTAAAAGTCTGATGGTCTCGACATGGTTCACAGTGACCAACGTTCTAATTCAGTGCAACCTGCTGCCACCATTTAACAACCTGGGTGTCCGATGTTATCATACGTTGCAAGTTTGTTTACCGTGTTTCCAGTCACCCATTGCCTTGTGGCTCCACACTTCAAAATCAGCATGTTACATTGTTGTATTTTTCATAGCACCTGTTTCAGTGCTTGGAAGAGCTCAGGGGACAAGAAGGGAAGAAGAGAACGAAACGGCAAAAGCCGTTACACTGAGCACAAGGCCTGAAGTGCGGCAGGTCCACGCCTGGGACCGCCAGCTGGCCCCTGGTAGACTACGCCGCCGAGGTCTGCCGCACGTAACGTGAACCACAACTGTCACACAGGGTTTCCTACAGACCACCGATGTCGCTCCAGTTATATGCAAACAGTGGAGGTTGGAAGCATCAGGAAGGCCTATGAAAATAACTTCTTAAGTGGGCAGATGGAAGATAATGTTTAATTTTCAGAATATTTAGTAAATTGAAAACGTTCTGATGATGAAAAAAGGGAAGGTGACCTCTGAGTGCTATGACCAGTGATGGAGACTCAGGATAAAGGACAGGAGCCCTCCACAGGAGGCATCTGCAAGCAGATCTAGAAAAAGACTAACACAAGCAAAGTGCTTACAACAGTGCCTCTTGAAACAAGATAGTAACTTTCTATTATTTTTTAGCAAAGCAATATAGTGTACGAATAACAGCAACCAGAAAACATTTTTTACAAGTTTGTAATTATGTAAAGGTCTCTAGATAAAACTTTAGTTTTAGTCTCAACAATATGCCTTCCTGCAATGCACACACCTTACACGACAGCTGTACTTTGAGGCTACCCTGAAGGATTAAAACCCACATAAGGAGTAGTAACTCTACTCTTCATTAAATGGCGACTAATGTTCCACGTTTGACCAGAACATAAACTAGATGACATTCTAAGCACCTGAACGCCAAGTATGAAGCCCGACAGGGGCTCTCCAGCCACCACTGCACCGTGGGGCTCAGTGGCCCGGGCGCGGGGCGCAGACTGACCTCCACGGCGAAGATGCCCTTGTCCCGCCCGTACAGCTTCATCTCCTCCGGGAAGTGCTGGAAGGCGTTCACGTAAGGAACGTGGCCCTCCTCCACAAGCCTGGGGTGGAAGAGAAAGCGCTTCAGTAAGAGACATGGGCTGATCTCTGACTCAGCAACGGAACAGAAAGTTGGAAATGTTGTGCTTCAAAGACAAGGTGGGAATCGGTCAGTGTGGTGCTAGCACGCTTGACAGTGATTCTACCATTCTCTGCGCGCAGCGGTGGAGAAGCCATTCCGCCGGTTATCTGCAGAGCCCACGTTCCTGGCTAAATGGAGGCACATCTCTGGATGTGCACATCCTCCCTATCTGTCCTCCGCCCGGCCCACGGCCTGGCGTCATTTCTCTCCCTGGGTCCCTCGCACAGCGAGCTCTGACCCTCTTTTCAATCACTTCCTCAGGGAGACGCCCCCTGACCCGTTTCCCTTGTGACAACACCTCCCAAAAAACCTTTGTGAATGACTGCATGCTGGCTACTTTATGCACTACTGTCCTTGCCAGGCAGGCAGTTTTTGGGGTTATGAATTTATTCTAAGGCCCATGGATGCTGCTAAGGCATTTAAACAGGGGAGTGACAGGTAGGACCAGGATGATACATGGGGATTGGAGCCAGGCTAATCAGGGATTCTCTTCAAATCAATGTTTTTGACATATGTTTTCAAGGTGTGACAGCAGTTCTCAGGTTCGCATCTACAACTCTCCTGGAGGGCAGATTCAGAGATTATCTGTGTCCCCAGAGTCTCTGACTCAGAGGCTAGAATGGGCCCAAGGATTTGCATTTCTAACAAGTTTCCAGATGACACTGCTGGCAAAGGGCCCCACTTCCACAGCCTGGACTTAGAGCTTTTTCTCTGAGAAACGCGGAGAAAGAAAGGGGGTTCTCTCCTATTACTCCAAGCAATTGAGCTTGGTTCCCAAGTTTGTGTGCGCAGAGTGAAGTAAAAGCCCTCCGGCTCTAGATCCAGCCTCCCTGAAGGCCCTGGAGAGCCCTCTCAAGGGAAGGGAGGAGGGAGGGAGGAAGAGGAGAAGGAGAGGGAGAGGGGAGAGAGAGACAAAGGTAGGTAAATATTTTTGTCCGTCTTGTTAGATTTCTAGGTGAGTTTTGTGATCCTCTTATAGACTGCCAGGCCGGGGAGCTGGCCCCTGGTCCGGCACTCACAGGACAGGGCTGCTGTTTCTGTAAGACCCCTCTGGCTAAGGAGGAAATGGACAGAGAGACACAGAACCCATGGCCGAGTCATCCAGGCAGAGGCAGAGCTGCAGCCGCAGAGGTGGGAAGAAAGAACAGGGCTCCGAGCAGCCGGTAAGCAGGACTGTGGGCAGGTGCAGCCCCGCAAGGGCAGGGAGAGGAAGCAGCCAAGGCCAACTGAGGCTTCTGCCCAGGGCGCAGCGGGGAGCAAGGCATTTGTGAAGAAAGAACACACGAAAGAAGGGGCTGGATGGAGGAGAGATGAGGAACCGCTTGGGTGCATGCTGATTGGGAGAGACCATCAAGGCGCCCAAGGAGGGCGCAGCCAGTGGCGGCCCTGTCCCTGTGTGTCCAGGGTCTGGCCCTCCGCAGCCAAGCCTGGATTGGAGGTCTGACGTGGGAGTCATCACCAGGGAGACAGCAAGTAAAGCCTGGGGAGGGAACAGCTCACCCAGCCAGGGCGCACAGGGCAAAAGGGGGCTTTTAACGTGACAGGAAAAGTCCCTGAATCAAGGACCCTCTGTGCAGGGCTAATCACATCGGAGGAAAGCCCTGTTGTTGGTTGATGTGGCCAAATTCAAAGGCACTCTCACCGTTTATTGGAGGTATTTTATGTAATCAAAGGGCCTAGTGCCAGTAAGGATGATGATGATGGAGGAGGAGGAGGAGGGGTGGAGGGGCAGTAATCACCAGCCCCACAGGCTGCAGGCCAGGCCCCTTGGGCAGCCCTGCACGTGCAGTAACCATCAGGGAAGGTGGTCCCAGCCCTGTGAGGTGGGCACCACCATCCCGCTCCCCAAGGAGAAAACAGGCAGAGAACACAAAGTTAAATGAAAACTACATACAAACAGCAGAGATAGGACTAAAACCCAGGGGTGTGGCTCTAAATCTATGTCCATGAACCCCTCCACCCACTGACTAAACTCAAATGCTATTCATTAGAATACTAAGACAGGGGAAAAGTTAGCACGTTAATGACTTGGGCACAGCTTCTACTTAATAAGAAATTCTTACACATGATGCTATGATTTGCTCATTAACTATAAAACCCTATAGATTATCTTGAAAAATGCCAACTACTTACATAGCAGATCCTTCCACTGTTTTCAGTTTTACCTTCCAAGAAGAGACAGCCTGTATTTTAGCTCCTAACCACACCAGCGTGTGCTTTTGTGTAACTACATGAGTAAACACTGGCCAATATAAAGGTCAACTGTTCATCTTCCTCCTTAGGAATAAAAAACACTAATAATACCACTTAAGTGTCACTTTTCATCTTCAAAGCATTCTACTCACAGTAGAGAATTAACTGGCCAATACCCCACGTAAGGCCAATACTCCCATTTCCACTCTATAAACAAGGAAACCGAGCAGTGAGTTACTAGCCCAGGGAGGATCACGTTTCAGAGCCAGAACTCAGGCCACTCAATCTTTCCAGTCCCTTCCTCAGGTTAAGCCTACTCGTATAATTCAAAAACGCCAAACTATCCCAGTTGGCGGATAGTTGGCAGAAACACACCCAGAGGTGCGGCCTACCTCAGGAGGTCTGAGAGGGCAAGGGCCTCTCTCTGCCACAGCAACGAGAGGAAGCAGAGGGCAAGTGTCCCCGGCACAGTCATCTTCACGATCCCCTTCTCCTTCCGCAGGGAGTATTCCACGCCATCCAGAGATCCAGAACAGGCTGATGACATTTCTTAGAGAATAAATGGAGATTTTTTAAAAAAGTGCAAGTAACTATTGTGGACAACATAAGGAAAATAACAATGAAATCCAAGGAGGCATGTTAAATATGTTAAAATCAGATTGCAATCAATAACAAAAAATGCTTAGATTTTAGGTATGTGTGTACGTATGTATGTATTTCTAGAGAGGGGTGAAGAGAGGGAGAAAGGGAGAGAAACGTTGGTGTGCGGGAGACAGACTAATTGATTCCCTCTTGCATGTCCCCAACTGGGGACCTGGCCCACGAGCCAGGCATGTGCCCTGACAGGGAATCGAACCTGCGACTTTTGGGTTCACAGTCCGGTGCTCCACCCACCGCCCCACACCAGCCAGGGCATTGAAGACACAACAGTTTAAGAGGAAATTGGCCAAAAGGGTCATTGTTGGTTCTTTTGAGGGACTTAGGTGGACCTGGATACTAAAAAGGAATTTAACCTGCTAAAATTTTGAATAGTGAACACAAACAATTTTTCACATAAAAGGATACACAATCTCAAAGCAGAGCAAAAAGTGTGACCCCTTGGAGCCAGGCCTCCTCTCAGCTGCCCCTTCCCTGGGAGGCTCTGCAAACGTGAGCCTCCTGGACAATTCCCCGCGTTACTCTTCCATGCCCCTGTCTCCACCCTGTGACCCCCTGCGGCACCCATGTTGGTGACTCAACTCCCCGTGTTCCTGCGTGCATCACTGTCCGGCTCCACTCGCCGCAATCTCAGCCCCCAGCGGCAGACAGCCATGCCGGCCACCGGGTCCCCGTGCCCAGGACAAGCCCGACCAAGGAGCGGGAGCCCGGTTAGTATTTGGTGACAAACACAGCTTGCAGCTCTGCTTCTAAGATTTTCATCCTGGTAAAGTGATTTTGAAAACCAGCAGAGATTCAGGGGCAAGGTACATTGTGGTAGCCCTGCTTACAGTACAAAAAAAAATTAACCTAAGGGACAGGGTTAGAAATTTAAATTAAATATCTTCATACCATGGTGTACTATGTAACAACTTCCACAAGGTTTTATATGAATCAGTGGTTCTCACACTGTCATCCCTGGACCAGCTAAGTTGGGGTCCCAGAGACATGATGAGAGCCGTCACCAGCTGAGTTCTATCAAGCCCTGCAGGTGAGCTGATGGATGCTGAAATTTCAAAATGACTGTTTTCAAAGATAGATTTCCATAAAATATATAAAATAGTATGTTGAAATATACAGATACATGTGTATATATGTGTATGTGTACATACAACATGTAGGAACTTCTAGTTAAGATGGCAGATTGAAAACACACTTTAGCCTCTGCTCTATTTCACTACAACAACTACAAAGGCAATTTTAAAAGATATAAATCCAAGTATAAACAACGCAGGAAGCTAGAGCAATAAAATTTTGAAAGCTGGAAAGCATAGACACAGGTGATCCCTGCCTCAGCAGTCCTGAGAAAGCTGGGTGCAAACCAGTAGCAGGGAAAGCCAAAACCCAACCCACACAGTGGATAAAGCACTGCCCTGTGAACCCAAAGGTCGCTGGTTCGATTCCCAGCCAGAGCACAGAACTAGGTTGCAAACCAGGTCTCCATCCAGGTCTGTAGCTGGAGGCAGGTGAAAGGCAACCACACATGGATGTCTCTCTCCCTCTCTCCATACCCCTCTCTCTAAAAATAATGGATGACAGGTCTCGTATAAGGTATTTCATACTAAAGTATTTGCTAAGAAAATGGATGAATAAATGAATGAATGATCGGTATTCAGTAGTAATGAATATGTAAGTAAATCAATAAATAGCTGTTCTCATTTGCCTCAAAAAAAAAAAAAAGGATGAAATATTTGAAAAATAAATAAATAAACTTCTATGTTAATTTAAAAAACAAAACCCAACCCAATTTTATCTGGGAGACCTCTAAAGGTCAGGAAATGGCTCAACACACATCCCGGACACTGAGGAGGGCCATCCTCAGGAGGCGAGCTGCCTCCAGGCTGACTCAGAAGCAGAGACTCAGATTCCGACCCCAACTCCATGCGGCCAAACGACTGCCCTCCCTGGTCGTGGCAGAGAATTGGAAGTTTCTCTTCTAGAGATGGTAAAAGGAAGGGTCTGGTGCTGGCCAGTGAGCTGGGCCGGTGAGCTCGGCTGGTTGGCTAAGGCTGCAGGTCAATCCCCAGTCAGGGCACATTTGATAATCCACCAATGAATCCCTTGAATGAAACAACGAATCAATGTGTTTCCCCCACACTTTCTTCCTTTCTCTGTAAAATTACTCAATAAAAATCTTTTTAAATAAGGGTTTCTGGACTAGGGACCCTTCGTCACGCACAGCTGAGGGCAGGGTGTCGTCCTGAGAGCAGGAGGCCTGACGAGAGTTTATACTCGGAGTCTTGAGGCAACCCCGGGCCCTGGGCCTCTTCTTCCCACCCATTTCCCCGAGCGGCCAGGACACACGCTCCACCAGAAGCCTCAGAGATTTCTCTGGAGATTCCGATCAGCTCCAGGAGGAAAAGATTTCAAGATGACAATGCTGGAGGCTCACTAAGAAAATAGCCCAACTAGGTCCTCTCCTGCAGAGCCCAGCTGACAAGACTCGCTATGCAGACAGTTTTAAGTCAATGTTTCGGGCTCGGTTCTTCAACAGGACTGGCCGTCTAAGGCTCACTAACATTTGACGGAAGCCTCCAATACAGTCACGTGTTGCTTAAGAAGGAGGTATTGTGGGAAATTCACCCTCAAGCGACCATCGCAGGGACAGGTTTACAAAACCTAAAGGGTAGTCAGCCTGACACACCTCCATGTGCTGGGGCAGGGGAGGGCTGAGGGGGGAGGTGCCTGCGGAGGGGAGCAGACCTCAGGCGCAGGGCAGACCTGGGGGGAAGCAGGGAGAAAGGAGGAATTGAAAGGGGGAGTAAAGAGGCAGGCGAACGGCAGCCATGTATGGATGTCTCTCTCCCTCTCTGCCTCTCTCTCTTCCCCTCTCTCTGAAAATAATAAACCTTTAAAATAAATAAATAAATATATATATATATATATATATATTTTTTTTTTTTAAAAAGGGGAGAGTAAAGATCGAAAGACACCCAGAGAGTAAGGCTTGAGACAGAAATAAGAAAAGGGAGGAGACGGGGAAATGCAGGGCAGAGAGGGAGTCTGTGAGCAGTGTGTGCAGTGCTGGGGGCAGGTGGGGCGTTCGCTCCTCCCAGCCGCCCCCACCCCTGGCCCCAGTCTGCAGCCGGCCTCAGCCCCTGCAGGTGCAGGGCAAGCGCACAGTCCGCTGGGCCCCCTCCCCACCGAAGCCACCCAGAGCGAGAGGTAAACACAACATCACAGCTAGGCCAGGGTTTCTTGCCAACGCTGCAACCTTTCGCTGGAAATCCATGATAATTTCATGGGACCACGGAGCATACACGGTCCCCCGTTCACCCAAATGTCGTTATGCAGCGCATGGCTATTCAATGCAGAGGTCAAAACAATCAAATGGGGGTGATATCACTAATATCCTCAGCTAAATAAGATGCTCCACAAAAAATGAGGACGTAAACCAGGGAAGGCGAAATGGGATCGAGGACACAAGGAATTTAACCAGAGTCACAGGCCTGGAGACACCCAGCCTAGGTCGGAGCAGGCAGGACCTGCAAAGACTTCCTCCAGAGGCTACAACTGCCAGTCCCTAAGGAACGGAGAGTCTTTCAGAACCGGGAGGAAGTGTGGAGATACATTAGGAATAAATCACAGAACAGGAATAAATACATAGAAAAGTAAACGAAGAAGAAAACGATCCCCTACACTAGAAAAAAACAATGATATACAGAAAGTGTAACGTGGTAAATTATGTGGCTCAGTCCTTCTAATAATTTAGGCATGAAATACTGATTTAGTGAAGATTATACTGGGAAGGTAGATGAAAAGTGCAAAACTGTGTGCTGGTGACTAGCGGGAGGAAGGCCTGAGCAACATGTGTGTGGCGGACCTACGACCCCACCTTCCACGGAGGAAACGGAATCGCTGTGGCTCAAACCTGAAATCACAAAGCAGCACCGGAGGCGCGGGACCCAGAGGGATGGCGGCTGCGGGGCAGTGAGACACACGCCTCTGGGGGAAACCGCGGACTACAATGGTTTTAATGTTTACAATTTTCTATAACAAGCCTTCTAAATATCGTATTCGAATTACATGCATGTAGATTGACTTAAAAATGTAAAGAATGAAGAAATATTTCACTTTTTGGCAAAAAGAAATAATAAAACCCTTTCTCTCTACAGATGAAGTGGAAATTTCTGGAGTGGCCTCCTGCAGCAGCAGTGGTTACCTGTGGGTGATACAATGACAGCTGAGCTCATTTTCTTTGTGACTACCTGTGTTTTACACTTTCGTAATAGGAGTTGTATGAATCATGACTTTTAATGTAAACACTGTAATAAAGCTCTAAGGATCACCGATGGCTACGAAACAAACACAGGCAGCCCGTCGGTCCCGCCCGACGCTTCAGAAGGCCTGATGGCTTTGAGTCTCGGTCCCCTGGGAGCACTGGGTTCCAGTGCTGGGGAGCAAGGAGAGGAAACGCCAGAGATTCAGAGCTGCCCAGTTATTCTCAAATCTAACTTCTTCTCTGCTTTGGGCAGAGGGGTAGCTTATCTGATTCTGTGTCACACTGCACTCTAGCAAGGAATGCAGAAATGCTGCTGCTGAAAGGAATTTTTAATCTCTGAAGGGCAAGGGGCATGCAAGGGAGTTCATACAAAAACGTTTGGTGGAAATTTTGCGTGACCGCACGTAACCCACACTGAGCTTCCAGAGGGTCTGACAGCTGCCCCTGTCAGGTGCTGTCCTCCATCAGAAAAGCACCTCTATCCTCAGAGATCTGCTTTCCACCACAGTTTCTGTTTTCATAGTTTGAAAACAACTAAAATCCTAATGATGTTCTGGGAAGGTCTGCATCTATAACCTTCAATAGGTTCCTTATCTGTTTCGAGTTACAGAATTCAATTAGGAAATAAAATACGTACACACCATAATATGGTTTTATTCAGCTTGCTTTAGCCTATGCTCAGACATCCTCTTGGACTCCTGTCTCCCCTGCCAGGCGCCAACTTCTGCCATTCCTCTGCTGCGCCTTTCCTTTGGAAAGTCTGAGCCACATGTGGCCGTGGTCTTGACTGACTTGCCTCCTCCTTTCTGGATCCACTTACTGTGAGCTCCCCTTAAACATCACATGCAAATATTCACAGAGACAGTGCACCTTCTTAAACATCACACGAAGATTTCATTTACTGTACCTTTCTCTCAGCCATATAATTCAGTTAGGCCAACTTCCTTTCCTCAGACCAGGAGGAGATCAGGCCACAGTAGACATTTCCGAGCGGCATCGCAGCTTCCCAAGCTCTAGGAAGCCTGAGCCTTTTACCTGACTGGGCTGTGCCGGCGGGGACAGGCCTCCGAGCGCGGCCGTCGGGCTGAGACTCGGCTCCACCGTCCAGGGTGGACAGGCAGCTGAAATCACTCAGCAGTTCGGGCTCGCTGTCCCAGTCGGAATGACTTGCGTTATTTTCCAAGACCTATTTGCAAAATAATATGACCATAATTACTGCAGAGGACTTGAAGACTGCAGTTCATCTCCATGAACTTCGACCACCACACCGCTGTCCAGAAACCAGATCACGCCCTGGCCACTGGGCCCTCCCACCCAGGGACCTTGACTTGGGCGGAAGCTCCGGGGCTGTGTCCCCAATGCCTCTGGGAGGAGGCTGCAGGTGCTAGTGTGCAGGCACCCGGGCAGCCTTCCCCCCAGCTGCCACCTGTCTTGAAGCTCCGGTGTCAGTGGGGACTCCAGCACCCCGACTGCCTCTCTTGCTGAGCCCGCCTGGGGCACCTTCACTGAGTGCCACTGCTAACCCATGTCCCCGCCTGCACCATCCTCCCTGTGGCTCCCGTCCAACCCGTGAGCAACACAGCACACCTCCTTTCCAACTGCGCTTCCTCAGATTTCATGTCCTCAAACGCCAGCGGCACTCGCTGTTTAAAACACTTAACTGACAAGGATACACTCTCGTACCACTATTCACACATGTACCAGGGGGACCAGAAAAAATCAGGATCTTCTTACAAAAAGTTGTATATTTATTCTTAACATCTTTAAACTTTGGTTACCTTCAAAGTACTCTCCATTTGATGCAATACACCTAACTAGACATTTTCCCACTGTTCAAAAGTTTTTTAACTCATCGATTTTGACTCCTTTTAGTGCTTCTGCCATTTTTTGTTTCACCTCTTTCACATCTACAAGCGTTTCCCTTTGAGGATGTTTTCATCAGGGGAAACAAAAATGAGTTGTTTGGGCCCTGGCTGGTGGCACAGTAAATAAGATGCCAGCCTGTAAACCCAAAGGTCGCTGGTTCAATTCCCAGTCAGGGCACATAACCAGGTCGCAAGCCAGGTCTCCAGCCAGGTCTTTAGCTGGAGGCAGGTGAAAGGCAACCACACATTGATGTCTCTCCCCCTCTCTGCCTCCTTCCTTCCCCTCTCTCTAAAAATAATAACTAAAATCTTTTAAAATTAAAAAAAAAAAATGAGTTGCTCAGGGTAAGTGTGGGTGAATGGGGGGGAGTTCATGACATTTTTGGTCAGAAACTGCTGAACACTAGGGGCAGTGTGGGCAGGTGCACCTGTAAATCGCCCACCATGAAATGGGCGAACATTGAAATAGTCTTAGAAAGAACTCACTGAAGCTCAACGCAGCCTCTCACAACAACGCCAGCAGGTGCACTGACACAGATGGGTTCCTGGAACACTCAGGTTAGCAGGGGAAGCCTGTACTACAAAGGGCCTACCCACCAGAAGATAATTATGTTTTTTGGGGGTCCCCCCATATTGTTCAAATGGTAGTGTCCCTAAGAAAGGCCAGCTGGCTGTCAATCTAAAGTCCTCACTAGCTGACACTGACCTGGGAGGAACTGACCACAGAGAAGCCACGCTCTCAGCCATGCAGGACATGAAACCTGATCTTAGGGAAAAGTGTTAAGACTCACTAAGAAAACTCACAAGAGCCTGGCTGATGTGGCTGATGTGGCTCAGGGGGTTGAGCGTTGGCCTGCAAACCAGAAGGTCACCAGTTCGATTCCTGCTCAGGGCACAGGCCTGGGCTGTGGGCCTGGTCCCCAGCTGGGGGAGCATGAGAGGCAACTGAGGATGTTTCTCTCCCTCCCGGCTCACTCCCCTTTATCCTAAATACAAGAGCATACAGCAGGGAGAAGAGGCCTCTGTCAAGCACATCCTGCCTTTACAGGAAAGCACCTGAGGTGCGAGGTGCACTGCAAGAGGCAGGTGAGCCGGGCCCCTGGGGAAGCCGCAGTGGCCAGACGGCAGGCCCACCTGCCAGCACACTCCTGTCTGACCCTCCCGGGGGACACCCATGCTCCAGTCTGCAGCGTTTCTTCTGTGCACTCTGCTCACAAACCATCCTTCGCTTCTACTCCCCTCCCGTGTCATTCCTGTCACCGCGCATGTTCTGGTCATCCCCAGTCAACACTCGTCTGCACTCCAGCTAGGAGGTGATCTCTCTGTGAGCCAGACTTCGCTTTCACCAGCCAGAGGACAACTTGCTGTTTTTTGGTGACCTGGACCCTCACCCGCAATAGCTCCGAGGACTGCCTGGGTTCTCTGCAGAGTGCAGGGCTGCCTCTCCTCCTCTTGGTCTACCTTCAGGTCCCACTCCAGTAAAAAGTGTGATCGCACGGTTCAGCCAATTGACTTCCGCTCGCCTCCTTCCTGGCCAGGCGTCGGCACTTCTCCACTGACCGCTGCCCTCCCTGGAACGCCTGCTCCTAGTTTCCAGAATGTCCCCCGCGCTCTCTGCCTCCTTTTACTTCGCCAGGGGTTCCCCAGACTTCTCTGTCGTTCCTTTTTCAGCCCAGACATCTTAACAGTAGCAAGGCCCAGAGCTCGGATTTTGGTCTTCTCTGTGGTGTCACCTTGTCCTGTGGTTTTCAAGACCTCCACTGTACTGTTTTCAGTGCTGCGGTAACGGTGTGTACTCCAAGTGGTGGGGTTGTGGATGAGAGGACTGCATGACAAGCCGACAGCCTCCGAGTGTGTCTCCTGCCCAGCCCTCCCTCCGGCACGGGACACTCGCGTGTCTAACGAGTACCCACGTTTCCTCCCGGATGCCCTACGGCACTCTCAACGTCACAGCCCCACGGGGAACTGCTGATCCTCCCACCACCTGTCATTTCAGCCGAGGGCCACTCCTCCCTCCGTGTCCCATCCATCAGGGAATCCTGGTGGCTCTATGCACAGGTGACCCAGACCCTCCTCACCTCCTTGCTAACCCCCGGGGCCCAGCGACATCGCTTCTCGTCTAGCGATGTGCTTCTCAGGCCTGTGCGTAAGGAAGCACCTAGGAACATGCTGAAATTCAGACTGATGCAGCAGTTCTGGGCCAGGCCTGGGATTCTACTCATCCGCCCCAGACGTCCTCCTGGCTTGCTCTCTCCTGTTCTTAGGTCCCTTGCCAGGAGCGCCTTCCCCGCCCTCCACACCACACAGCACTCCCCGCTGCCTCCCATTTCCTATCCCCGACCCTGACGTATATACTCGCTTTCTGTTTGCTTCTTGTATAAGTTTTAAGTAATTTATTTCACCCAAGATCACACAAATAGTTACAAGTAGTGGAGCCAAGCCCTGGCCGGGTGGCTGCGTCCACTGGACCATCATCCCACCCACCAAAAGTCATGGGTTCCATCCTCAGTCAGGGCACATATCTGGCTGTGGCTTTGATCCCCAGTTGGAACACGTGCAAGAGGCAACCAAAGTTTCTCTCTCACATTGATGTTTTTCTCTCTTTCCCTTCCTCTCTAATATCAATAAATGTATCTTTGGGTGGTGATTTTAAAATAAATAAATAAATAGAAAGTAGTGCAGCCATTTCAGATGCAGACCTCTCACTATTCTTGACATAGTTATATCCAAAACAAGAAAATATTTACTGAATTTTTGAGAAGACTAAAGCTTCTAATTTAAAAGTACTTGTTCCATCCTGGCTGGTGTGGCTCAGTGGATTGAGGGCTGGCCTGTGAACCAAGGGTCGCTGGTTCAATTCCCAGCCAGGGCACATACCCAGGTTGCAAGCCAGGTCTCCAGCCAGGTCCGTAGCTGGAGGCAGGTGAAAGGCAACCACACATTGATGTTTCTCTCCCTTTCTTCCTCCCTCCCTAAAAATAATGAATAAAATCTTTTTCAAAAAGTACTTGTTCCCTTTTCCTTCTAAAATAGAATATAGCTGTACTCTTTTTTTCTTTTAATAAATCTGTCTAAGATTTATTATTTTAAGAGAAAGGGGAAAGGAGAGAGCAGAGAGGGAGAGAGACATCAGTGAATGGTTGCCTTTCATCTGCCTCCAGCTACAGACCTGGCTGGAGACCTGGCTTGCAACTTGGTTATGCGCCCTGGCTGGGAATCGAACCAGCGACCTTTGGGTTCGCAGGCCGGCACTTTATATTACCAATTTATATATCAGCTTAAAATTTTGCTTATTGTTTATTCACCAACAAGATTTCAGTGTGATGCTAATATTACTTCAGACAGGTATTTACTCAAGTGAACAAAACCTTTTTTAATATCTTACATTAACTTAAAAATATTAAAATCTCAGAGAAAATCCCAGGTTCTGATTCAAGTTTTTTATGCGCTAGGCAAAGCCCCAGTGCCTATATACAAGTAGTACCACGCCTATTCAACTTTCAACAGTAGGCTCTTCATAGCTTGGATGCTTCTTACTTCTCTCTCTTTTTTATTTTTAATAAGAGATAGTGAGGTTTTTAAAAAATATTTCATTCATTATTTTCAGAGATAGGGGCAAGGAGGGAGGAAGAAAGGGAGAGAAGCATCCCTATAGGGTTGCCTTTCACCTGACTCCAGCTGGGGACCTGGCTGGAGGCCTGGCTTGCAACCTGGTTAGTTGCCATGGCTGGGAATCGAACAGATGACCCTTGGGTTTGCAGGCTGGTGCTCACTCCACTGAGTCACACCAGCCAGGGCTCTCCTACTCTTTCAAAGGTCACCTTAGAATCACATAACGCCTTTTGCTTTTCCAGAGAAGTGCCTGCCTTCTAAATCAAGGATAATGATTATAAAATGTTGTCTTTTCCACTAAGTTCAAGTCATTTCTATTAGGTCAATTCCCCTATCCTGAATATTTAGAAAGTAGGTGAGAACAAACTGCTAAAACTTCAGCTGCTCTGGGGGTGGGAAAGGGGGTTGTGAGGCACCCAGACTTCTTTTTCTTTACATATCAGCTTCTGAGAAGAGAAGGTAACTGAGCTGAATCTTGAAATGTCAGGCAGATGTTCCAAGCGAAAGAGAAAACATATGTAAGAATATATGTTAAATAGTAAACTACAGAAACTCTTTAAGCATCTATTTAGAACTTCACCGTATAGTTCTTTACGTTGCAACTAGCTTTGAGCTCGTGTCGGAGTCAGTGACCATGTCCTGCCGAACCTCCCCACTGAGAGCCCCGGCCAGCACCGTAAGCCCCGGTGAAGCAGGCCCACCCTCACCCCGCGGGGACTCACCACAGCTCTCCTCCGGCCGGTATGCACCGGGCTTTCACAGTACGCCTGCCTGCTCTTCTCAAGGTAGCGCTTCCACAGATTGTGCAAAACTGGATTCTGCGTGAAGGGAAATGAGCAAGCTGTTCATGTGGTGATGACAGATACGCTGAAACATGTCAGCCGCAGAGCCTCCGGGGCTGCACGACTGCCCTCTGTCTGCATGTGCTCTTACCCTCTTTCCTGAACCACAGTCACCAGCGCACTGTCACGCACTTGCTTCTGGTGGTGTGTGTTTTCAAGTTTTTAATTCCTATGATGCTATACGATACTACGCACTCTACACTATACACTATACAATGATGTCAGGGTCCCCCTGGGAAGGGGTTGGGGCATGGAGCCCCGCACAGGCCAGACCAAGCCTATTAGATCTGACCGGAAAGCCAGGAAGGCTGGGTGCACACAAGCCTCAGTGATCTGCCAGGGCCCTCAGTGTGAATCTGGCCCTAGGAATATTCCATATGTCCTTTGAAGTCTGCGCCTGTGACCTAAACTTCCTAGACTTGGTTATTGCACCTGCAGGAAATGTTAAAACCTTCACCCGCATGTAATCCCACCCTCCTTCAAATTGCGTTAACCACCTGGAGTTCTCATGGTCACCTTATCTAAACTTAACAACTCTCTTCCTTTTGGATATTGTTCTGTGGTAGTGAATTGCAGTATGTACATGCACCACCACCCCCAAACTTGTGCGATCAATCAACACCTTTGGAGGTGGGCAGATGTGGCCTTTGTCAATCAGACACTGGCCGGCCTTCTCTGCCCCAGCACAAGCTGCCTGGGAAGCATTCGTTTCATCCGTGGCACCGAGGGATCTCTGCTGGTCAGGGTCCCCCACAGTACACTATACACTATACTACTCTACACACTATACACTATAAACTATACTAGCCTTCCTATACTATGAGGCCCGACATCCTCTTCAGCCACACAGGGGTCCAGAGGTCATTCTGTTTTGGCTTCAACAGCAAAGGCTCCTCTACAAATCTTTCCTTGGTGATTCGAGCCTACATTGATCTTTCTCTTTTCTCTTTTTGCCCTGAATGTCACTGATGAGCACACCATTATATGATGTTGTGTTATTCATTCTCCAATGCATAAAACTCAACCAGGTTGGGTCTCTTAGCACTCGGTTTCCAACGCTGGGCCTGAAGCAAGTATACAAAAACCACTGTGGCTAAATACCTGGCTTTTAAAGAACTGCTGAAATGATTTCAGCTAGATGAGGAAATGCGAGATCCAAATCACAGCAGGAATACTCCTGAGAGGTCACAAAGCCCGGTATGGCCCTGGCCCAGCAGGACGAGGGTCACATGGGAGCTTGTCAGGGGTCCACATTCTTGGGCCCCACCCAGGCCTACTGAATCAGAAACCCTGGAGTGGGGCCCAGCAATCTGTCTGCACAAGCCCTGAATATACTTCTGATACAAGTTCAAGTTTGAGAACCACGGTTTAATGTATCACTCCCCAAAGTATATTCTGGAACTGCAAGTCCTGATAGATGCTACACACACCCAAGGGTTGTCTTGTCCAACATGGCAGTGCACGCAGGTCCCCAGGGAAATGAAACAGGCACATGAACACAGAAAAGGCACCAGTCAGGCTGCAAAGCTATTTGATTACTTGGGTTAGGTCAATGTTTTCTAAATGTCTGATAACCAAGACCTTTTCTTATTTTCTTTTAGATATATTGCTTATTTACATCCTGTAGAACGCACATTGAGAACTGCTGGTCTAGTAAAAGGATTAAAGCAAAAATATCAGGAAAGGGACTCTTCCAGGAGCGCTAGTGTTATTGCTGAAAGCCAGGCTTTTCTCCTTAGTCTCCCTCTCAGCCTCACTGTTCCTCAAACAACAAACCGGGAGGCTCACATGCGGGCACAGACAGACTTACCTTTAATTCTGGGCTCACTCCAAGGGTCTTCAAGGCCTCTGCTTGCTGAGAAAGGATGTGCTGAAACCCTTCGCACACGTACCAATCCCAGCCTTTCTCTAGGTGACAAACGACAGGTTTCAGGCACTTGTGTTCCCACTCCCCCACTGCAGGCTACTGCACAGCTGCACTTGTGTCCGACACATTGCAGCTGGCATTTTTCTGTGTCCCAGAATAGGGTTTCCACTCTTATATTCTCATTTCCAACACGGCAAATTTGTACACAAATGCTAAAGCTAAACGTTATTTTTATAATCAATCAGATTTTATGTTTTAAGTTATCTATAGTTCTCCTGAAGTATGAATGTAGAGGGCAGAAGAATGAATAGTACCATGCTGAAGTGGAGGACGTCGCCAAGTGCATAGTGCAGTGGACAGCGCCCCGCGGAATTCCGAACTCAGGGGCGCTCAGCCCCCGCCGCTGCCACCGCTCTGTCCCGGCCGCAGAGAAAGGGCACAGCGAGGCGTGGACAGTGAACGTGCAACAGCCATGGGGTGGCCCTGGTGCGCAGGAATGGGCAAGAAGAACGTCCCAAACAGCGTTCAGTGGCCGCTCTGAAAATGGCTCTAGGCCACAGGGAGAAACGAGAAGGAAAGAAACAGACTACGAAGCTCGGCCTAGGTAGCAGGGGTGTGCCGGTACGGCAGACAGGTCGTTTCAGAGGCCCCTCAAAACTACCCGAGACTGGGAGGACAGCTGCCCCCAAGACGGAAGGAACACCTGCTGAGACAGAACCGCCAGGGAACAAGAACGTGAAGCTCTGTTACGACCCTTAGGGGCCACCCCTCCCTGCTGGACAAACGCTGCACCTGCTGAGAGGTCAGCAGCCTTTTCACACGTGGCTCCTGAAGTCTGTCACTGTGACTCCTGGACCCTGTCGCCAGCAGAGTGTCCCCAGGCTGCTACTGCCCCCACGCCCGTGTCGCAGGTCCCCCACCCCAGCTGAGGGACCCAAGGGGCGGCTGGGCATGACTGCCACAGGAAGCCGGAACTGGGATGCGCCCGTCCGGGCGGAGCTGAGGCGGCTGCGCTCTCGACCTCGCTCCTCCCTGCCCACTGTTCACTGGGTGAAGCCCGGAGTCCCGTTCCCCTTCCACACAGCAAGCAGTGTTGCCATTTTCACCTTACAGATGAAGAAACGAAGGTCAAAGAGGTGGAACATAAGACACTTCATGTCTAATTTGAAGTTAAGTTCAAGCTATACATCTTAGTTATTTACATAGGTCGAGTTCATATTAATCAGGCTTTACCCTAATGAAATTGAATTAAAATTAATCAGGTTTTAACCTAATAACAATAGTCCCTATTAAAGGTTAAATGTAAGCAGAAGTTAGCTTTGAGGCATTCTCTGTTATTCACCTAAGAATGTCAATGTATTTCCTACAGACAGTTCACTGACATTTGTACATATTTATTTCAGGTGTGTGTATTCTTAAAGGTCCTCATGCACAAGTGGCCATGATCATTAGCCTGGTTTCAAAGCTGGGACTCTGGTCCTAGGTAATTAGTCACAGAAATAAAAAGCATCAAATAGACTTGACCTCAGAGTCTTCTCAATAATGATTAGTTATTCGTCCTCACTGGATTAATAAAACAGATTACCTTTCAAAGCACACCCATACTGAGGCTATTTTAAGGGAAAATAATCTTCTCTATTTTAATAGGGTGTGTTCAAAATTCATGGTGAGACACAGATTTCTTAAAGTGGAGTATCAGGTTTAACTTGCCTAACCTGACAATTCCAGCTGAATCATTTTGGAAAATAAGCATTTTCCTTTAAAGTGCAGAAAATCATATTCGTAATAGATGATAAATATAGAACAGAAAACTACAGCCAACAGATAAAAGCTCCTTTTGTTATCATTGGTTTTTGCACAATACTGTCCCACTGGAAAAGCACCTGACAACTTGCAGGACAGAAAAGTACAAACTTTGCAACACTTGCTTCTAATTTACAACAAATAATTTCCCACTTTAACTCCACTTTGTATCATCTGATTAAACTTCTGGCAGCCTTTATGGAATTAGTTAATGTTGCATTCCACACCCTCAAATCAAGAAGGCAGACACGGGCCCTGGCTGGTGGCACAGTGGATAAGGGAACAGCCTGCAAACCCAAAGGTCGCTGGTTCGATCCCCAGCCAGGGCACAGAACCAGATTGCAAGCCATGTCTCCAGCCATGTGCATAGCTGGAGGCAAGTGAAATGCAACCATACATTGATGTCCCTCTCCCTTTCTGCCTCTCTCTCTTCCCCACTGTCTAAAAATAATAAATAAAATCTTAAAACAAAACAAAAAAAACCCCATGCTGGTAGCACAGTAGATAAGGTGCTGGCCTGCGAACCCAAAGGTCGCTGGTTAGATTCTGAGCCAGGGCTCATAAATAACCAAGTTGCAAGCCAGGTCTCCAGCCAGGTCTGTAGCTGGAGGCAGGTGAAAGGCAACCATACATTGATGTCTCTCTCCCCCTCTGCCTCTCTCTCTTACCCGCTCTCTAAAAATAATAAATAAAATCTTAAAAAAAAAAAAAGAAGAAGAAGAAGGCAGACACAGAGACTGGAGAATGCTGAGCATACATGAAGCAGAGCTCACCGAGTTTCTTTTTCCTCTTTCGCCCCCGGCTGATGGCTTGTATTCTGGTGTTAGGAATGGTCTCAGTGCTTAACACTTCCTTAGATCTCTGCAGGAGACAGGAACATCATTAAAAAGACATTATAGCTCCCGAAATATATTTACAAGCATGTTCTGGAAGCATAATGAACCAAATTGTGAATGTCAGAACCAATAATGGTAACATTTTGGGAAAATTATATAAATTGAACATGCTGATTAACCTTTTTTATTATCTTCTCTTTCAAAATTACTGAGTACCTAAAACAGTACCCGGAATATAGTAAACCCTGACTAAATTTATTTCAAATCACTTCTGAATTGTTTCTGATAAAACCTAAAGTCAGATATAGTCACTTTTTTCTGTAGCCAAAACACACTTAGGATTAAAATAATCTCTTTATTGTAATCAGCAATGTCTAAACTACATATCCTACTTTTCTGTATTTGCGTAATGCTCTAAAACAGCTTTATTTACAAAATTATACAAAGTACTACTTTCCACTTCTAATCATATTTATAGGACTTTGAAAAGACTAAATAGTGAATACAATTCATCCCAAAATCTACTCCAGGTGCTCTCAGGAGCTGGTACCCAAGATCCAGGGCTCTGGAGCACTGGCCCTCTCTCTGCCCCCCCTCCCCCTCCCAGACACATGCACACATATTAAACCTTTCTTTTTAATTTACAAATGTCTTTGACTGCATATATATTTCCCCTTATTGTTATATCACTAATGTTATTTATAAATGAGTCATATTTTACAAATAAGAACACAAAGGCAAAATCACATTGGAATTTAGGTTTTCTAACACCTGTCCACTTTTTTACTAATACTAAAATAAAGATTTAGCCATTACTATACAATTATATAACCCTAATAATTTGTAATTTATTCTAAGTTCTGTCCTAAAAATTGAAATAGTACCCTTGACATACTTACAAATAGTGTAAAATATAGAAATACAATTAAGTATATATTCCTCTTTAAATATATCTCCTACTTCAGTAGTATTTATAGGCAAAGTTGTTTTCTTCCAAGCAATTGCTACTTTATGCCTTTGTTTAGTACCTTTAAATAATACAGTGGCACTTAACTATAGAAATGATTTTATGTGCAAATAACATACGACAATCTACCCATAAACCTGACTTCCCAAAAGCAATTAGCCTTTTAAAAGAAAACCATACCAAAAAAGTTTAAAGGCATTGGGCCCTGGCTGGTGTGGCCCAGTAGATTGGCGCTGGCCTGCAAACCCAAAGGTCGCTGGTTCGATTCCCAGCCAGGGCACATAACCAGGTTGCAAGCCAGGTCTCCAGCCAGGTCCATGGCTGGAGGCAGGTGAAAGGCAACCATACATGATGTCTCTCTCCCTCCCTGCCTCCCTCCCTTCCCCTCTCTCTGAAAATAATAAATAAAATCTTTTTAAAAAATGTTTAAGGCATTGGAAAAATAAAGCTTGTTCTACAAGGAATGTCAAGTTAGAATCGTCTGCAAAGTGGAAATTCTAGAACAGGGTACCACTTCAGGTACAGACTACTCAGCTGACCCCAGCACCCACAACTGCCTATCTGAACAGTTAAACCAGTTCAAAATAGCCTGAGAGAACTGGGATCCAAATATGAGGCCATTACGTTCTTCTAATATATTAATACACCAAAACAAAAAATACCTAAATCACAACTAAGATGTTAATAAACCAAAATAAAAAATACCAAAATCAAAGCCCTGGCTGGTGGCTCAGTGGATAAGGTGCCAGCCTGCGAACACAAAGGTTGCTGGTTCAATTCCCAGCCAGGGCACATAACCAGGTTGCAAGCCAGGTCTCCAGCCAGGTCTGTAGCTGGAGGCAGGTGAAAGGCAACCATACATTGATGTCTCTCTCCCTCTCTGACACTCTCCCTTACCCCTCTCTCTGGAAATAATAATAAAATCTTTAAAAAAAACCCAAAATCACAATGGAAGATATTAGTATTTAATGCTAATCTTCTAAACATTTTGTGTATTTACTTAGAGAAAGGGACGAAGGGGAAAAAGAGAGGAAGAGAAACATCAATGTGCAAGATATATCCATTGGTTGCCTCTCCCACACCCCCACCCAGGGATCGGGCCTGCAACCCAGGCCTGTGCCCCGACTGGGAAACAAACTGGCGACCTTTCTGTTTGCAGGCCCAGCACTCAATCCACTGAGCCACACCAGCCAGAGTGTATAACTGATGTTGATTTTCATTCAGATTGTCAATTCCTTGTTGTGTTCCCCTTTCTATAACATTAATAAGGGAATGTTCTTACTGCAAAAAAATTTTATTTCATGTATCACTAACCATGAAATAGTGTCATTAGTTATTACATAAATGCTGCCTGGTACCATTATCCAAGTGGCATGACCGCTTTACATCCACGATTCACTTCTGTATTCACAGAAGTTGCCTGATTTACATCAGGTTTAACACTGAGATGTAATCGAGCATCCCTAATATCGAACATTTTGTGGGTAGCGATGTAGAACAGATTATTTTTTCAAATCTTTTCATTTGAATCACCTTATATAAAAAAATAAATCAATAACTTAGACATTCTAAATCTCCAAAGGAGATTTTTTTTAAAAATTTAATTTTTAAAGTGATGGGAAGGGAGGGAGAAAAGGCGAGAGAGACATCCTAGAGCTAAAGGAGACTTTCCGAAGCACGTGCAGAAACGGTGCCGGGCAGTCCCACGGTCAGAAACATCCTCCGGGCCCACGTCCTGCAGCAGCTGCCGCACCTTTTGTCCTCCAGCCACTTTCCTTTGCATGCAAAGGGGCCCAGCTGACATAAATGTTTTGTTTACCAGCTTTGATGTCCTGAACTTTCTGCAGTTATTTAGTTTTCTTCAACTTGTTAATTATAAATTTAGCTTGGCATTTGTTTGATATCTTTGACCCTTCCCATGGCATCAAGTTTCATTCCACAGCTCTTGCTGTTATTTGTTTTTCAAATTCAAATGAATTATGCACTGTCAGCCCTTTACCAGCTGCTTAGTGGGTGCTCAGTCTGGCGACCTGCAGAGACCGCGTGTGCAGGATGTGAGCTCCATGCAGCCACCGCAGCTGAACACCAACGGGCCGTGGCCTGGCTCTGCGGCCCTGCGCAGAGATGACGCTTCTGCAGGTGCCCACTGAACGGCACAGGAGCTGCCCACAGGAAGCATCGACATGCTTCTCCAAATGCAGAGATTTAGAATGAAAGTCATTGTCAATGGTCATCAAGAAGAAAAGGACTGTCTCGAACAACTGGGTTTTTAAAATGCATCCTCTCTGGTCAGACACCAGAGTCACAGCAGATTTGAGGCACTGGGCCGGCCACAGTGAGAGCATAGGACATGTCAGAATACACTCCAAAGCAGTCACCCAGCATAGGCAAGTACAACTCCTACAGCAGGCGGGGGGGAGCTTAAAGTCTGGACTAGAGAAAATGTGAAAAAAAAAAAAAGGTACAGATAAGCTAAATATTCCAACTGCAGCTGAAATTAAATTACTGTTTATATTGTGGACTATTACACAGTCGATTAAAATGTCCACAACTGGACTTCCAGTAAAGACGGAGGTGCAGGTGGGCATGCTTTGTCTCCTCCCGCAACCACAAGAATTACAACTAACCTCAAAACAAATCATGCCCAGAACTGCCAGAAAATTGAACTATATGGAAGTCCAACAACCAAGAATTTTTAAAAGCCACATGCACCCAGATGGATAGGGTGGGCAGAGACATGGAGTCAGGGCAGAGAGGCTGCAGCAGAGGTGGACCAGACAGTCCCACGTTCACATGTGGTAGGTAAAAATTGGGAAGGACACCTTGGGAATGAGGGAGCCCAGCCCCAGGCCAGACCAGACCACGTGGCCCAGGGGTCCAGCATGGGGAGATAAGTCCCCATCACCTTTGGCTATAAAAACGAGTGGGGGTGGGGAAAGTGGAAGAAACTGCTGGTTTCTCTGGAGAGTCCATTTAAAGGCCTGCATGGACTTTGAAGGTACAGAAACCCCCCCACTCTGGTGTTCACCATCAGGGCAACAGCTGGAAGGGTGTCAGCCACATACAGGAAGCTGGTGAAGTGACTGGAAGTGGGCCGAGTGCTGGGCAAGCCTCCAGAAGCCAGATAGCGGTACTGTCCTCTCTCTGAGTCTCCCCACTCCACACACAGCGGTGAAGCGGATCACCCCACCCTGGCAAATACCTAAGGCTCTGCTCCATACAACTTAACAGGTGTGCTAAGACAGGGAGTCAAAGCAGCTCTACCTAATAGACACAAATACACACAGGGAGGCTGCCAAGCTGAGGAGATACAGAAATATGGCCCAAATGAGACAATAAAACAAAACTCCAGAAAAAGAACGGAATGAAATGGATATAGCCAACCCATCTGATGCAAAGGTCAAAACACCAGTGAACAGGATGCTCAGAGAACTCAGTAAGGCAACAGCACAAAGGAAGAAATGAAGGTTACACTAAGTGAAATAAAGAAAATCCACAGGGAACCAACAGTGAAGGGAAGGAAGCCAGGATTCAAATCAGTGATTTGGAATATAAGGAAGAAATAAACATTCAATCAGAACAGAAAGAAGGAACAAGAATGCAAAAAAATGAGGATAGTATAAGACTCTGTGACATCTCCAAAAGTGCCAACATCTGAATCATAGGCATAGCAGAAGGAGAAGAGGAAGAGGAAGAAATTAAAAATGTATTTGAAAAAACAATGAAAGAAAACTTCCTTAATCTGGTGAAGAAACAGACATACAAGTCCAGGAAGCACAGAGAGTCCTAAACAAGTTGGAACCAAAGAGGACCACACCAAGACACATCATAATTAAAATAACAAGGTTAAAGACAGAAAGTCTTAAAAGCAACAAAAGAAAAGAAGGGAGCTACCTACAAATGGGTTCCTATAACACTATCAGTTGCCTTCTCAAAAGAAACTTTGCAGGCAAGAAGGGACTGGCAAGAAGTATTCAAAGTGATGAAAAAAAAGAAGGACCTACAACCAAGATGACTCTACTCAGCAAAGCTATCATTCAGAATTGGAAGGACAGATAAAGTGCTTCCCAGACAAGGTAAAGCTAAAAGAATTTATCATCACCATACCATTATTACATGAAATGTTAAAGGGACTTATTTAAGAAAAAGCAGCAGCTGGCTGGTGTGGCTCTGTGGATTGAGTGCTGGCCTGTGAACCAAAGGGTTGCCAGCTTGATTCCCAGTCAAGGCACATGTCTGGCTTGTGAGCTAGGTCCCATTTGGAGGCATATGAGAGGCAA
Source organism: Noctilio leporinus (assembly GCA_004026585.1). Taxonomy (NCBI): domain Eukaryota; kingdom Metazoa; phylum Chordata; class Mammalia; order Chiroptera; family Noctilionidae; genus Noctilio; species Noctilio leporinus. The sequence goes on from PVIW01002632.1 coordinate 47,917, forward strand.
TCACACAGTGATGTTTCTCTTTCTCCCTCCATTCCCCTCTCTCTAAAAAATAAATAAAAAACATTTAAAAAGAAAAAGAAGGTGGTCGCTTCAGCAGCACGTATACTAAAATTGGAACAATACAGAGAAGATTAGCATGGCCCCTGCGCAAGGATGACACGCAAATTCGTGAAGCGTTCCATATTTTT
>PVIW01002632.1:48204-206866 GCA_004026585.1 Noctilio leporinus
TATAGCAGAAAGAAAGAAGGAACTTGTACCCTTTGCAACAACATGGATGGAACTGGAGAGTATTATGCTTAGTGAAATAAGCCAGTCAGTGAAGGACAAATATCATATGATCTCACCCATTATAGGACAATAATGAACAAAACTAACAACAAGCAAAACAGAACCAAATATATGAATACAGTGAATAGGCCTTCAGTGGACAGGGGGAAAGGGGTTGGGGGGAAGGGGGAGGCAGAGGCAAGCAAGGGGAGCAGCTAAGACAAGAACCTAGTATAAAGGAACCATGGACATGGACAACAGGTGGGATTGACTTTGGGGGGAATGGGTGGGTGGGGAGGGGGACAGAGGGGAGCAAAAAGGGGATGGATGTAATACAACAACAATAAAATATAAATAAATAAATAAGAAAAAGAAAAAGAAGAACAAACCTATGAACAGTAAAACGAAAACAAACTCACAACCATCAACAACTGAATCTAAAACAAAAACCAAAAGAATAAACTAAGCAAACAACCAGAACAGGAACAGAATCATAGGTATGGGGATCATTTGGTGTGGGGGGAGAAGGGGGAAAATGGAGGAAAGGTACTAGGTTTAAGAAGCACAGTTGGCAGGAACAAAATAGACAGGGGGATGTTAAGAATAGTATAGGAAAGGGAGAAGCCAAAGAACTTACACACAACCCATGGACATGAACTAAGGTGGCGTGGAATTGCAAAAGGAACGGGGGTACTGGGTGCATGGAGGCAAAGAGGGAAAAATTGGGACAAGTTTAACAGCATGATCAATAAACTATACTTAAAAAGTAAAGTGTCCGCAAATGTTTAGAAGGAATTAATATCTTCAATTTATTAAGACAGAAGAGTCAATAACACCAATATCTCTTTCCCTGCCATACATAAAAAATAAAGAGACTAAATGGAAGCATTTAAAGGCTGTGTGTTGAGATTTTTGGTGATTTTAGCTTCCATCTTCATAACTTCCAAATTTTCTACAATAAATTTGCTCTTATAATCATAAGAGTCTATCAAGATTACAAGTTCTAGCCTACATCTTTATTAACTGTTCACAAAATACTTGCAAGAATATTTTATACAAACTGGCCAGATTTGAGACCTGAAAAAGTTTTTCTGTATAAAAGGCACCATGTGAAACTTTTCAGTCCATTGCCGATTCAATCTCCAGAGTGGGGAGAGCCTAGGGCTCAAGAATAAATGCAGAGTGAGATGGAGGGCAATGAAAGAAGCAGAGCCCTGGCTGGTGGCACAGTGGACAAGGCACCAGCCTGCGAACCCAAAGGTCACTGGTTCGATTCCCAGCCAGGGCACATAACCAGGTTGCAAACCAGGTCTCCAGCCAGGTCCGTAGCTAGAGATAAATGAAAGGCAACCATACATGGATGTTTCTCTCCCTCTCTCCCATCTCCTCACTCTAAAAATAGTAAATCTTAAGAAAAAGATTTCTATTTAAAAAGAAAGAAAGAAGTAGGAAAGCAGGGAGACTGTACCAGGACCTCCACTTGAGCAGGGGTGACCAGTCTTGTGAGCCACCCTGCCCACTGGATTCCAACCCACCCTCTAATGAAGAGCATTAGACAGGAAGCCCAGAGACACCCCTGACGTTGGACACACACAGTTTGCCTATCATATGGAAGGCACTGAGTTAAGTGCTTGGCCTGTATAAATATGTTGCTCATCTTCAAGAATGCCACACTCGTGCCGGGGAGCCGGAGTGGCTCAGGTGGCTGCAGCATTGTTCCACAAACTGGAAGTCTGCCAGCTCGATTCCCAGCCAGGGCACACGCCTGGGTTATGGGTTCAGCCCCCCGTCGGGACATGTATTGATGGCAACCAATCGATGTTTCTCTCTCACTTGATGTTTCTCTCTCTTCCTCCCTCCTTTCCCCTTTCTCTAAAAGTAAATTAAAATAACTGTTAAAAAAAGGATGCTACATTCTTGGCAGGTTACTTTATTCAGGTTGATAGTCATTCCAGTGTGGAACCAGGTAGTAGTGTTAGGATCTTTCAAATTAAAAAAAAAAAAAATGACTGCAGCAAATTTTATCAGGTAGAAAGAAATGAAAACATTATCAAAGACAAATGAAAGAAGCTATTAGTTTATGGGTTAATTTCTACAAAACCGGTACGCTGACTTCATCTGTCAAGAGCAAACAGGCTGTGTAGACACCGGCCCCCCTTCACGATGCCCACGTCCACACCACAGGCGCGAAGGTGAGGAAACTGCAAAGGGTCAAACCATGTGTGCCTCGGGTGTACAGCCTGGCGTGCATGTCCACAGCCACCACCCTAGCGGGACACGGCGCACGCCCATCCCCCGAGCCGTTTCATCAGGAGCATATTCATCTTGTAGCTGTTCCGCGTGGCCAAGTGGAGGCAGGCAGGACTCCCGTTGCAGATGGGACAGCAACGACTGTCTCCAGGGAAAGCTCTTGTGTGACCGCGCTGCACGCTAAACTACCACCTTTTCAGAGGAAACCATTTTTTCACTTGTTTCATACTTTTTTTCCAGGTTTTTAATTGTTTAGGGAAGGAGGGTAAATCTGGTGCCTCACAGTGCACGTTGCCCAGAAGCAAGCTATCTGCCCCAAATGAGCCTTTCGAAGAGGCTGTGGTGAGGGCGTATCTGCTTCTCCCTGGCTCTGCAGACCTGGAGCAAATCCTCTTCCAGGGAGAAGAGTCCAGGCATTTTGAGACGCCCGAAAGCAGGTCGTCCACACCCGTGATGATTCTGGTTCCACTGCCCTGAAGGTGTGTAAGCAGAGCAGGACCTAGCACTCCCTGCGTGGACGGGGCCTGCATTTCTCAAGGCTGCGCAGGACACCGCGACAATCTCTGTGTTAAGAGACGGGTAAATGAACGCTGGAGTCTGGCAAACTCCTCACCTGGTGCCCCACCTGCCCCATCCATCAATAGGCATAAAGAATGTGTCTCACAGTTTGTTACGAGGAGGAAATTAAATAATAGGCAAGAAAATGTTTGGCAGTTTGTAAGGTACTAGCCTTACAAAAGATAAAATAATAATAAAATACACTTCCAATATTTCCTACAGTCCTCAATCTTTCTAACATTCCATCTTCCAAACCACTACGCTACCACAACACATGAAAAACTCTTGAATTAAGTTTTAACTAATAAAAAGAAACACATCAGGCTGAGAACCTGCAACCAGCAACAGAGTATTTCGCTCCTCCCTCAGAATGAACAGAGATCAGCAATTGGATGTTGATGGCCAAATAGCAGAATTTTATTCAGCACTTCTCCCAGATTGTCAGGGGCCCGACTGAGGATGACATGGGCACCCAGAAATAGGAGAGGCTACTGCACGACTCACGGAGGTCCTGCAGTACCATGTCACTGGAGGCAAGTACCAGCGGGGCATGGCAGTGCTGATAACATTCCAGGACCTGGTGGAACCAGAAAAGTTGGATGCTGCCAGCCTCCAGCGGGCCATGACTGTGAGCTGGTGTGTGGAGCTGCTCCAAGCTTTCTTCCTGGTGTCAGATGACTTTATGGATTCAACCCTCACCCGACGGGGGCAGATCTGCTGGCATCAGAAGCCAGGCATAGGTTTGGATGCCATCAACGATGCTATTCTGATAGAAGTGTGTCTACCAACTGCTGAAGCTCTGCTGCCGCAAGCAGCCCTATGCCCTGAACCTAACCAAGCTCTTCCTGCAGAGTTCCTATCAGACTGAGATCGGACAGACCCTGGACCTCATCACAGCCCCACAAGGCAACGTGGCAGATTTACCGAAAAGAGGTACAAATCGATTGTCAAGTATAAGACAGCTTTCTACTCCTTCTACCTTCCTACAGCTGCTGCCATGTATATGGCAGGCACTGACGGGGAGAAGGAATGTGCCAGTGCCAAGAAGACCCTACTGGAGATGGGGGAGCTCTTTCAGATACAGGATGACTATCTTGACCTCTTTGGGGACTCCAGTGTGAGGGGCAAGATTGGCACTGACATCCAGGACAACAAATGCAGCTGGTTGGTGGCTCAGTGTCTGCAACGGGCCTCTCTGGAACAGCACCAGATCTTGCAGGAGAATTACGGGTGAAAGAGGTCAAGAAGGCGGCCCGAGTGAAGGCGCCCTCCGAGGAGCTGAACCTGCAGGCTGTGTTTACGCCGCATGAAGAAGCGAGTTACAGCCACCTTGTGGGTCTCACTGAGCAGTACTCATCGCCCCTGCCCCCAGTCATCTTCCTGAGGCCAGCACACAAGCTCTACAAGCGGAAAAAGTGACCTCGAGTCTACCAGGGCGCTCAATAAATTATAGTAAATCCTCACTTAATATCATCCATAGGTTCTCGGATGTTGTGACAAAATTTTGCCATAGGCTAATTTACATAGAAAAGAGTTAAGTGCCTGTAGCCTATTTCTGGCCAGAGAAACATCACTCAACACTTCTAATGTTAAACTGCATAAATGTGAGTTATACACCTATTTTGTTTTAATTTAAGGAATAAATAAAAGCAGGTTAGGTTATTTTCCAACCCACTTATTCCAGTTTAAGGGTTGTGGGTGACTGGAGCCTATCAGCAGCTCAATGTGGGGGCCAATCCTGGACAGCAGTTCCTGTCACAGGGCCCACTCATACCCACATCAACTTGGGCAATTTAGGCATGAATTCTCATCTGCCTACCTTTGGGATGTGGGAAGAAACCTGGGTCCTGTGAGAAAAACCAGACAAAGGAAGACCATGCAAGCCCCACACACCACCCAGATGGAACAGATTTTCTTTTTCTAAACCTCTGAGGAAATGAGGGTGAATAAAATGATGTGATTCCAAGACCCACAAAAAAAATAAATAAATAAAATAAAATAAAACATCATTTCAAAGTACAATCTTAAGTATTTCCTCTTAAGACTAGACAGTCTGAATCAGGAAATCGTTTATATCCGTGGCCCAACATAATTTCAAAACCTCATCCTAAGTTTAGTTTACAAACTCCTTCACCCCTTAAGCCCTGAAGACTATTTACCTCCCATTCTTGGAATTGGGCATTGCAAGAATGATAAAAATGCATCAATTCTTCACCACATATCAGGTTGAAAGTGCAATGTTTACAACATAAGCAAGTTCATAGCTGAGACTGGTTACTTACTTCTGTGACATTGTGACAAGAAGTACAGTAATATTTGCCCTCATCAGTAAGACCCCAAGAGACAGCAGCGCACTGTGTACAGCGTTCTCGGAACTCCTTCTGTAGGAGAAGAGGAAAACAACATTTAATACATTGTACCTAAACCCTGAGTTCTACCCATAAACTTGTTAAAAATCATGCTGGTATGGCTCAGCAAATTGAAATGTTGCTGATTCAATTCCCACTTAGGACACAGGCCTGGGTTGCAGGCCAGGTCCCCAATTGAGGGCATGTGAGAGGCAACCACACATGGCTGTTTCTCTAAAAAAAAAAAAAAATCATAGCAAATAGAAAAGATGACAATTACCTACAAGGAAGGAGAAGAGCAGTTTCTTGTGCAGTGTGGAATGAAACTAAACTGTTAAAGCAGTTTCTAAAATACGCAGTGTGAGGGAAAACATCGAAGGAAAGGTGGGGAAGGAAAGGTGGGACGGGTAAGGGACAAAGGTGAGTAAACGAAACTCTGAAAATGACACGATGAGAAACAATGACAAGATTTAAGTGTGGCGAAGACGTGAACAAATGGAAATAGCATGCCATTGGCAGCTTCTTCCGGGACACTAAGAACACACAGCAAAGAAGACAGATTTTCCTTAGAGCTGATTCAAATTCCACAGTGGAAAGGGTATCCGCTGTGTACTGGCATTTAACTAGGGGGTGAGGAGTCGATGGTGGGCCCAACAGGCAGGATCCCCGATCATACTGCACACAGGCAAACGGAGATGTCTAGGGACCCACATCACTAACTCAGCGCCCACAGACCCATCACACACGCACCTGGTGACCATGGCGACCAGGAGGGGCTTTTAGCCCACCAGGCTTCTCCAGGCACGTAGACTCCCCACATCACCGGTGCCCGCCCCCTGGGGGGTTGACGGTCGTCGATCTAATTACAGAATACTTTGGCTACCACCCAAGACGGCTCCACCGTATGTAATACGCATGTCAAAAAGGATGCCACCTTTATTTGGGCAAGTTGGGCAAGTTTTCCTTAACGCCGTATGTATTGATAACCACCATTACTTGGAAGGTGCCCAGACCCCAACTGGGGTTCCCAGAGAGACCGGCGGCGGGGCTGGGGTGCATTCGGGTTCCGACCCCCGCCCTCCCTCGGCCGCCAGCATCAAACGGAACGCGGGGGTGCTCGCGTCCACAGAGGATGAACCATGCGGGCGGACCCCCGCAACACCCTCTTCCCGGGGCGCACCCTGGGGGGCTCTCACCCCAGCCTTGCTTCACCCACTTCATTCGGCCGGAAACTCCGGCCTCCCGCCCCGAAACGCCGCTCACAGACGCACTCACCGCCTCCTCTAGGTCCATGCCGCCGCTGCAGCCGCCGCCGCTGTCACGCCCGCCCGTTACCTGGGCAGCGAGCGCAGCTTCCGGGAGCAGCCTGAGCGACTTCCGGGAACCCTCCGGGCGGAAACCGAGGCCCTGACTTTGGATTCCGGGTGCGGGCGGTGGGGGCGGGGGAGGCGAGGCTCGCAAATCCTGCATCCCCCGCCCAGACGGCATCCCTTTCCGAACCAAAGTTACTAAAACACCAGTAGGAAGCTGGGCGGCGGCAGCGGTCATTCCAGATGCGTCCCAGCCCCACTCCCTGCCGCTCATTCTAGCAGCACATGCAGGGCGGGGCATGGGGGCAAGAACGCAGGTTGGGGTTCTGATCGTGGCTTTTCTCCTTCCTTGTGCCTCCATTTCCTCCTCCGTAAAAGTGAGCTATTACCTGGGAGTCCCTTCCGACTGAGCTTCACACAGTGCTCACCGATTTAGCCTTTATTGTTCCCTGGCCGGGCGGGTTCATCCGCTCCTTTCCTCATTAAGCTCCGTTGTTTAGGTCCTGTGTCTTCCGCAGTGAACAAAGTAAACGAACTGGTCACAGAGGTTATTTTCTGGTGGGAGAGACAACAGTAAATGAGGAAATATGTGGCGTGATCAATGGTGATGCGTGCCATCGAGAAAAGCAGGAGAGGGGAACAGGAGCGATAAGGCGATTTCTGTCTGGAATGGAGGGATCACTCAGAAGGTGATCTCTGTCCGAGGCAAGGAAGCAAGAGACATGTTGGGGACATCATTCCGGGCAGTGGAAACTGCAGGAATGGAAGCCCTGAGTCCTGAGCCTGGTGCCATGTCATGTAAAGATCAGCAAGGAGGTCAGGGAGGGGCTGGAGCGGTGAGCTGGAGGGAGGGTGGAAAATGGGGTTGGGTGAAATACGTTTTACGGACTTTGACTTGAAGAAATTGGGAAAGCCGTTGGAGAGTTACACAACCTGACTTAGGTTTCACAGACCAATCTGGCTGTTGTGGAGAGACGAGACTGCTAGAGGCAAAGGCAGAAGTGGGGACACAAGTCAGGAGACCCTTACAATAACACGAACAAGTTATAATGGGAGCCTGAACCCAGTGGAAGCAGTGGAGACGTGATACGTAGACAGACTCTGGAAATGGAAATACAGTTTTGAGGGTAGAACCATAAGGATATTTTGAAGGCCAAGAAGTGGGCTGTAAGAGAAAGACGGGAGTCGAGGATGATTCAAGATGTTTGCCCTGAGCTGGAAGGGTGAGGCTGTGGTTGACTGAGGAGTAGGAGCAGACTGTGGGTGGAGCAGTTTGGGAGTGGGGGCGGGATCAAAACTTTGATTCTGAATGTATTACATTAGAGATACCTAGAGCACAATCAGGTAGGATGAGAAGGAAATTAGAGATAGAAGTCAGATTCCTGACAGGAGTTGTACATTTGGGAGTTATCTCTGTCTAGCTGGTATTTAAAGAGACTGGATGAGATCACCAAGGGAGGGGCACTTTGTTCATTCACTCCTTGTTCATTCATCGACCCATTAATTTCACAAAGTCATTAGACACCAGCGATATGCCAGGCAGTGTGCCCACAATTGGGAAAGGAGGGACAAACAGGGCAGAGCCCCTGCCTTCAGGAGGCCCCAGTCCAGGGAGCAGCCAGTCTCATTCTTTTATCATGGCACCAGGTAAATGCTCTTCCCCGATAGCATCACCTGTGTCACTCACCTGGCTTGGCTCTGTGCAACTGCAGGCTCTTTCCAGAGAACTGCACCCATCCGCAAAGCACCAACTGTTGTCAGATGAACAACTGATTTTTATTTTCTAGACTAACCCTGATTTTAAATGTAAAAATATCAGAAAGGAAAAAAAAAAAAAAAAATATATATATATATATATATATATATATCAGAAAGGGGCAGCACTAAATGTGTAACTCAATAGGAGTTAGTGTATTGAACAAAAAAGCTCCACGACATCAGGGATTTTTGTCTTTTTGTTTATTGCTATAAACGCGGAGCCTAGACCACCACGTAGCTTCTAGGATGTGACCAATAAATATATGTTGAATGGATGAGTGGCTTTGTAAGACGTTTATGTAGATTCAGAATATTTTAAATAGATGACATATCTTGATTTGAGACTTGGAACAGGCGGTTACACAGAAGAAGTGAGTCAGATTTCCCAGCCATTCCTTAAGAGAAACTTGAATGTTATGAGCCAACTCCAACTCCTTGGGAGAAACGTCTTCTTCAGCTGTAAGACTTAGAGGGGTGTCCCAGCAGAGAGGCTTTATTACGAATTTCCTACAGCTCTGGCTCAGGTGCCATGTGGGGCCTATTGGATAGGCCCAGCTGGTCCTTGTCTCATGGAAATGACCAGTGGTGAAGGGTCAGTGAGGGGACCTGGTCTGGGCTGCAGGTCAGTGAGGGAACCTGGGAATATTTCTGAAAAGCAGCTCAGCTACACACAGGTGATGTGAGGCAACCCCAAGAAGAAAACACCGGGAAATAAAATTAGAACAGAGAGAATAAACCTTTGAAGGGACTGAGAGTCTCTTGGCAGAGATCTGATTAATGGGGAAAGCCAGACTGAAGGTATTAACACACCTAAAGAAAGGCCTTAAGAATCAGAAAGAGACCTGCCTCGCCCTTCCAGCCTGACAGCAGGAGGCCCTACCTGAGGGGGTCCTGGCACCCCTGCCCTGCCCAAACCCTTCTGAGGTGACAGCTATGAGCCCAACTCTAACCATGACACAAGTTTTCCAATAACTCGATGCTGATAAATTTAAAATTTTTGAAGAGATAAAGTATTAGAAAAACACAAGTTATCAAAAGGTGTGTAAAAAGAAATAGAACCTCTGAATGATCCTATATCTACTTAAGGTATCAACTCTATAAGTAAAAAACCATCTCACAAAAACAAACAAAACACACACACACACACATACACAAACCCAGTCTTAAAGATGGTAAATTCTACCAAAGTCCATTTTCTCTCAAAAACAAAGATGCAAAAGTTCCAAACACCTGGCTGGTGGCCCAGTGGATAAAGTGTCAGCCTGCGAACCCAAAGGTGGCTGGTTCGATTCCCTGTCAAGGCACATAACCAGGTTGCAAGCCAGGTCTCCAGCCAGGTCCGCAGCTGGAGGCAGGTGAAAGGCAACCATACACGGATGTCTCTCTCCCTCTCTGCCTCTCTCCCTCCCCCTCTCTCTAAAAAGATATTAAATAAAATCTTTTTTTTTAAAGTTCCAAACAAAGTATCAGCAAGTAGAATGCAACTCCTTTGGTGCACTCAGCAACTTATAAATAGGATAATAAGTTGAAACCAAGTTGGTTTATTCGAGAATTGCAAAGTTGTTTTAACATTGAACAGTAACAACAAATCAAACAAATCCAGATAGTGTGGTACAAAGACAGACCAAAATATCAATGGAGTTGAATAGAAAGTCCAGAGACTGACCTATCCATATATGTAAGCAAACTTGATTTACAACAAGGATCAACAAAAATTCCATGGGGGAAAGGATTGTTTTACAATAAATGGTTCTGGATTATATGAACTAGATATTCATGTGAAAAACATTATCGATCCTTACCTCACACCATACACAAAATGTACATGTGACAGGTAAAGTCACAAAGCTTCTAGGGAAAAAATAGGTAAAATATCTTTATGACTCAGGGTAGGATAGATTTCCTAAAAGGGTCGTAAAGAAGCACTGTTGGAATAAAAGATTGTTACATTGGACTTCCTTCCAATGCACTTCGTTGTCTTCAACTTCATTCAAAACAATTTTGTTAGAATGTATGGTGACAGCTGTCCTCTCAGTGTGCATTAAAAAAAATAACTTACCAAAATCGGTGAATTTTTGTGCAACCATTTCAATATTGAAGATGGAAGACAATATGCAACATTTTCAGCATATTATGCTTTATTATTTCAAGAAATGTAAAAATGCAACTGAAACACACAAAAAGATGTGTGGCGCGTTAGGTGTCACAAGTGGTTTGTGAAGTTTCGGGCTGGAGATTTCTTCTTGCTGATGCTCCGCGGTCGGTAGACCAGCTGACGTTGATAGCGACCAACGGAGACATTCACTGAGAACAATCAATGTTACGCCATGCCAGAGCCAGCTGACATACTCAAAACATCCAGATCAGTGAAATTATTGGTGAAAATGAAAAATATGTCTTTTAGAGAAAAAATATATATATGGACATTTTGGCCAACCCAATACGTTGAAGGCGGAGCCAACATGAGAAGAGGAATCAAGGATGATGTAGTGTGGGTGAGGCACGTTAAGTGTGATATGTCTGTTAGGAATACAAGGGGGGAATCACTGGATAGGAAGTCAGACAAATGAGCCTGGAACTCAGTGGCGTCTGGCTGGAGATGGGAATTGTGACTCACTGGGTGAAAATGGGACCTGACATGAATGACCTGGGAGTAAGTGAGGGCACCTGAGACAAGAGGGCACACCGGGGAGCGGGGAGCAGGGAGCAGAGATGGGAGCCCTGCACTGGGTACCTGCAGAAGGCAGGGTGGGCAGAACCATCTGGAAAAGAAGGTGGAGGAGGAGCCGCTGAGGTGGAAGGAGCAGAAACAGCAGCGTGGTGACCTGGGCCACACGAAGAAGGTTTTCAGAAAGAAGAAACAGTGAACCAGGCCAGGAAGTGCTGGCAAGCCGAGCATAGGTCTCAGCAAGATGCAAGTCCTGGTGCAGAGGACTAGGCAGTGAGTGAGGACAGTGCCCGCGGGAGTTTTGCAGAAAGGAAGAGCAGAGAGCTGGGCAGTCGTGAAAGGAGATATGCAGAAGGTCAAAGCCGTGAACTATTGTGGCAAGTTGTATGCTCACGGAAATGAAACACCAGTTACTGAGAGGGAGAAAAGTGTAGCAGAAGAAAGTCCCTGAGCGGGTCACAGGGACAGATGTGGTCCCCTGAGGAGGCTGCCTCCAGGGATGGCATTGGGCTTAGGTGACCAGGCCACGGGAATTCCAGGAATGCAGCCACCATTCCTGTCTGGGGCTCTGGTCTGCCAGGTGTGGCCACAAGGGAGCAGTTAGCTGCCTCCCCGAGACCCCTGGCATCCCAGGGCTTGGAGCCCAGGATGGCTCAGCTAAATGTCTAGTTAAAGAGGTTCCACTAAGTGTGGAAGTAGGTAGCTAACTATTTCAAGGAGGCAAAAGAACAGGCTCTGCGACTGGGACAGCAGACTTAACTCCTGGCCTGGAAAGTTACCTGCCCGCTTTGGGACCGGAACACGTCACTCCTCTGAGTCAGTTTTCTCACCTGCAGTACGGAGAGGGTAACGTGACCAAAATACCTTCTGAGACCGTCGGGTACACGTGGCTCAAGGGCAGAGGCTTTGTCAAAGCTGTGCAAACTGAAAGTGAGGAACAGTGCCACCACTGTGGTGAGGCTCAAGTCCCGGTATCATCTGCCCTCACCCTCCAAGCTGGTCTCACAAAGCAGGCACAGCTTGGGTGGAGGCGTGGCTTTTCCATCTTCATAACCAGGTTTCTCAGTTTTTCTTTTTAAGATAAGAGCAAGTCCTGGCTCCTTGCGAGAGCCTCCGAATATGATTACAGATGTAAGTGTATCGCCCCAGATCATCAGCCGAAAGGGAGGAAAGGCATATTATTATCTTCAAAGCCGTCTGAGAACCTATTAAATGCTAATCACAAAGCACAGGGAACTTTCAGAAAGCAAATGCTGTCCTGGACACCTCTCACACAAGAGACTGCTTCCTCCCTGGGCGAGTGTGGGCACTTCCCTGGGGACGGGCCCCTGAGTGCTCCAGGCTGGCCTGTGACCTGGGCTGCCCATCATGGAAGCCCAAATCCCTGTTGTATGCAGAGTCCTGAACTGAGGGGTCACAGAGTGGATACTTGCTGGGCACAGAGTATGTCAGGCACTGGACCAGGCCCATTACCCATGTTGTCGGGTCATCAGCTGGGAGATAATCATTCTCTCCTCCACACAGGAAGGGAAACTGAGGCACAGAAGGTCCAAACAGGCGATACGGCCAGCAAGAGACAGAGGGGGATCTTCACTCAGTTCCGCCCACTCCAAAGAGCCCGCTCTTTGCTAACCAAGTGCTTGGTAAGGTCTCTTAGTGAATGAGTGCAGGAATGGGTCAGATCCTCCAGAAATGGTGTTGCCTCATCAAAGGACATCAGCAGCCAGGAGGCACAGCCCTGATTTAGCAGAAGCAGAAACCACCTAAGATTTGTGTCAGGTATGCAGAGTTTGGCTTAAAGAGCTCAGGAGTTGCCCAGCTGTCAAGGATAAGATCTCAGGCAGGTGGCAGAACCTGTTGAGGGCTGGGTTATCTCTTTCCCGTCTTGGGGCAAACAAGGTCTTGCTCCTTCCCTTCCAGGAACAGGATCCCCGGAGCTGCAGCCGGGGCCGAGAGAATGAGTCCTAGCTGTGCCCATCCCAGAGCCCCAGCTGGCTACATCATTCTTGTTCTATTTTAAAAATCCTTGCCTAATCCAAGATCATTAAGATTTTCTCCTGCTTTTGTTTTTGTTTTTGTTTTAAGAAGATTTATAGTATTAGCTCATTTTTGTACATCTAGCCAACCCATTATTCCAGCACCTTTCATTGGTAAAAATTATCCTTCCCCCCATTTCATTGTGTTGGCAGCTTTGCTGAAAAATCTATCGACCCTACACGTGATAGGTCTATGGATGGACCTTCCATTCTGGTCTGTGGGCCTTTACTAGCATATCATCCTACCTTGGTTGCCATTAGCCTCCTGGTAGGTCTTGAGACCACAGAGTGTAGCCCCCCTGCTCTGCTCTTATTCTTTGTTCTACATGCTTCATGATTCCACATCTCTCTCAAAGCTTGCTTACTACATTTTTCCAAACAACTTTGCTCATATTTTGAATGTCATTGTGTTTAATCTATAGATCAATTGGGGGGAGAATTTGTGTTTTAACAAAGTTGAATCTTCAAGCCCTTGAGCATGGTATAGCTCACCATTCATACTTACCTTTAATTCCAGTGATTTTTACATTTATTTTATTTTAAAAATTTTAGTGGGTGGGGAAGAGGACAGAGGGGAGCAAAAAGGGGATGGATGTAATACAACAACAATAAAATTAAATTTAAAAAAACTCAGGACTATACACAAAAATGAAAAAAAATTAAGATTTTATTTATTTCTTTTCAGAGAGAGGGGGAGGGAGGGAGAAAGAGAAGGAGAGAAATACCAATGTGTGGTTGCCTTTCACACACCCCTAACTGGGGACCTGGCCTGTAACCCAGGCATGTACTCTAGCCAGCAACCCTTTGGTTCACTCAATCCACTCAATCCACTGAGCCACACTAGCCAGGGCTCAATGATTTTTTTAAAAAGATTCTATTTATTATTTTTAGAGAGAGGGGAAGAGAGGCAGAGAGGGGGAGAGACCAATGTGTGGTTGCCTTTCACGTGCTTCCAGCTACAGACCTGGCTGGAGAGCTGGCTTGCAACCTGGTTATGTGCCCTGGCTGGGAATTGAACCTGCAACTTTTAGGTTCACAGGCCGGCACTTTATCCACTGAGCCACCAGCCAGGGTGTCAATGATTTTTTAAGATAGTTCTCAGAGTATAGTAGCTGCTCATACTCGTTAAATTTATCCCTGTTTCATAATTCTGTCTGTGTGAGTGTATTTGAGGAAGAAAGAGAGGGAGGGAGAAAGAGATGAAGGGGAGAGATAAAGGGAGGGAGGGAGTGAAAGATGTTAATGGAATTATAATCAGATTAGAAACAAATCTGTGCTTCGCGTCCCTATTAAAAGGGTAAAAAGAACTACGTGTATAGAAAAATTTGAAAGGTTACATACCTATCAAAACATGAACAGCACCCTAGCTGGTGTGGCTCAGTGGATTGAGCACCAGCCTGCGAACCCAAGTCGCTGGTTCGATTCCCAGCCAGGGCACATAACCAGGTTGCAAGCCAGGTGGCCAGTCAGGTCTCCAGCTGGAGGCAGGTGAAAGGCAACCATACGTTGATGTTTCTCTCCCTTTCTTCCTCCCTCTCTTCCCCTCTCTCTAAAAATAATGAATATATATATTTTTTAATTTAAAGGAACATTTCTTTAAAAAAAGAACATCAATAGCAATTATATCTGGGCGGTTCGGTTGAGAATTATTTCTAAGTGTTGTCATTTGTATTTTTCTAAATATGTACAGTGTAAGGTGTATCATTCTTTAATGAGAACAGAATAAGCTGTTCCTTCAAGGCTCTCCACCGTTGGACATTAATGACTTTCTAGACTCCTTGTTAAATCTCATCTCGTCAGAGAGGTACAGGTTAGCGTCAAATAATTAGTCACTGCTTCCTGACCCTGCTCTGTGCTTCCCTGTGCCTGCACCTCCCCCAGTTCTGTGCCTCCTCCCTCATCAAGTACCCTCACCTCCTGCTGGAGCCCAACCCACTCCCCTCAAAATAAACGTGATAAAATACAAGTTAAAGAAAAGAAAACAATTCAAGAGGATATAGAATAGATGACATCCACTAATTAAAGAAAAATACAAAGAAAAAACTGGAATAAACAATGTGAATGATTTACGATAGCAGCACATGGGTACTGGGATTACAAATCCTTGTTGCTTTGCATTTTATTATACTTCCCAAATCTTTTACAATGACCTATTAAAATGGTAAAAGGGAAAGCAATCATACCCACCTCAAGACCTGTATCTAACGCCAACACCTCTAAGATCTTTCATGAAAGTAAGAGTATCCACCTTAAACTCCTTGGCCAGTGTCACCCAAAATTGGCCTGTGTTTGCGCGTGGCCCTTGCTCCAAGGGCCCTGACACTAGAGACGAAGACGGACCCCGTGTGTCCCCCCACCTCTCCTCTTTCTGGCCTGTGCGGGACAAAACCCCTTACTCACCTCACTGAGTTCCTGATCCCTCCCAGGGCTGTGGCAAGGGTTAACTGAGACACAGGGGATATGCAAACTGTCAAGGGCTGTTCAGAAGTCACTCCAGACTGTGGGACACAGGTGCACAGCCGGTGCTCCAGCAGGCCTATGATTTTCACCTGGATTTGATTCTCCTGCGCTGTCCCCAGGACTGGGTGGCCTAATAAGCTGTCCTGCCACCAGGTCAGGCAGGGGTCAGTGGGCTCCACGCAGCCCAAGGGCTGCTCTTCGGGAAATGACAGGCCAGAGCCACAGATACACTGATGAGAGCTCACCCTCTGCTGCCCTGGACAGAGCCAGCGTGTGGGCCAGCTGGGCCATGGCCTTTGTCATGAAATGGGCTCCCGGAAAAACAGAGGGGCAGCCATCGGAGCTGTCCGGCCCAATCCCTTATTCCTCAGGGGGCACTGAAGCCCGGGGGGGGGGGGTGGCTTGGCAAGGGCACATGCTACCACTTATAGCTTGTTCACACATTACTCAGGTCAGCTGAGCTTTGCTCTGAGGAGGCGGGAAATCCGTCTGCTCCAGCACCTCTGAGAGCCTGATGCCGCTGGCCCTCCACAGAGGTCCATGAACCAAGCTGTGCACACATCACCCACTCCTTCCCCAGAGACCCCATCGCCCCCTTGCCCCCTCCCCCCCAGGAGAGAGCCAGCCACCCTTCCAGGGACCAGAGCCCAACGCAATTTACACACTTAGCTGTCAGGGCTCCATCCCAAGTAGAAGCAGTTGTGGAAACCGTGAGGATGGACCAAGCCCAGCAGACAGACTGAGGCAGGGAGATCTGCTGGGCAGAGAGAAAAGATGGGGTGCACCCTGTGTTACCAGAGCTGCCAGACATTTTTAAAAAATATTTTATTTATTATTTTTAGAGAGAAGGGCAGGGAGGTAGAAAGAAAGGGAGAGAAACATCCATGTATGGTTGCCTTTCACCTGCCTCCACCTACAGACCTGGCTGGAGACCTGGCTTGCAACCTGGTTATGTGCCCTGGCTGGGAATTGAACCAGCGACCTTTGGGTTCACAGGCCGGCGCCAATCCACTGAGCCACCAGCCAGGGTCAGATATTTTTTAAGACCAAAAAAAAAAAAAAGAGGAGTGGAATCACAATGACGTTTTCGTGCATCCTGATGGTTTCTCACCTCCTGACTTTTCAAGCAGGATAAATGCTTAATTCTTTGTCCGTATTTATCTGGTTTCAGAATAATAAAGCAGTTTCGTAGCATTGTCTGGACATAATACTTTTTTGGTTGTTTTATTATTATTATTATTATAAACTAGTCAATAGGTACACGTTTGTTTTCATTAATTGCATCTATTATCTTTATTCATGGTGGCACCGCCCCCCATGGGAGCATCCCCACCTTGAAAGTGAGTTCCCCTAACGTGCTTGGAAGTCTTCGCTGCTCCCCTGCGAGTCTGGGCGGCAGTTCCCCAGGAACGCCCAGGAACCCCCAGGAACGCCCAGGAACGCCCCAAGGCGCAGCCACAGGGCGTCCCGTGGGCGACCGGGCCGGACTTGCCCGGCGCAGGCTAAGGCGCCAGATGAAGAATTTCCAGGTCGCTCCAGGAGCCCCCACGCCGGGCACGGCCAGAGGGGCTCCCCCCCCCGCGCCTGCACCTCCAGCACTGGGTTAGCCAGCGCTTCGGTGAGGGAGACCGACAGTGCGGGGGCTCCTTGGCCCTGCTCCCCGCCCCGCCCGCGCCGGCTCTGGTCCCCGGGCTGCGCCCCGCTCGGCACCGGGCCCCGCGGGGTGCGGGCGCCACCTGGTGGTGTCACGCGGTCCTCGCGTCGGGCGGCCCGGCCGGATCGGGTCCGGTCCGGGGTCACCGTCCACCCTCGATCGTCTTCGGGGCCTCGGGTTTTCACCGCTCAAGAGAGGGTAAGGCCTGTCTTGTCCCCCAGGGACTGGAGACACGGACTTAACTCAGCAGAGGCTCGGAAAGCGGCGGCGGCGGCGGCGGCCCGCACTTGCTTGAGAGGCAGCCCGGCGTCCTCAGCAGGGAGGTAGGAGCCTGCAGCCCTGCGGGGGGCGGGGGCGGGGGCGGGGGCGCCCCCAGCTGGGCCCCCGCGCCGCACCGCTGCACGCACGCGTGCTGCGCCGTCACGATCACCGCCCCAGGGCCCGGACGGCCCCACGGGCGCAGGGCCACCTCCCACGGTGCCGGACCTGTGCGCGCTCAGGGTGCGTGGGTCACAGGTGGCCCTGCGGGGGCTGTGGCACCCGCTGAACCGCGCGAGGAGGCCCAGCGCCCTTAGGGAGGCTCCGCGAACGAGGGGGTGGGGAGGCCAGCCCCGTCTGAGCGTGGACGCGCCCGGGACCGGAGCTCTGCGCCTTCGGGGAGCAGCGGGCCCCCACCACCCGGGGGAGAACCGAGAAAACTCGCGGGCGCCGCGCCGCGCGGTGGTGTCTGCGTCGGAGGGGTGAGGGTCGCCTGGAGCAGAGCAGACCTGGTCTCTGGGCTCCGGGGAGCCAGAACCAGTGAGCCGGGTTGTTTCCAGAACAGTCTGGACGGGAAGGGACCCCACTCCCAGCCCCCTCCTCTTTCTAAACCCAGAGGATGAAGGGCGCAAAGTGGGGTCTCCATCTGCCGGCGCCGCCAGGCCGCCTCCTCCTGGGTGAGCCGGGCCTCTGGGGAAGGGAGTGCCCAGGAGGGGAGGCGGCAGACCCACCCACCTTCCCTGTGAGCCCAGTCGCCCCAAGGAGCCAGGTGGCTGCTGGCCGGGGCGCCCCACGCATCCTGGCGGGAGAGCCAGAGCCACCAGCAGCTGGAGTCTTTACTGCCAGGGGGACACAGCAGCCTTCCCATCCCACCCCTCCCCGTGGATGCTGCCCTCAGATCCCCACCAGGACAGAGACATGCTAGCTGTCCTGTCCTGTACCCACCTCCAGTCCCCCCATGCTCCAGGGGTGGGGATGTGGGCAGACCTGCATCAGGCTGCTCCCTACCGCTCTCCTGGGGGCCGGTGGGCTTCCTGCCTGAGCCCCAGATGTGCTGGACCATTCCCAGAACTTTGTGCCGCATAGGGTGGAGGCCTGGCCAGGCCAGCAGCCACAGCAGGTTGGGGCACTGGTCTCACAGCACCTGGGGCCTCCATCAGGAGGGAGCGGGAGAGACACCCCCTCCTGCTCGCCCCTTCCCCACACCCCTGACACTGCTCCCACTGCCCGCTGCTGGCTGGTGTTCCTTCTCTCAGACCCCCAGCCACACTTCTCTGCTTGGACCCTCCCATAGCTCCCGGCGGTGGGGCTGGGGCAGGCAGAGGCCCATCAGCACCTCCTCTGAGCCCATGGGCTGCATGATCCTTGAGGTCCCCCCCACCAGGCGCTGAAAGCAAAGCCTGACAGAGCTGGGGAAACGCAAAGACTTTCTGAACCGGCCACCACCGCCCAACACGCAGGCTGCGTTGCAGAAGGAGACCTAACCCTGCAGCAGAGGACAAGGCAGAGACGCCCCATCCCCGCCCAGGACGGCCCCACCCCTGCCACCCGGTCTTTGCTCAGCAAGGCCAGAGGCCCCCTGAGCGGTCACAAGCCTCACCTGCAGCCCAGAGTCTGACCAGCCGCTGGGCCTGGGACATCTCCCAGGACTCCCAGAGGCAAGGATGTCCGTCTGAGTTGTAGGACATCCTTTCCATGAGGACACGAGGTCAGAGGAGGTGGCCTCTGACCACCTGGACAGTGGGCAGCAAACCAGACACCAGGCTAGTCCTGACTCCCGACTTCACCTCTGAAAGTCTCTCAAACTGGGGCCCCCTGGGTCCTGGGGTGGATATTTGGGAGTCCAGGGATTCTTTACAAAGACTTTCAATTGGGCCTTTGGAATCTAAGAAAAGTCTCAAAAGAATACTATTGGCATCTTCTTTCTACACCATCCTGGCAAACCCCTTCTGATGGGGTGGCCAGGGCTCTATCCTGCCAGCAAGGGCAGAAATCAGATGACATCAAGCCCCAGGGAGACCTGCAGGGTGGGACATGGAGGGCACAGCCCTGACCACCGAGGGCTGGGGCTGCGGCCTCTGCGGGCCGTGAGGTCTGTGGGTCCCCATGGCCTCTGGCAGCGCCTGAGCCCAAAGCTTCTCTGACGCAGCCCCATGATTCATGCCCCATGGTGGCCCAGCATGTGGGGTCCCCAGCCAGGGGCAGAGCTGTCACAGCTGTGTGGCAACAAGTCCAGCCCTCCAGAGACAAGAGGGGGGTTGGGGATGGGGTTGCAGCAGAAATGGGGAGGCAGAGTCATCATCCCAGACCAGCTGCAGAGCCAGTCCCTGGCACTGTGGCCCAGTCACAGGGAAGCTGACCCCAGACACATACCCTCCACCCTAAGTACCCAGTTTCCATGCTATCAACCCCTCCTCCACCTCCTCTGTTGGGGGCTGCCCCCTTCCGCCTCCTTCCACCCCCTCAGGCACCAGATGAACATCAGGTCCTTCACTGCGGCCCTGAGGACAGCCTTGCGGGCAGGGTCCGGACCAGGCAGAGGTGGGTCCCAGACAGCCCACAGGGCCCAGGTGCAGCCTGAGGTAGGAGGCTGTCCTCCCACAGCAGGTGGGGTCTCGTGGGGCCTGGTCACGGATCCTGTGTGGGCCCCTGAAAAGCCATGCTCTGCCCTGCCCAGAGGTGTTGACAGAGTGGCCTGGAAATCTGGGTCAGCGCCGGGCAAGTTCCTGCAGGTGCAAACCAGCGTCAGCGAGCCGGCCTGGCTGTAAGAAAGTCCGGAGCTCTGCAGGGGACTGAGCCCCAATGTCAGAACACCCCACTGCCAGGCCCACTCAAAAACCCTGTCTCTGGAGGCAGCAGAGCTTGAGAGCCTCAGCTGGCGGAAGTGCACAAAGGCAGAGTGTCATCATCATCTCCCATTGCGCAGATGAGGAAACAGGCGCAGAGGGAAGAGACACCTGGCCCTCAGTCCAGACACACAGTCCAGACTGACCCAGGGCCCTGGAAGGGGACACAAGAAAGGGAAGAGGGAAGGGAAAGGGAAGGAAAAGGGAAGGAAGAGAAAGGAGGACCCTGGAACTGGGGCTGTCACAGGCAGCAGGAGTGGGGAGATTCCCAGCCGCTCCACCTGGCCTTCCTCTGTCTCCAGGCCTGGAGGTGGGGCACCCAGGGAGCCACCCACCCCCGGGGAGGCACCCACCCCACCTCCTCCAGCTCCTGCTGCAGTGCGTGCCCGCCCTCTGGTGG
The DNA here is from genome assembly GCA_004026585.1 of Noctilio leporinus. Lineage (NCBI taxonomy): Eukaryota > Metazoa > Chordata > Mammalia > Chiroptera > Noctilionidae > Noctilio > Noctilio leporinus. The sequence continues at coordinate 68,790 of PVIW01002632.1, forward strand.
CAGGACCTGGAAGTGCTTCCCTACTGCACACCCCCATTTCCACCTGCACCCACCTTCATTTCTAATGGAACCTGTAGGTGTTAGGTCCCTTAGGCACCTACTGTGCGCCAGGGGCTGAGCAGAAGATCAAAAAAGAAGGAACACAACCCTAGTTCTGAGAGTGTGAGGTTTAGGGGGAAGGTGGAGAGGGAACTGACCACAACCACCGAATGAGGGAGGTAGGGGCTTGGCTGGGGGAGCTCAGGTGTCACGTAGTAGGGCTGGTTTAAAGCAGGGCAGCCCCAGATCAGGAGGTGGAGAGGCCCAAGGGTGTTCTCCCACCCTGGCCTGTCTATGACACGGCCCCTTAGCAGGGGGCACTTGAGCGGTTTGCAGCTGTGGCTGCAGAGGAGCCTCGGGGCTGTGGGGGGACAGGACCCCACTGGTCAGGGGCCTCACCTGGCCTCACATGGACAGGCCGGCGGCTAAGGCTGGGCTTTGGAGCGAGACTGCCTGGGGCATTATGACACGGTGTGACCTGGGCACGTCCTCTGTGGGGGCTGCCGTTTCCCCACTGGGAAGATGGTTGACAAGAGGTCTCTAGTGCCCACATCGGGGGGTCGCAGAGAGCATTGAAGACACCAACACAGGAAAAGCAGGTACGACGTGCTCTCTATGCTACCCTTATTGCTCCTGAAGTGTCACCTGTCACTCTCACGGCAGGCAGTCCCCACGAGGGCAGAGGCCCAGAGAGGTGCCTCATGGCCCCGTGTCCTTCAGCTGTGCTGAGCCTGCCTGGGACAGAGCCACAGCCTGGCTTTCCAGCCCCCTCGTGCATGTCCGCAAGTTTCTGAACCACTCTCCTCAAGAAGACTTTGCTCAGGACCCTCCCACACGACCCCCAGCCCCAGCCCAGACCCACAGCACCAGAACCTGCCCTCAGCAGGCACCCAGGTGATTGGTGGGCAATGCAGTTTGAGAGGCAAAAGTGTCTTCACCTTCCGGACTCAGGTGGCAGAAGAAGGGGGGTGCTGGCACCTAGGAATTCTGTGGGAGCTGGCCGAGGTCAGAGCCCCCCGCTCCCACCGCCAGCCTGGCCTCCACTCCCCCAGCCACACTGACCAGCGGGTGCTGGGAGGGAAGGGTGTGCAAAGGCTCCTGTGAGCCCCGATCTGTCCAGGGGGTGTCCGGACCCTGGGCTGTGGCTGAAGTGGAAAATTGGGACAGGCCAGCAAAGGGGAAACCCCAGGCTGGCGTTTCCAGGACAGGACTGGGCCCTCCAACCCTAACACTGTCAGGGTCCACGGCAGTGCGTCTAAGGACTTCAGTTGTAAGTCAAGCTCACAAGTTAGGTTTCACAAAGGGTGGCCTGACTCTGCAGGTGAGAACGAGGCCGAGAGGTGACCAGCCAAGTGAAAGGAAGACCGGTCCGACCCTGCGTGGACTTTCTGGCCCTGAAGGAGGAGGGACAACGTGTGGGGCGACAGACGTGGACGCCTTTGGAGACAGAGACCAGCTGTGCCCCCCCCACGTGTGACTGTAGGCTGCCGGACAAGTCCGTGTGCACATGCCTCCTCTGCTGTAAAATGGTGACAACCCTGAGGTCGTCAGGTCCCCCCACCCCCAGAAGGGCTCAGTGACAGGTTACACGGGGGTGTCATTCAGGGCTCCCAGCCCCACACCCCAGGACAGTTGTTGGTTATGAATTTTTTCCCTTAAAAGTAATTTGTTGGGGGGAGGGAGGAGGCAGAGGCGAGAAAGGGGAGCAGCTTATACAAGAACCTAATATAAAGGAACCATGGACATGGACATGGACAACAGGTGGGATTGACTTTGGGGGGAATGGGTGGGTGGGGAGGGGGACAGAGGGGAGCAAAAAGAGGATGGATGTAATACAACAACAATAAAATTTTAAAAAGTAATTTGGATTACTGTTTTTGGTTTAATTGCTGTTATTTAATTGATGCTACGTTTTCTCTTATTGACGTCTGATAAAATTGTATTTTTTTGAGATAGTGTTCTTCAAATATCAGTGATTTAAATGAAGTTATTATGAACATAGTCTATCTACTTCATTGGACCCTCTAGAATTAGATGCGATGAGTAATCTTTTTGTTTTCTTAAGATTATTTATTTTTAGAGAGAGGGGAAGGGATGGAGAAAAAGAGGGAGAGAAACACGCGTGCAACCCAAGCATGTGCCTTGACCGGGAATTGAACCGGCGACCCTTTGGTTCACAGGCTGGCACTCAATCCACTGAGCCACACCAGCCAGGGCTGTGTTTCGATTGGAGCAAAAGGTCCACTGCTACTGAAACTATTACTGAACTTGGGCACATCCAGGCAGAGACACATCAAACAATAAAGACATTTCTGTTGTCAGAAACATGTAAAATCATCTTACTTTTTTTTTTTTTAAGATTTTATTTATTATTTTTTAGAGAGAGGCAGAGAGGGAGAGAAGAATCCATGTATGGTTGCCTTTCACCTGCCTCCAGCTACGGACTTGGCTGGAGACCTGGCTTGCAACCTGGTTATGTGCCCTGGCTGGGAATTGAACCTGCGACCTTCGGGTTTGCAGGCCGACACCTTATCCACTGAGCCACCAGCCAGGGCAAATCATTTTACTCTTGACCTCGGATTTTCGTTGGCTCTAAAAGCAGTGCAACAGACACCCCAAACCCCCAACAACAGCAATGATACCTCCAGCAAAACCTATTAATAGTTTTAAATGTTTAGCAATCAATTTGTATATTAACTTAAGGGAGTGAACTTTTTACCATTTGTTTCTTTTTTTAATTTCTTTTCAACGTTCACTATTCTGCTTAGCACGCTTTGCTGGGGAGCACCCTGAACCCCCAGGGGCTTTCGCACAGAGCTGGTCTGAGCCCCGTGGTGTAGGTGGGGAAACCCAGGACATGACTTCCCTGAGCCATGTATCAGATTGGCAGCTGTGTGCAACTCTGAAGGGAAAAAGGAGGTGTCTTGGCTCCCACCTGTGATTCTGAGAAAATCTGATGAACTTTCTGGTGATTTCCAAGGGGAGGAAGAAGAACCAGCTGTTTCCACCTGTTTGCAGCCTGGCTCGATGTTCTGTTGGCAACAGCTGTCAACAGGACAGGAATGTTGCCTCCCTGGCAGGTCACATGTTTTACAGACCAGAACGTGTGCTATTGTGAAGGGCAAAGGCATGTGCAGGGCTCCAGTCCACTGAGAACTGCTTCTTTGTCGCCCAGGGGAAATTTGCTGTGAACACAGGACTTCTGTGTCCTTTCTTTTCTTTCTTTCTTTCTTTTTTTTATTAAAAGATTTTATTTTAGAGAGAGGGGAAGGGAGGGAGAAAGAGAGGGGGAGAAACATCCATGTGTGGTTGCCTCTACTGTGCCCCCAATTGGAGACCTGGCCTGCAACCCAGGCATGTGCCCTGTCTGGGAATCGAACTGGTGACCCTTTGGTTTGCAGGCCGGTGTGCAATCCACTGAGCCACACCAGCCAGGGCTCATTTTCTGATTAGATCCTAGAAGAGCTTAATGGGGAGAGTGTCCCCCTTGGAAGAAGTTGCTGGTTTTTAAAAGCAGCATTACACTGAGAGCTTGAAACTGGATGTCGCAGATCCAGAAGGAACACCCACTTACCCCGTTGTACAGATGAGGCAATTAATGCCCCGACAGGAGAGCTGGCTCTCCCAAAGTTCGAGTCATGTATTGGCAACGCAGGACTTGAACTTGGCTGGAGGCCTGGTTGCCTTTTAGGGGTTTGGCGTTACTGCAAGTCTGGCTTTCTAACAGTAACTGCGCTGCTCCCATCACCCCAGCGGATGGGCAGAGGCTGATTCAGGGACTTTGGCAGTGGTGGGGATACACTCAGGCTGCCCGAGTCACCTCCCAGGACCCCCACCCTCCCTCCCTGGCCTCCCTGTCCACCAGGTGCTGCAAAGCCAAAGTCTACAGGGCTCGGGCAGCAGGCTGAACTGAGTGAAGTGGCCTGGGTGGGGCTGGGCAACTGGCTCTCCTGGTGCCTGGGGCCACCCCGCCCCCCACCTGCCTGTCCCTGCTGAGGGCTGGGGCTGGGGGCTTGTGCTCTCCTCTCTTTCAGCTCCACAGGGGTCCCAGCTTCTTCCTGCTCTCCAAGGTACACCCCTGTGGGCAGGCTGCCCCTCTGCCTCTGAGCTCTCCTGTCATGCCACCGGTCCCCCCAGGGAAAAGGCCAGGTGGTACCCTGAACACATTGGAAATGACTTCCCTCCCTCTCAGTCAAGCCCCACATCTCCTGAAGGTTTCTGTGAAAAACTGCCTGGCTGTGGAGCCAGCCTTCAGTTCCCACACCCCCGTCTGTCCCAGGGCGGGAAACTCGGGCTAGCTCACACAGGACCGCCTTTCGAGGACAGAGTTTCCTTTTTAACCTAAAGAAGCTGAACACAGCGGGTGCTGGGCGTGGGGCCTTCTCAGTTGCGCCAGGCTGGTGGCCTTGGCAGCGGCTTCTCTGGTAGAGACAGGGTGTCCACGGCTTCGTCCCTGGCGAACAACCACTAAGCCCTCCTGCAGGGCAGTGCCTGGTCCAGACCGCGGGCATGGCGCTGGAAAGTGGGGAGCGCCAGCTTCCGGGGGGCTGTCCAGGTCCCACAGGAAAGGAGGCAGGCGCAGGGTGGGAACCAGGTGGCGCTCCAGATGGGGACCAGACCTGGTTGGGCCATTGACTAGTTTCTTAACTAGTTACCTCCCCGAATTGTTTAGGGTCAGAGGTTCATTTGGCAGGAAGTGCTTTGAAGATGGCCGAGCTCCCGGGGGTGGGGTGGGGGGCGTGTGACAGGCCACTGTAAGGACAGACCCAGCACAGCAGAACAAACAGCGGGAACTCATGCAGGATGGTGTGGTGGCCGCAAGGCCAGACACAGGCTTAGGACAAGGTAACCTTCCCCAACAAACACGCAGATGCTAAAGATATCTTTAGGGGTTTTGGGGGGAGAAGTGGGTGGGCCCCATGTGCGGGCTTTCTGCTTTGGGGGCGAGCCCCTGAGCTGTGGGTACCCCAGCAGGCAAGCTCCGGGGAGAGGCCAGAGCATGACAGGTCCGGCGTTGGGCAGACAGGAACCTGGCGAGGGAGGAAGGCCTGACTGGGACCCTGTCCATCTGGGCTCCTGTGCAAGGCTGACACAGCTCCTGGGCTGGTGGCCCCTGGAAAAGAAGCTGGTCTGAGCAAGCTGCGGCTTTAGAAACTCACAAAGGCGCAGGTGGCAGCTGTGGCGGGGGACCCCTGAACGGGCCAAGTTTTAGGGAGCCGGCCCAGGCTCAAAAAGCCATGAGGCTTCCCTCACCCGGCTCTTTCCCTCAATGCTTCTTCTGTAAGACCTGTCCCCAGTGGGTGGACATTTCTATAGGTTATGCGCTACTGCGTGTCCCATCTAGGCACAGGCAAGACCGTCCTGGACTCGCTGAACTCCCTCAAAAACTCCAAGAGGAGGGGTCAAAACCTGGATGTGCCCAGAAGGAAGGGGAGGCTGGTGGCCATGCAGAGACCGGGTGCCGACTGTCCTCTGCTCCCCACCATGTCTAGGCCCTGGGCCTTTTGCCCAGCTCTCTCCGTGGCTCCTGCCCCCTCACACACAGGGCTCTGAGGGCTGTAGGGCACTGACCAGAGCTCAGGGAGGGAGGGGACTACAAGTGAGGGCCACTAGCCCCACCGGTTTGGTGCTCAGGGGCCTGCCCAGGACACACTGTCCCAAAACCCCGTACAGACCCTTGCTCCGGCCACACCCCCCACACACACTGCTTTGAAAAGAAATCTAGACTGAAAAAGACAGTTTCTATTTTTGATGAGGCAACGATGAAATGGAGGCATTTGAATTATTAACACCCAGAAATGAATTATTTATTCAGGGCAGCTATAAAGCTGCCTTTCATTTCATGAACATCAGCCCCACTGGCCCACCAGTCCCAGTTTGCTGTGTCCTGGAGAGTCTGTCACCCCCTCACGACCCCCTCCCCCGAACCTCAGCATTCCCTCCTGGGGAGTGGGGTCGGGGGGCCGCAGCGGGCCCTTTGGTCCCTCTGCCCCACCTCTCCTCACTCTGTACCTGTTTTCAGGATTGGGCAACCGTTCCCCCTGCTCCCACCTTTTCTGAGCCCCCAGTGGGAAGAGGACAAGCTCTTTTTTTATTTGTGTTAAGATTTTATTAATTTATTCCTAGAGAGAAGAGAGGGAGAAAAAGAGGGAGATTCTCAATGTATGGTTGCTTCTTGTGCACCCCCCACTGGGGACACAGCTGGCAACCCAGGCACATGCCCTGACTGGGAATCAAACCAGCGACCCTTTGGTTTGCAGGCTGGAGCTCAATCCACTGAGCCACATCAGCCAGGGCAGGACAAGCTCCTATTAATAACAACATGGCTGCACACCAGGCCCTGTGCAACGATTTATACATTGTAACTTACCTGTCCTCCAGCAACCCCTTGAGGTGGGTGATATTATGATCTCCCTTTCACAGGTGAGAAAATCGGGTGCCCTGCTCAAGGTCACCCGTCTTGGCAGTGTCATGGCTGGAGTTCGAGCACAGGCAGCTGGCTCCAAACTGCCGGATGGCCTTGCCTAGCCTCTGGTAAGGCCCTTGAGCACCTGTCCACCAGGAAGAGCCTATTCCCTCTGCCTGGAGTGCCCTCCCTGCCCCAGGCCAGGAAAAATGTCCCCTCTTCCAGGAAGCCTTCCTGGCCTCCCTTGGTGTCTGCACAGCATCCTCCCACTTCCCTGGGAAAACCCTCACTCTTAGAACCGTCATCTCACACCAGACTGAGAACTCCTGAGGGACCGTGGTGGATGGGGTTCCTCCTCCCTGTGGCCCCATACTGTGCCTGGTGTAGCTCCGACGTGTTTGTTGAATGACTGAGTGAGAGCTAAGTGTTGGAAGGGATGTGATCCCTCGCCTGGCTGTGCGTGGGGGGTGTTGGTTGCTCCTGCGCCCAGCCCCGGAGCCCCTAGTCTGCCCATTCCTGGCATCTCCCACATTTTCTCCCATGAGAGTCTCAGCTTGGCAGGGAAGATCCTGTGCCCTGGCGACAGCGCCCAGAGCCTGGGAGCCCAGCGCCAGCCCTTCCCCGCAGTGGGCTCCGGCTGGGCTTCTGGCCGTCCGCCCGGCTGGTCCAGCGTCGCCCCGGCCTGCGCTGGGCCAGGAAGGGGAGCAGCCGCAGGCGACCCCTCGGCGGGAAGCCGCAGACAGCGCGGGAGGACCGGCTCCTGCCCGCTGCCACCGCCCCGACACAGGCCCCAGGCGTTTCCCTCCCCCTCCCCGCTCCCGGAGCCCGGACGGGCAGGGCCGGGGCTGGAGGGCCGCCCACGCCCGGTGCCCTCCCTCCGCGGGTCTGTGGCTCGCGATCCGCGCCCACTCGCTGCCTCGCGCGGCGTCCGCGGCTCCGTCGCCTTGGCAACCGCGCTGGCCGCCCCCGCGCAGGGCCGCGCTCAGCTAACCCGAGGCCGGTCGCTCTCCGGTCCCGGCTGCTCATTTGGGTGGGGGACGCCCACGCGCAAGGCTCAGCGCTCACTGGTGTCCCCGCCTCGGCCCCCGCAGGCGGGAGTGGCCGTGCACAGCCGCGGGGACAGGGAGTGCGCAGGTGCGCCCCCCGGGGCCGGTGTTGAAAGCGGGAACACCTCTGCCCTGTCCCTGCAGCCTGGGAGCCCGCCTGTGTGTTGTGCCCTCCGTGTGGATTCGTGTCTGTGTGTCTCCGGCAGAGGTGTGTGTGTATGAGACAGAGAGGTTTGGGGACCACAGCTCTGTTGACCTCACTTCTCCAGCAAGGGAAAGGGACCCTGGTTCTGGCCCCTTCTCCTGGCAGGTTCAGGTCCCTGCAGTGGCTGACTGGGGACAACCCCTGGCCATCTTTGCCCTGTTCTTCCCCCAGGACTGACGGGATATCCACAGACACAACATCGATTCTCCGGAGGCGTCTCCCTGATTCCCTTTTCCTGTCAAAATCTTGGGAGCTGTGGGAGGACCAGGAACATCAGAGGAGGGGTGTCCACCTTGGCTGGTAGCAGCTGGCTGGGTGACCTTACGCAGGACACAGTGCCTCCCGTCTTTCCCTGATTTCTTTTGGATGCTCTGCTTCTATCCAGAATTGTCATCTGGCTAAATGCTCAGGACTCCTGACACAGAGCATTTCCTCTCATTTTCATGACAGCCCTGTGGGTTGCATATTATTGTCCCCAGCTGGTAAGGGGGAAAATAAAGACAAAGAAGTGGAGTCCCGGGGGACAGGGACTCGGTGGAGGCTGGGTCAGGCTGTCTCCCTCTCCATCTGCTGCCTGCAGTGCTCTGCCAACCGGCCCTGGGACCAAACCAGGCCCCTGGGTGCTGTCCACCACTGCTCAGCCAACCCCGAGTGGGCACTGGGGTGAGGGGTGGCCAGGGACAAGGGGTACCAGCTGGCTCTACGGGGAGGCCCCTCCTCACCCTTGCTGCCCATGGGCCATCAATCAAAGAGGGAAGTGTAGGAAAGAAAGGAAAAAGGTAAAGCTGCCAGGCTCCCAGGGCTGGTGAGTAATCATGCATCAAGGACAGAACAGGCTCCAATGGCAACGTGGGGACTGACGCCTCAGATGTCCATGTTGCAATCACACTACCCAGATACCCACTGCCTACCTTCCCAGAAACATCTGCGGTTTCTTTCTGCTGCATTTATCCTTTGTCTTTGGCAATAAGAACCCAATTCCCGGGACTCTGAATGGAAAATAACAGTCTTCGTTTCCAGGCTGGGGATGTGGAGAACGCCGGACAGAGGCTTCCTGGTGTGGGGGCTCTGTGGACAAGTGCATCAAGCCCAAAGGCCCACCCGAAGCGTTGTCAGCGTCCGGCGGCCCCGCCCCTCAGCTCCGCTCTGTCTGGGGGCTGTGTGTGAAAGCTGGGCCAGGGAGCCGCTGGGTTTAGTTATGACTGGCACTTCCAACGTCTGGGAGCCCCTGAAAGAGCCACCTGGGGCAAACATAAACCAGGCTCCCCGGAGGGAATGAAAGATACGCTCCACGCCACTGTGCAAACAAAATGATGTCGCTTCCCAAAGGCCTCCCTTGCCATGTGAAGCTGGAGTTCTCTTAGTTACCATTGTCTGCATGCAGACAACCTTACGAGCTGGATGATGTGAGTGCAGCACCTGGCTGGGGGTTTGGGGGGCAGGCAGCTCATGCCAGTGTGTTTAACAAGCATCAGGGCTCTCCCCTTGGTCTAGGAGGCCAAGCTTCATCCAAGGAACAAGCGGAATGGGAAGGCTGCATGGGCCCTGGCAGAGCCCATTAAGAAGTTTGCTAGGAAACCAAGTTGGTGCGTTGTTCAGTTGTGCAGAGAGGAAACCTGGAAGCAGAGGTGGCAGGAGGAGGCTGGGCTTCCATGCCCCACAGCTGCTGCACGGCTCCACAAACCCACACTCCTGCCGCTTGCTCCCTCCTCCCGCCGCTGGTGCCCCTGCAGGACAGAATTTCCACAGCGCCCGTCCGAACCTAGTCCCGCAGAATCTTACTTTCTCAGAAGCAAAAGATTCGGTACCGTTTTTTCTAATTCCCAAATAAATGCCCGGTCGTTTTCTGTGTTTCTGGCCTCTACTGTTTAAACGGCAAAGAACCACCTGACATCTTTCTTTCTCAAATACTTCAAATTCAGCTTGTTATCTTATGAACGTCTTCTGTCTCTGGACGCTCCCCAGCGGTCTCTCCCTCCCGTGTTCTCCCTCCCAAAGCCAGAACCTGGGTGTCGTCACCGGTCCCCTCCATCTGCGGCTCCCCATCCTGGCTGCACAGGAGGGTCCCTTTAAGGATGACCAGTGTGTCCTGCACCACCCCAGACCGATTCAGTAAGACTGAGACTCGGGCCTGGGTGCCAGCAGCACCCCCAGTGACCCTCTGCTTCTGGTTCACCCACAAGGCACCAGGCCTCATCGATCCACCTCCCTACCTTTGCCACTTCCTTCAGACCACCTGGATGATGACAATAGCGTTCAAACTGGTCCCGCACCCCAAGTCCCACCCTCTGCCATCTTTCCTCGAGTTGCTGCCCCGGTAACTTTTCTCAAATGCACAGCTAGTCTTGCCACTGCTTTTCCCTTCCTTTCCGCCTTTCCCCCTATTTTCTAAACACTCACTATGACCAGGCTCGGTTCTAGGTCGAGAGAATTACAGGCTTCAACAAGAAGCCGTCTTAGTCTCAGGGGAAATGCTAACTATCCAACTACACCAGTCATTGTTTCATAACAGCTGTGACTCATGCCTGGAAGAAGGAAAAGGTAACCTAAGAATGTTCTCCCTGCTCAGAATCCTGGCTGAGGGTGAAAGCTGCCCGTCCCTGCTGTCACTGAGCTCCGTAGGGCCACCTCCCCAAACAGCCCCTTCTTGAATTACACAATGCTCCCTTGCCTCCACCTCACTCTGCCACCTGGACTTGTTTCCTGTCCTACACTTGCCTAACTCTCTCCTCCTCTCCAGGAAGCCTTCCCTGGTATGCCCAGCCTGGATTAGGTGTCCCCCTTCTATATTCTGCCTTGGCCCTGACACCCCTGCTGGACTGGAAACACCCCAAAACAGGATAGACAGAGTCTTTTACTTGTGCACCTAGCCTGGGGCCTGAAACACATCCGGTGAACGAATGAATGGATGAATGCAAAATGCAGTTAACCCAATCTGGTTAACAGGAACTCTGTGAGGCCCAGGTGAGCTGAGTCCTGGCTCCACCCCTCCGGCTGTGAGTCAGCTCTGGGCCCGGGACAAGCTATCGGGTGGGTCTCCCTTTCCTCAGCAGTGCCTGGCACAGGGGGACAATCCCCCCTCCCGGCTCTCCACAGCTTCCCGGAGGCCGGGCCAGCCCCCTCACTCTCTCCGTATTGGCAGCTGTGCTGCGGGCAGGTGCGTTGTTGGCAGGTAGCAGCAAAGGCGAAGAGTGGAACCCAGCTCTGGGTGGATGGGACAGTAGAGAAATTCCAGAAAGGGTCCAAAACTTGGCATCGCAGGACCTCCTGAGGGCCGGGTGTGCTGGGCAGAGAACCTGGCAGCGAGCCGCAGTCCTCGCTGAGCCCATCCCGGGCGAACGCGGCTCCAGGTGGGCAGGCCAGAGCGGGGGCAGGGCCGTGACCCGGGACAGGGACGGTCTAAGGGGGAGGACAGCTGCTCAGCACAGAGAACGGGGGAGAGTAGGGTCCTGGGCGCTCATGGGGACACTACGGCTTTGTGCTGCCGTGGCGGAGAAACCCTTCCTTTGATAAATGTGTAATGGAGAAATACAGTAATATACTTTTTATCTTCCCAACTGGATTCGTTTTCTAGGGCTACTGTGACCACTGGGAAGTTTGAAACAACAGAAACGTGTTGTCTCAGGGTTCTGGGGGCCGGAAGTCCAAGAGGTACCACACCTCACGTTCGCACGGAACTTCTCCCTGCGTGCTGGTCTCCGTGGCCAGGTTCCCCTTCCTATGAAGAGGCCAGTAGCATCGGAAGAGGGTCCATCCCAACGGCCTCGCCTTAGCGAAGCGTGTCTCTAACGGCCCTACCCTCACCGAAGGTCACGCGCTGAGATGTAGGGCTGGAACTGCTCTCCTTTGCTGGGCTGCAGGGACCAGCAAGCTGGGTGGCGTGAACAGTGGCATTGATTGTCTCACGGCTCCGGAGACCGGAGTCCAAGATCAAGGTGCCCACAGGCTTGGTTCCTCCTAAAGCCTCTCTTCTTGGCTGTCACACAGCCTCCTTGCCCCGTGTCCTCACCTGGTCCTTCCTCTGCGCACCCACCGGTCCCTGGTGTCTCCCTGTGTCCTAATCTCCTTTTACAGGGACACCGGTGGGGTCGGATTAGGGCCTCTCATCCCGGCAGCCTCCTTTCAACTGAATCACCTCTGTAAAGGCCGCCTGTCCAAACACAGTCCCACCTCCCTGCAGGTGGAATGTGGGGCTTAACCGTATATACGGTTGGGGACGCAGCGTAGCTCATAACTGACGCAACATATCTTTTGGGGGGATAAAACTCAGCCCATAACACAAACCATGTAGCACCGTTTCTTTTTCCTATGTGGCCCCAACATTTTCTCAGCCCCCCTTCAGTGGCAGGCGCTGTGCCGGACACAGAGGACACAACGGGAAACTAGAAACTAAAGCAACGCCCTCAGGAGCCCCCCCAGGTCTGCTGCAGGGGCTCCCCACACAGTGAGTGAGAGGCCTGTGCTGCCAAAGCAGAAGGGGCTGAGCCAGCTCCTCCCAGGCGGGACAAGGACTCGAGTCTGCACCAGCGGCCGGCAGGGGGCAGGGCCCTGCTGTGCTCCAGCCGGCTGGGGAGCCCGCGGATCCCTGGTCCCTGGGTCCCTGGTCACAGCCCCTGGGGCCCACTTCCTCAGGGAGGAAGGGGGACACGAATGAACGTGAGCAGCAAGGAACCAGGAACCGTGTCAACCAGTCAGCATTTACCGAACAACACGGACCGCATGCTGCACTTTTGCTCTTTCGTTTTTTTTTTTTTTAGCATAGAATCTGCTCTTTATGGCCTTCGAGGTTTTTTTTTTTAACATCTTGAGGCATAGTTGACATTCGGTAAACTTTGCATGGAGCGCACACTTTGATGTTTGACCTCTGTCTCCGCCTGGACACCCATCAGCACCCGCACTTCCTCCTGCCCGTCACCCTGCCCCAGCCTTCCCCGGCCGCTGCTGGTCCTCTTTCTCTCACTCTACTTTTGTTTGCATTTCCGAGAAGCTTATATAAATGGAATTATGTGGTGTGCCCTCTTCTTCTGTCTGATGGTTTAATCTTTTTAATTGTCTTCCCAAGCGGCAGCCAGCAGTGGGCCAGGTGTCTGGTTGCTCTGCTTCCTGGCCAGCACCCGTGAGCCATCCCAGTGGGTGTGCGGAGCCATCTCCCTGGCAACTCGGGGGTCCGAGAAGGGGCTGCACATTCAGGGTTCAGCCCTGGGGGGCGGGTGGCACAACCCTGCGAATCGGGAGGGAGCTCCGGAGGGCCTGCCGGGGGTCACCCAGCTGCTGAGTGGTAGAAGCAGACTGGTCCCTGCTGCTCAGGCTCTTGTTTCCTGCGCTGGACGTCCTCGGTGCCCTCAGCAGCTCGGGGCCTCTGCCAGGCCACCCGGAGGAGCCCTGCAGCCCCGGAGCCGGAGCGGGACCTGCTGGGGTGAAGAAGAGGCAGCGGCTGCCTGCACAGCTCCGTCCCAGGCTCCGGCTTCAAAAGCAACACGCGTGTGGCACTTAGCCCAGAGCCTGGCCAGTTGTCCTTTCCCTGGGACAGCCGGTCTCCACGTGGGTTTCCCTCCTCTCGGGAGGAAGTGCTCCCTCCCTGCCCCAAGTGTCTGCAGAACCCGCCTTCCCACAGAGGAGGCAGGTGTCCTGGAGCTCAGGCCTAGCTGCCTGAGGCAAGGGACAGAGCAGCCCCTCCCCCATGGTCCCTTTGGACCACCCTCCCCCACACAGACCCCAGAGCAGCACAGTGGGTGTCTCTGAGATTAGCTAACTACCCATAAGTTATCTTAACCATTTCTCAGCCAAATTAGCCTTCACTGCCAGAGCTGTCCCAACAATGTCCTTTCAAGAACCTGCCTCCTCTTCCTCTCCACCCACTCTTTACAAACACCAGCCCACTCTGGCCTGGGGCCAGTGTCCCAGCTGGTGGGCATTGAAGGGTGCGCCCTCAGGGCAAGGACGCAACTCAGTAACTGTTAGCTGAGGAAGAGGGGGGTGGTCCTGGAGCCTTTATATTATAGTTGCATGAGTTTCACTTGTAGCTAAATGCCTCATAAAGGCAGAACACCGAGTTGGGCGTGGTGGGATGGGTGAGTGTGGCAGACCAGGCGTGCAGCGGGGTCTCAGGGGTCCTTCCTTCCCTTGCCTGTGAGCGCTCGTCCCCAGTGCTAGTTCTTAGCTCACCCCTTAGTCAAGGGTTGGGGGGGCCCAAGAGCATCAGAGTCACCAGGGTCTGAGTTCCGGTTCTGAGCCCTGTTCCCCTGCGTAATCCTAACCAGGTACCCAAACCTCTGAGACTCAGTTGATTGGATAATTGGCATCATAAACCTCCCTGAAAGCCTGGCCTGATGAATAAACCAAAAGTGAAATAGATATAAAGATCCATTATCTACATATGTTGTCTCCCACCTGGACCCCCTTCCTCGTCCCGCCCCCCAGTCCCTGGGGCCAGGGGAGGAAAAGAGGGGGTCGGGGGTCAGTCACTGCTGGCGGAGGGCATGTCCTGAGCTAACTGGGCGACTGAGGGAGGCAGTCCTGAGAGCTGTGCCTGGGGTGAACCCCAACAGCTGGGCCTCGAATGCCACCCCAGGAGTGCAAGCGGAGGCAGAGGCGCAGGAGTGGGACTCCACGGCAGAGAGCAGACCCAGGGGTCTGGGTCTCCTTTCTCCTCCACTCCGATTAAAAAGGAAGGGGCGGGGTCAGCTGCCAATCAACAGTCACAAATCAGAGAAGACCCCGGGGCAAGTTTCCAAATACAGACCGCCTGCTTCTCTAGAAGTTCTGTCTCGGCCTGGACCCCAGTCCCACCAGGTGCCAGAGCAGAGCCCAGGCTGACTGGCAACGTGGCAGGTTCCACAGCCCACCCTCACCCACACGCCCCGCCACCCGACTTCCCACCGTGAGTGGGTCTCAGGCCCTGTGGCCAGTGCCCCAGCTGGGCGGCCCAGTTACAGCCCATGTTCTCGGCCATCAGGGACCAGCTCAGGCAAACCCACCTCGGGCCCACCTTCCTCCCTGGGTTTCCGCTTTCTTAACTTTCACAGAAAATGTCAGAGGTTCTGGAGTTTAAGGACCAGACGGCTCCCTGAGCTGTCCAGTTCAACACCTTCTCCTGCCACATGGGAGAAGGGAGGCCCCACGAGGCAAGTTTCTGTAAACCCAAGTCACTAGGGGCACCTAGCCCATCACTTACTTTATAGCCGAGACCACGGAAGCCAAACCTGCAAGTCCAAAGCTTGGCCCGGTGCCTCTCAGCAGCCTGCGGCTGTGCATGACCCAGGTCCCTTTCTTCTCTCTGTCCCACCCTTCAATGACCGACCTTCCCGTCTTATTGGGAAATCAACCCACAGGGGCCTGTCTCCTCCACAACACGCAGACGGTGTTCCGGGCGGTCCCCACCCCCCAATTACAGCCCCGCCAGGTCCCTGGGTGACCTTTTCCATGTTTTCGACACTCGGTGTTGAGGCAACAGTTTCACAATGTCAGAATTATATGTTCTCAAGCGCCGCTCTTGTAAAACATGCAATTTTGAGAAGAACACCGCTGTAGGGCTCCAGCAGCAACTCTGCCCAGCGAGGAAGGCAGCTGGCTCCAGACAAGCCACGGGTTTTCCACCGAGCGTCTTCCCCCAGCCCAGGCCCTTGCAGAGAAAAGCAGGCAGGTTTCTGGAGCCAACTCGGGTGGTCGATGAGCCGCAAGTCTCCGATTCCGTCTCAGATCCGGACGGACCAGACGTGGGCGCCCAGAGCACAGCCCAGCCCCAGCCAGCGACTTGCGGGCAAGGAGGAGCAAGGCCCGAAGATGACCGACCGGCCCCAAGGGAGGTGGGGACACGGGAGCCGACGGCCAAACGCTGATGGTCTGAGCCTTTCAGAAATGAGCTGAGCAGGAGCCAGTTTGTTCTCTGGGTTTAAGGCAGACCCAGGTTCCAATGATTGGTCAAGGCTCCACGTATTGGCCTGCGACCTGGACAGGTCACTGTCACTCTCCTGAGATCTCCTTCCGCTCACCCGTCCTGCGGCACTTGAACAATGCGCCCTGCAGACCCGTTGTTATGAGGGGTGGGGGGGATTGGACAGACCTGGCCAGTGAGGGGGGTGGTAACACCTGACAAGGTCTGGATATTGGCAGATGCTGCTATGGGGACACCAGAGGAGTTCCATGTGACCACAACAGATAATGTCGATGTTGCTTTTGGCATAATTAGTGTTGGCCTTGTGTCATCTCTTCCCTCGCCTTCCCTGGTCTCCTGAACCCAGTGACTGTTCTAAGATTGATGAAATGTATACACACACACACACACACGCACACACACGCCCAGGGACTTCATTTTCAAGCAAGGACACCCCCGGTGCTGAGCCGGAGGTGGCCTTGCTGCCGCAGAGGTTGCCACGGCAACTGCCTGAGGAAGCGCTAGGTAATGGCATCCTCCGCAAGGGACCGGGGCTGAGCCCACCTCCAGTCCATGGTGGCGGAAAGGGCGGCCTCCAGGTAACAAGGCACCTTGTCCCCCGACTCTGGGGTGGGCCGGAGAGGGGCTGCAAGCCTGTGGGCCACCCAGCTGTAGGTAAGAGCAAAGCACCTGTGCCTGCCAGTTACTGGCCCTTGAGACAGAGGATCCGATCGATCACATGACAGTCACCTTAGCACCAGGCGGGCCAGCATCAGAAACTCCCCTAGCCAGATCTGCGCCTGGGGCTTTCTCCATCCAGGGGCTGGGATGAGTAGTTGCAACGGAGACTAGGTACCTGCCACCTCCCTGGTGCACGGCTTCCCCGAAGTCACTCATCCATGGGGTCCCCACGGCCTTTTCCTCAGGGGCAGCTCTTGCCTCTGTCACAACAAGTGCCTCTGGGCGATTTCCCGTCATTTCCTGCAGGAGCCTGTGGGTAAAGTGGGGCTGCGCACAAGAGCCTCAAGTCGCTGTTCCTTCATCAGGAAGGGGCCGCACCTGCCCTGGCTCAGTGGGACAGCCGTGGCGACCTGCGGGCTGGCAGAGTTCCCAGGCAGTGAGGGAGAGGAGACACAGGAGGGGTTGCCCGGGGAGGCTCAGCCTCAGGGGGACAGACGGCAAGGGGCCGTGTGCTCCACGAGCAGCAGCTGGCAGAGAAGACGGGGCAGGGGAGGGAGGAGCTGGGGGAGGGGCACAGAGACAGGGCAGGGCCTGGGTGACCACGAGAAGTCCATCAGGCAGCATGGGAGAGTGGGTGCCCTGAGTACTGTGCTGGGGTGCTGCTTCTATCCTGTCCTCCGGCCACGCCAGCAGGGTCAGCAGGGGCACCCAGCGCAGACCCCTCCTACGGGCCTGACCTCCATGAGAAAGCTTCCCCTCTGGCCTTCAAGGTCTCGGCTGTGTGATGTTCGCCCCCAGGGCTGGAGGGCTTCCCCTGTGGGGCTCAGAGGCACCTCCACAGACGTGGGGTTGTTTTTTCCTGCTACCTTGTCGCCTTAGTGCTCCACCTCGCAGGGGAGTGTTTTTCTGCCCAGGCTGTCACGCAGCTCAGACTATGGCAGACGGGACAGTAGCCGCTCATCTTGTTCTGTCCCTGCTTAAATGACCTCAGTAACAATGACAACAGTCCGAGATAGCAGCCCGCACCCTCCCTCAGGTCTCCCTCTGTGCTGGGCTCCACCTGAGGCTGCTGACCGTTGGGTGCTGGCCTCTCACCCATCGCCCGGCCCGTGCGGGCGCCTCCCCCATCCGTGTGGCTCGGGAAGCCCCTCCAAATGCAGCGCGTGGCTTGCCCAGCTGACACTGCAACCTGAACTGGGTGGGGCACTGGATCTGACTGCGCAAGGGTAACAGACTCTCTGAGCAACAACAATTCAAATAGGACGCAGGTCTTGCCTCCCGAGTCTGAGTCCCAGCAGGCTGGCCCCCCAGCAGTTGTCCGAGACCCAGATTCTTTCTGTCCTGCGGCTCTGCTCTCCCCAGGGTGTGCCTGCTTCCCTGGGTCCCTGACAGACCACCACATCCACCCTGCTGTTCAGGGCACACCCCTGAGGTCCCTCGGACCACCAGCATTCAGATCCTATTGGCCAGATCCCGCCGGAGGCTCTGTCCAGGCACCGAGAAGAGACTGTGACGCAAGTGCTGCCTGGCCCTGGATGGTGGCCTGGAACAGAGATGGCTGCCCAGATCCGCTTTGACAAGGCCGACCCTCCCCCAGGCCCTGGCGCACCGGCTCCGAGAACAGGCCCTTGACCTGCCCCGGCAAGCGTGTTGGGCATCTTCCCCTTGTCTGGGCTGGACCATGTGCTCTGCCCCTATCCATCCGGCCCTGTCCTGTATGACCCTTTACTGACTGGCCTGTGGGGAGGACAATATCTGTGTGTCTTCCTAGAGCCCCAGGTGTGCCTCAGTGCATCTTAATAAACTCTTAGTGTAATGATGGGCTTGTCAGCCTCCCTCTTTCATCTCATGGCCCTGAGAAATCACACGCAGCACCAGGCGTGTGAGAGGCTGGGAACAGAGCTCATCCTGGCGCCCAACCAGCAGGCCTTCAGCCTCTGTGCTCTTGCTGTGTGTGTTCACACCTGGCACCTAACCCAGGCACCAGGTGGGGTGGGCCATGCACAACACTTCTCAAGGGATGGCAGTGAGGACGAATGGAGTGGGAGTTGGGGCGGTTGGGACCCGGAGGCAGGTCCAAGTCCGGGGTTAGGAGAGAGGGAAGGGGGGAGGCGGAGTGGCGGCACCTCAGGGGGTCCCCAGCACATCTGGGAGCCTGAACCGGAGTCACCAGCAGAGGAAACCTGCACCTCTGTCTCCTGGTGTCCCTGTATGCAGAAGACACAGGTGGGGGGCAGCCGGTGGGCACGTGGCCCCTCAGAGATGGATTTCAGGGTGGCAGCTGGGCTGTCCCATCGATGGTGCCTGTGGACCCTGCTCTACATAACTTTGGACATGTGGCTCAACCCCCACATCCCCGCTTCTGCAACTATAAGACAGGGGTAGGAACCCTAACTCAGGGTGGGTGTGAGATCCTGCCTGTGGGGGGCACACCAAGGCTCCCCGGGGCTGACCATTTTTATCACAGTTGTGGTTGCTACTATGTATCAAAGGCTTCCGGGCAGTGGACAGGCATGGGTCGTGCAGTAGAAAGTTTCGGACAAACACTGAGCGTCACCGAGGGCGCTGCCTGCCGACCTGCAGGGACAGTGAGCCCTTTCAGAAATATGTCCTGCTCCTCTTCCCATAATGGTGGAGAACCCTTGCCCGGAGGACCCCGGACAAGCTGCAGAGAGGAAGGTGGAGCTCGAAGAAGCAGGCTGGGAGGAGGTGGGCAGAGGAGGCCGGGCGGGTAGCTTGGACTCAGCAGACATGGTTCCAGGCAGCCTCTGACCTCCCTGGCTGAGCATCGTCCTGGCCTCCGGTGCCTCCTCCCGCCTTCAGAGCGTTTCTGGGGAACAGTTTCTCTGACCAAAACTGCTGATGAATAAAGGACATATCTTAAAACAAAGATTTAGGGCTCTGGCTGGTAGCACAGTGGATAAAACACCTGTCTTCGAACGCAATGGTCGCTGGTTCGATTCCCAGCCAGGGCACATAACCAGGTCTCCAGCCAGGTCTCCAGCCAGGTCTCCAGCCAGGTCTCCAGCCAGGTCGTGGCTGGAGGCAGGTAAAAGGCAGCCGTACATTGATATCTGTCTCCCTCTCTGCCTTCCTCCCTGCTCTTCTTTCTAAAAATAATAAATAAATCTTTAAAAACAAAAACAAAAAAACAAAGATTTAACTCAACTGAAGCTATCAAGCCCCTGCCCGGCCCCTGACTGACCCTGGGGTTTCAGAGGGAGTAAAACTCAGCCTCCAACCTCAACGGGCCTCCAGGCAAGACAAGTGTCCGTAACAAACACCAGAGGTCTGTGCCCTGTGATCCGTCTAAGGGACAGGGACACACAGGGCAGCAGGAGTTCAAACCTCGGGGTCAGGAGCTGGTGGGCAGCCCAGACAAAGGGAACAGGGTACAGAGACCAGGGCTGGGGTTCAGAGGGAGGTTTTGCTGGGGGGCACAGAGCCCGGAGGAAGAGGCAAAGCGTGGGTCTGCAGGGGCTGATGGGCCGGGCACCCGAGGCTGGGCTCAGCCAGGGCTGTTCTGTGAAGCACAGGCAGCCACGTGGAGTGCAGAACAGGGTGGTGGCCGGTAGATTGGCACCTCGGGCTATCGTGCCAAGGGGTGTGTATGCTGGACCGAGACGGCTGGGCAGGAGCTGCTTCTCTCGTCCCACGGACCCCCCTCTGCCTCCCACCAAGAGCTCCAGCCCCCCAACTTAAGACAACACCACCCCTTGTCCCTCAACACCAGGTCATGTCGGATCACGGAGCAGGTGATGGGTAAATGTTTACTGAATGCACATGTGAGTGGTTGTGTCGAGTATGCATACATGTAGACCAACCGTTTCCAAGACACGTTCCCAAACCAACGGATTATCGGCTGATACGTTTCCCAAAGGAGAGACAAACATGCCAGTTATTTCCTTGCCACAGGCCGGGGCAGGGTCCTCGCAGGCACACCTTGTCCAGTGTGACCCTTAGAACAGCCCTCCAGGGTCACTTGCTGAGGGCCAAGACGGAGACACAGGGTGTTTACTGTCCTGTCAGAGATTAAATGTCATGGTGGAGACAGAACTTGAGATCAGATGTTCTTACACCCAGGCCAACGCCTTTTGTGCGGAGTGCGGGCCCTGCCTGTGAATAAGCACATAGTGAGGCATCCTCAGCTCACGGCATGCACCCGAGCATGCCAGTGTGTGCACAGGTGTGCACATGTGTGCGCATGCGTGTGTCCGCCACTCTCCGGGAGTTCCCATAGAACTTGGAGTGAATCAAGGGGTCAGCTCCCCAGGAAACCCCGCCTGAGGTGTGAGCAGGGAGGAGACCAGACACGGCCGGCCAGAGGACAGGTGCTCCGACGGTTGCCCAAAACCGGGGTTCAGCTGGAATGTTTTTAAACAAAATATTTGCCCTCCAAACATGTGTGTTTCCAATTAATCTCCTTTTCAAGCAGAGCAAGTCATCTTTAGGGGGTGAAAAATCACAGCCAATTGCAAATGAAAGGGGTGGCTCTGGCCCCCCGCCGCTCTGAAAGGAGGCCAGAGACTGGGGGGTGTGACATGCGCCCGGGTTCGGGGCAGGACTGTGGTCACGGGCAGGGACTGAGCCTGTCTCTGAGGGAGACGGAGCTCCTGCGGGGCCTGTGGACAGGCTGTGGGCGTCCTGACATCTGCCCCAGGCTCTCAGGTGCTTTCCAAGGAGCCCCTGTGACATTGTCAGGGCCCCCGGTGGAGAAACTGAGGTAGGTGTAAGCCAGCCCCAGCCCAAGAGCAGCCTCTGGCCCTTGACGTTATGCCTCCTCCTCGTCACAGCCTTGAAATGAAATGGCTGTTGTCACCCCCTTTGACCCAGGAGGAGACGGAAGTGTAGCAGGCCTTGGCTACTTGCCCAAGGTCGCACAAGCGGAAAGTGGCAGAGCGGGGAATTGAACCGGGTTTTTGTGAGTCCAAAGCCCAGGCTCCTGAGAGCCGAGACAGAGGCTGCGGCTGTGAGGGCCTGCGTGGAGCTGAGCACACTCCGAGGGGTGTGCGGCGTGGGGCGTGATGTGCCTGCCCAGTGCGCGGTCTGTGGCACGTGCGGTGTCTCCTGAGTGGGATGTGAGCTGAGTGTGCCATGTACATGGTATGTGGCGTGAGTATGCGTGGTTACGTATAGGTGTGTGGTGCATGTAAGGTGTGGGGGGCATGCGGTTTCTGCATGGGTGTGCGTGTGGTGGGCTGTGTGTCGTGTGTGTGTCTAATGAACAGTCTTTTTTAATTCCTGCCCACCCAGAATGGGGAAGGTGGAGGGGCTCAGATACGGGGTGAGGGTGAGCGCTTGGCTTTGGAATCATCGGGCCGATGCCGGTGCCCAAGCCATGCTCTGTGGCCCAGGACAAGCAACCAAACTGAGCGAGTCTGCGTCTCTTCCACGAGGACCTGGAATTGACCCCCTTCCACGCCGCCCTCAGCGCCACCTGGGTTCCACCTCCTGCCTGTCTCGCTGCTTTGGCCCTCAACCCCCTGCCCAGACCACTCCCAACGGATGGGCCATGGGCCGGAGTGAACGTGGGACATGAACGTCAGGTCCGGTGACTCCCTGCTCAGACCAGCACTAGTGGCCCCACTCCCGCCCCTTAACCCACTGGCCCTTGTGGCTAGAATGTCCAGTCCCCTTATCGCCTCTGTGCAAAAGTCACGAGGCCTTCTCTGACACTCTCACTTGAAGTTAAACCCTCCCCCCAACGCCCTCCCTGAAGGAATCAAGTCCTGTGGGAAGCCGTCCAAGGCCGAGGCCGCCCTGGGGAGGTGTGGGGCCTGCCCCCCCAGCTCCAGCTCCCCCTGCCTGCGCTTCGCAGGGCCCTCCTCTGCATCCCAGCCCCGGTGAGGCTCGCTGCGCTCCCACGGTCTGACGGGGACGGGGGATGCCTCAGGATTCCCAGCCTTCACGACAAGTTTGCTTCTGCTCCCACAGGGAAGCAGGAATCAGGGAGCCCAGCCAGTCCCTGAGCCCCGAGGAGGGACTAGCCGTCCTGCCCAGGAGAGCCGTGCTCCCCGAGGTGAACACATGCGACTCCTGTGTGACTGTCTCAAAACCAGCTGGGGAAGAGCTTTCCTTCCACAGCCCGTGTGAAACTAGGTCGGGCCTGGCGCAGGCCCCCGGGTCTGAGTCACCAGGAGGTACCCAGCAGAGGGGATGGGTCCCTGGGAAGCAGGAGCAGACACAGATCAAGCCCACAGTCTGGGCTACCTGCTTTAATTCTCACAATACAGTAAATTGGGGAAGAAGCATCCCCATTTTCCAGATGAGGAGACTGAGGTTCTGAGGCTCAGAGGCTCCTGACATGCCAAACTCACCCACAGGGCAAGTGACTGGCTAGAAAGTGCTGGACGGTGGATGTGGCAAGAGTAGGAACGGGCTCTTCCCACCTGACCGCACCCGAGAGCCGGAGCCGGAGCAGGGAGTCCCGGCGGCCAAGTGTGGCCTGTCCCCTGCTCGCGTCTGTGGGGCACCTAAAACTGTGGGGACAGATGCCAGGCAGGGCGGCAGCCAGGTGGTGGGCCTGCGGGAGCTCGGTATTGTGAGTCATTCTGTCACAGGGACCAGCAAGGAGAGATGAGACACCGCAGGGGCTCAGAATGAGCGCATGAGCCCGACATGGTGGTGCAGAGGCTCTCGGCTGTCCTCGTGGGACCCCCTGCTCTCCCACCGCACCCGCGCTGGGGCCCAGACTCTTGCAGAAGGCACTGAATGAGAGGATGTTCTAGCTAGAAGGAACCTTAATGATTTCCTTCGGCTGGTGGGGACGCTGAGTCAGAGAGGGGGGACAGTTCGGGGGAGCGATGGAGCTGGGCCCTACCGCCAGCCGAATCCTCTCCCCCGTACCCTGCCCGGCCCGCCCGCCTCCTGTCTGCCTTCATGCTGGCCTCCGCCGTGGTGGCGGGGTGTGGACAGCGTGGCCCTGGGCTCAGGTTCGGGCTGACGTGCCTGAGGACTGAAACCCGCAGCTTTCCTTGCTTTGTGACGCCCGTTTCTCAAATCAGGATGATATGGCTTTTTGTGACATTCCAAGGAGACAACATGTAAACATGACTGCCACCAACTTGGGGGCATTTCTGGAAGGAACAAGGTGTCCAGGGTGATTGGGAGACCCCGTTCCCAACGGGTAGCTCCCCTCCTTCCCTCCTAGCAGAGGTGGGCTGTGTGGCTTTGGGGGGGGGAGGCGGTCAGCACCCATTGGACCCCGGGGCCCCTGCAGTGACCCCAGTCCCCTGGCCTGGAACTGTTCAGCACACGCTGGTTGCAGGGTTCTGGCCAATTAAAGATGAAAGAAGGTCTGCCGGGGCTCCTGGGGAGGCTCTTCCCTGGTGGAAAAAAAAAAATCACACAGAAAGAAACAGTCCCAGGACATTGTCATGGAACTAAGACAACTGAGTCGTCACAGCTTTAATCTGAGGGGGTCAGGTCGAGGGAGTGAATGTTCAGCATCTTCAGAGCACCAGGCTCTGAGCCTCATGGACATTGCCTCGTTCCTTCATGCCAACACCACCCCGGGGCCTCTGGGGGACATGGCCAGGGTCCCCTATAACCCAGAGGTGGCCCCCACAGAGCCCTGCAGTGTGTCCCTCCCCAGACACCCAGCCCTGCACTTGTCTCTGCCTCTCTGCCCCTCTGCCCTTCCCAGCTCAGCGCAGAGGGGAACTGGAGAGGGACCCAGCCCATGGAGACAGGGGTGGTGGAGGTGATGAGACCCCCGCTGCTGTTGGGACCATGCTTTGCCCCAAAGGCCCAGGTGAGTAGGTGTAGTCTGAAGGCGGGGTACCAGGAAGGAGGACAGTCAGCAGGCACTGTGCAACCACTGTGTCCCTGGCCCTCAGAAGTGCCACTTCATTGGACCCTCACAAGGACTGTGTGAGGGGGATACAGCCCCATTTTACAGATCAGGAGACTGAGGCTCAGAGGGTGGAAAGCATCACTTCCTCACAGTAGTCCAATCCTTTTAGCTCCAAAGCCTGAGCTCAGCTCCAGCGCTAGCTTCCTCAGGGCACGACCTCGACTGATCACAGCTCCTGTTTAAGGGAGATCTTACTGCACGTGGCTGTTTAGAAAAATTAAGCATGGCCTATGCCACACACCTGCCCTCTGGGAGCAGCAAGGCCACCGCTGCCGCTTGGGCTCCCACTTCCCTGGGCACCAGGGGATCCTGTCTCTCATGGCTGGTTCCTGCCTTCACAGGGGAACAGCAGGTAGTTGGAATAGTTTGAGTTTGTCCATGTAACCGTGTCTGAGTGTAGCTAAAACCTGACTGTGAGGGGTGGGGAGTAGTGTGTAAAACTAAAACACGATCAGGTGTGTACTTGTGTGGCCGAGTCCCACCAAATCTGTGTGTCCGTGTGCCTCAGTGTGAGCCCTAAGTTCGTCTGTGTCCCTGTTTCTGCCTCTCTGCCTGTCGCTGCAGGAGTGATGCTTAATTTCAGCTCAGGCTGGACCCCTGGCCGTGTGAGGAGGTTGGCAGCTCCGCCAGGTTCCCGGTGGGAATCCGCTGGGATCAGAAGCGCCACTTTCCTCCCAGGTGGGTCCCGGCAGGTCTGCGTGAATCACACATTCTCCGTCCCCTGTGGGCTTCGCAGCCTTCTCCAAGTTCTACTCTGGCGACAGGCGTGAACAGAGCAAAATCAGATCGAGTCTGCCTGTCCCCAGGCCTCCGCGGAGACTGCTTGTGTTTCTGGGCATCAGGGCCACCAGAACCCATCCACCTCCTCCCTGACAGGTGCCTGGCGTCAGAGCGCCCCCTCCTCACGTGCCTCTCTCCTGTGGCTCCCCGGCCAGAGGGACCCCAGCATACAAGCACACTGAGGGCAGGGACACCGAGGGGCCATATACCATTCTGTCTTCATGTCTCCCAGCTGTCCATTGCTTAGGGACACCAGCTGGTGCCGTCCCGCTCTCGCCTTCACTTTTATTTTATTTTATTATTAATATTTTTTAAGATTTTATTTCATTATTTTTAGAAAGAGGGGAAGGGAGAGAGGCAGAGAGGGAGAGAGACATCAGTGTATGGTTGCTTTTCACCCGCCTCCAGCCACAGACCTGACTGGAGACCTGGTTTGCAACCTGGTTATGTGCCCGGGCTGGGGAATCGAACCTGCGACCTTTGGGTTCGAAGGCTGGTGCCTTATCCACTGTGCTACAAGCCAGGGATCATCCTCACTTTTAAAGACCCTCACGCTCTACCTGTGCCCAAGACCCAGAGACCCACCTTCTGGGTAGGTTTGGAGCCACCCTCTCTTCCCTGGGACCCCCATGCCTTCTCCTTCTTGGGCCTATGAAAGTGTCCTGGGGTGTAGGAGGGGTACCCGTCTTGGTGTTGGGACCTTCACCTTGAGTTCTGTCTTCACCCCTCACCAACTGGGGCTCCCTGGACCCCCTTCCGTATTTGTTTGTTCCCTCGGGAGAGGTGGGCTTACTTCTCAGGTGCAATCGTCCTGCCTATTTTGCTGCTTCTCTCAATCTTGCCTTCCTTTTGACTGGTTATTTTCCAGCAACCTGCCTTTCTCCTCTATTCCTTCCGAAGCGGCACACTCTGTGGGAAGGTATTTGGGGTTGACTTTTGCAATCACAGCAGGTGTTCTCTATGCTCATCAGTAGTAATCAAAATTGGGTCCTCCTCCCCATTTTATAAACTGCATTTACTCTGAACTCACATGCAATTGTTGTCATGTATTTTAATTCTATTTTTTAGACACTGCAGGACATTATCATCACTGCCTCATGGAGTCTGTGCTCATTTAACTTGATTCCTACGTGTTCCGGTTTCTTTGTTTCTCATTTCTTCTTGGGCTTCAGTCTTTCTGTCTGGGATTGCCCGTCTTCTACCTGAAGTGGGCCCTTTGGAGTTTCCTGTGGTACAGGGCTTTGGGTGTCAGGCTCTGTCAACTGTCCTTGTGTGAAACTGTCTTCCTTTTGTCTTTATTCTTGAAAGATAAGTTTGTTGTGTGTCGTATTGAAAATCAGCGGTTACTTTCAGCCAGCATAACCGCCAGCCTTCAGGTCTCAGGATTCACTATCTACAGCAGCAGTTTTCAAATGCTTGGGTCTCAAGGCATCTTGACAGTCTTAAAAATTATCAAAGAATCCGAGCTTTTACTATGTGGGTTATATCTATCGATATGTGCTATGTTAGAAATGAACACTGGTAAAGTTTTACAATACCTATTTATTAACGAGTTAAAAATAATAATGACCTATCACATGTTAACATAAGTCATATATTTTTATGGAAACTGATTATATATTTTAGACTAAAAAAAATGTGATGAGCAGAGTGTCACTGTTTTACATGACAGCTGGCTTCTCAAACCCTCCTGCCTTCCATCCCTTGTGATTTATTGGTTTGGTGTAAGTACTTAAAAAACAAAAAACAAACAAAACAAACAAAAAAACCCAGCTGACCTTACAAACAGATCATTTAAAAAGGGAGGAATATTTTATTAGCCTTTTTTCAGATAATTGTGAATTTCCTTCTTCAACATTAATTAAGTCTTCAATAAGGGATAGTTTCTTAAAGATAGTTACAACGTGAAATCTGAATTCCTATCAATACATTTTTTTATACTCAGTGACATTAAATGCATTCTTCTATCTTGCATTGGAATGGATCTTTTCTCCACGCCCAATTTTGTAACATAATGCATTTGTTGTTTGGAAAATATTGGTCCACCGAGGTATACAGAGTTTCCAAATGTTGATGCATTTCATTATACAATTTTGTTTTAAACCCACACTCTCATCTTTAACCACATCTCGTTAGCCTTGAAGTACTACTAAGAGGGGATCAAGCATAAGGTGGCAGGTACAAGTTTTCCAATTCTACTTTTTCACCTGAAACACGGTGTGCTGTTTTCCTTGGCATGACGAACTCACTTCATTCGTTTTTGTGGAAATGTTTGCCAAACATCCTGGCAGGAACAATAGCCCTAGCTGGTCCGTTCTTCTCATGTGGAGGTGGTGGCCCCTAAAAAGGGCAGCTAGGCCAGCTTGCACCTCAGTCACATACCTGAGTGCATATCCTCTCGCAGCCGTGGTAGTTAAAGACAGATTCAGTGAGAATGAATAACTCCTACCACTTCCTCGTGAACAATCGCATGGGAAGCTGGCTATCGGTTCTTCCCTGCGTGTGCAGTGGGGTGGGAGGGTGGGTGGGCACAGTCACAGTGTGACAGCCATAGAGCCACCCTTCCTTCTGCAAGTGAGGACAAATGTCAGCACATGGTGGAAAAGGCAAAAGAACTCAGGATTGGTATGAACATAGTTTTGATTTCAAGAAATCTCTGAAGCATTTGGGGATCCCTAGGGGCCCAAGGACCACAGTTTGAGAGACACTGGTCTAAGATTTTGTAAATGATGGTTAATCCTACTATAAAATAAAATATGTTATAACTATTAGGAACAATGAACCAGAACCGCCTATTTCTACATGGAATTTTTTTCCAAGGCAAATTTTTTTTTTTTTTTTTTTTTAAGATTTTATTTCATTATTTTTAGAAAGAGGGGAAGGGAGAGAGGCAGAGAGAGAGAGAGAGACATCAATGTATGGTTGTGTTTCACCTGCCTCCAGCCACAGACCTGACTGGAGACCTGGTTTGCAACCTGGTTATGTGCCCTGGCTGGGAATCAAACCAGCGACCTTTGGGTTTGCAGGCCGGCGCCTTATCCACTGTGCTACCAGCCAGGGCTCAAGGCAAATTTTATATGTTAAAACTTTTTAAAGTTGTGGGACAATAATATTTTATGTAACATAACATTATCACACTTATGTTAAAAATATACGTGGTATATATGATACATACCTTGCTATTAATAGTTTCTTCTTAAAAGCTTCAAATGTTTATTATATATGTCTGTATTTGAATCCATTAGAATAATGCATCCCAGTGTTGTGTCATTCAATGACTAAACCATTTTTTACAAGATTTTATTTATTTATTTTCAGAGAGGGGGAAGGAAGGGGAAAAGAGAGAGAGAAACATCAATGTGTGGCTACCTCAAATGCGTCCTCAACTGGGGACCTGGCCCGCAGCTCAGGCCTGTGCTTCAGCTGGGAATTGAACCCGCAACCCTTTGGTTTGCAGGCCAGCGTTCAGTTTGCTGAGCCCCACCAGCCAGGGCACTAACCCATTTTTTAAGATGAAGCAAAGGGGAGGAAATTGCTCACTATCCCAGCGCAATGCCACCTTCCTCAGGCCGAGTCTCCGGCTAACTGCAGGAGGATCCTGGCCCAGCCACGTTCCTGCTTTGGTTCCTTCAGGAGGAGCAGGTGGCCCGGTGGTGGGTACAGAGCCGGTGTCCTGGCAGTGTCCATCCTGCAAAGAGGGCCTGTACAAGCCTGGGGGGTGCAGCCCTGTTTCCAAGTGGATGAACAGCCTAGTTCTCTTCACTTTGGGGTGGGTGGATGAAGAACCGGTTTCTCCCCCGTCACCCAGTTAAAAACATTTGTAAAACCTGTAGGGACAGTAGGTGAAGGAAGCGTCCTGTGTCATCAGGGTGGCTGTGGATAGCTCAAGGGTGGGCTGGAAAAGGCAGACTGAACTCCTGGCTCCTGGGGGCAGGTCCTGGAAAGAGACTCCAATCGCAGGAGGAGCGCCACACCTGAAGGGGCCTCCGCCATTCCAGGTGCACAGGAGTCCTGACTTCGCTTCTTCATGGTGATGAAACCCTAGAAAACTGACTTAATCTCCCAACTCCAAGCTCTGGGATTCAGACCTGGGGACATTGGTATCGTGCTCAAAACTTTGTTGGTGATTCATAAAGAAGATAATATGCGTAAGCTCCCAGCACAGTTTTGCATATGGCAGACACTCGTTAAATGGTAGTTTCATCACAAGAAGAGAATGTTACCAACCGGGCAACATTGGGGGGGCCCCACGGCAGTGCTGCCCTTGACAGGTCACTTGGGGAAGGTCTGGCCAGCAGGGGTGGGGGACACTGGCAGGTGCTGGGGCTCAGACCAGAATGACAGCACCCGTGGAGATGAAAAGGGACTGGCAGAAGCCAACCAGAGCAGGGAGGAAGGTCATCAGGAAAGAGCCCAGGCTCCGGACAGGAGAGAACTCTCCACAGTGTGCACAACCCATTCTGGAGGGGAGCCGGCAGGCCGGCCAGACCAGGCAGGTGCCCACCTATAGCGTTGCCCCAACTCACAAGGAGGAACACAGTGTCCTTCCCCATTCCCAGCCCGCAGCCCAGAGCCCGTATGGATCTGAGAAGAAGCACCACATGTGTGCCCTGTGAGGTCACAGTCCTGCCACATGCTCGGACCTGGGCAATGGGCACGTTCCTGAGATTCCTCCAGCCCCAGCCCCAGACATGGCCCAAGGACAGGGCTGGACAGGCCACAGCTCCTGCTCAGGGACTCTGTAGAGCTGACTCTCCAGGAGGGGAGCCGGCCTTGAGGCATGGGTGGTAGTTGAGGAAAACCTGAGAACTTAGTACTAGTGTACTGCGTGCCGTGAGGGTAACTGAGGAGTAGAAATCACAAGCCCCACTTTCCTTGTAGATGGGGGGTGATCTTACCAGGCATCAAAAAATGCACACGTAAATTAAGCAAGATGGCGCAGACAATGAGTGCGATGGGTGTTTGTTTCTTTTTTCATTTGCTCCTTTTTTCATAAGCATCTAGTTTCAGAAGCCAGGAAGAGATGAATACTTCTGCTACTAAAATTGAAAATTTGTGGGGGAAGGGACCAAGCCAAGAAAGAAAAAAAGAGAAAGACTCAGGACACGGGCAATAGTAGTGATTGCCAAAGAGAAAGAGGGGGTGGAGGGAGAAGAAGGATGATGAGTGGTGACGGAAGGACACTTGACCAGGGGCGGTGAACACACAGTATAATACGGAGATGGCGTGTAATAGAATTGTACACCTGAAGCCTGTATCATTTTATTAACCAATGTCACCTCAGTAAATTCAATAAAACGCTCATGTGGCAAAACGGAAAACCAAACCAGACAAAACAAAACAGAAACAGAAAAAGGAAGGAGCAATACATAAAACTGAACAATGAACTGAGAAAAATTTACAACTTGTCTGAAAACAGACTAATTTCCTTAAAATACAAAGGACTTCTACAAATCAGTATGAAAGGAAAAAATAATCAAATATAAAATAGGCAAAGGACAACGTAGCTAAGCAGTTCCCCCAAAAAGACATACAGCTAATCAATAAAAATATAGCTTGACTTGTAATTAAAATAGTGCCAGTTCCAACAGTGAACAATGTTTTGCAGGCTGATAAGAATTACAGCTTGATTATCCATCAGGGTAGAAGGGTTCCCAGAAAAACATGCTCCAACGCTCTGTGTAGGAACCGAATATCTTGCCATCCTTTTTTTTTTTTTTTTTTAAGATTTTTTTATTTCATTATTTTTAGAGAGAGGGGAAGGGAGAGAGGCAGAGAGGGAGAGAAACATCAATGTATGGTTGCGTTTCACCTGCCTCCAGCCACAGATCTGACTGGAGACCTGACTTGCAACCTGGTTATGTGCCCTGGCTGGGGAATCGAACCTGCGACCTTTGGGTTCGCAGGCCGGCGCTTTAACCACTGTGCTACCAGCCAGGGCCTTGCCATCTTTTTTGAGAGCTTTTGACCAAGTCTAAATATCTTGTCTGTGTCCTAACAGTCTCATGTCTAGGAATTTATCCTCTATCACTCCACAGCACAGAAAAAAAGGAGGATGATCCATGCAGCATTGTTTTAAAGGGCGAGGAAAACAGCAACTCCAATGCTGAAGAACGCATGACGGCATAAAGACATTCTCTGAGTTTGCGTTCGGTGTGTCATGCCTTCGCTGGAAGAATGAGGTAAAGCTGGGCAGTTGTCTGGACAGCGATCTAGGAAGCAGACTTTGATAAGAGCAGACAGAGCCCGGGGCAGGGGTGCAGGTGTGCGATCTTGCCAGGAAATGCCCCCCTCAGGAGTGGGACACAAGAAATATGGTTTACTTTTTCCTTTATACCCTTCTGGAATTATTTTTTAAACCAGGTTGATATTGGTGCTGAGCACCAATGAGTACCGAATGTTCCCTTAGGCCTTGCAGGAACAGAGATGAAGGTCACACGCACTGACCTTGAGCAGCCCCACGCAGTTAAGACAGAGGACAGTAAACAGGTTGGGTACGGTGTGTTAAGAGTAACTGAGTGGGCACAGCCTGCCAGGAGGAGGAGTAGGGGCAGGAAACCCACCTTTTGGAGGAGCTGATGTGTGAGCTGAGGTCTGAAGGTTCATAGGGGCAGGGAGTGAACCCCAGGCTGAAAGAAGCACAGGGCATGGAAACCTGTGGGTACTTGGAGAGGCACTGGAGCCCGGGGGCTGTGGCACACAGTGAGAGGCCTGGCTGTAGGAGGGCCAGAGCTGATGCCACCTTCGGCAGGAGTCCTGAAGGAGTTGTTTGAGGCTGTCTCCAAGTGAGGGCCTCTTGGAGGAAGAAGCTTCTGGGGGCTTTTGACACCTTCTAGAATTGTTGGAATAAGATCCCAAACTCCATCTTCTCCTCGGTTTGCTTTAAAAAAAATTTTTTTTCCACTGGCCTGGGAACCTGAAGGTCGCTGGTTCGATTCCCAGCCAGGGCACATAACCAGGTTGCAATCCAGATCTCGAGCCAGGTCCGTAGCTAGAGGCAGGTGAAAAGCAACCATACGTTGATGTCTCTCTCCTTCTCTGCTTCTCTGCCTTCCCCTCTCTCTAAAAATAATAAATAAAAATCTTTAAAATTTTTTTAAATATATATATTTTTTCTAGTATGGGGAATGGGGAAAGGCAGAGAACAAGGAGCCAGAAGCTGAGACCTTTGGAGAGGACGTGTTTTCCCCACAGACTCCGGGCTGCCGCAGGTGAAAATTGCTGCAAGCGTGTGCTCTTGGGTGTGCTCACGACAACTCCCCCAGGAGTCTGGCTGTGAAGGAGGAGGGCAGTTCTCTTCACAGCTGTCCAGGAACTCCCCCTCCCTCATCAACAGCCACACAGCTTCCTGAGGCCAACCGTGTGACCCCCAGCCACAGAGGAAGGATGGGCAAGGCGACACGTTTGCCACGTGTGACTCCTTTTTGTTCATCTCTGCCTGTGTTTACATCCTACCTTCCCCAGGGACCAAATCGTGGGTGACGTCAGCGAGCCCGGGGAGTCTGGCTTCTGAGTCATTCTCAAGAGACCGGGGCATCTGGTTAATTGAATTTGATGACTCCAATTGAGTCACCACGGTGACAAATGATGGATGTGCCTGAACCCAGAGCAGGAGATATTAAGAGAATGCACCCCCCACCCCGGCTCCCCAGCAGAGATCCAGCCTTTCTGTGAAAACCCAAGGAAATTCAGTTGCTGCAAGGCCTGACTCTGTAATAGCGTAAGTGTTCATCGCCCAGGATTCCAGGCAGAGGAGGGGCTGCCATTTGGACCAAGTCAACAGCCTTGTGCCCGTCTTGGCTGAAAACCCTTCGTGGGCTCCCCGGGTAGAATGGCCAGATTTGGCAAATAAAAACGTGGGATGCCCAGTTAAATCTGAATTTCAGATGAACACCAAGTAATACGTGCACGAATTACAGATTAAAATACAGATTAACCCTGTATTTTATCTGCCAATCGTACCGCCAGCGACTGCCAACCAGCCCTCAGATCCTGGCGTCCACTTCTCCGGGGTTTAGCCTCTTCCGATTCTGCAGCCTCGTTCCCTGCTGAACTGTCTCCCACGCTTCGCTCTGCCTTTCGCTTCCTTGCTCCTCGGCCTCTGCAAACACACTTCACTTGCCATCCTAACCGTCCAGTGTGCTCGCCCTGACTCCCACTGGGCAGAGTCCCTCTCCTCATGCCTTTTTGGATGAGTTGCTTCGATTCTAGAGGATGCTTATTGCTTTGCTTCCCTGGCACCTTCTCCTCCTGGGAAAAGCACCTACTGTTTGAAAACTGCTCCTCCAACCACGACTACTTCATTTGAACAGGACTGGCTGTCCATGCTTGTATAGACCCCACCCCCTGGGCCACAGGTGGTCGGCCCAGAAGCAGACACTTGATCCAAGCCAGGCCTACGAGATCCTCCCCGGGGTCCGCTCTCCAGCCCACCTCACACCCCACCACCTGTGCTGAGTGCTGAGCCAAGGTCATGGTTGCCGCAAGGCCATGAGCACTTTCTCTGCTCGGATCCATCGTCCAGGTTGCTGTGGCACGGAAGGACACCCATGATGACAGAAGCGGCCACGGGGGAATGGGAGGGAGACCGGGGTTTGGTTGCTGCTGAGCCCCTAACTGCCTTCGAGACCTGGCGCCCCTCAGACGGTGCGCTGTCCGAGGGCAGGCTCTGGTCTGCTGCTTCTTCGGAACCTCAGATACGTACCCCTGGTAGGCGTTGGATAAGTGGTAGGTGACGCTTGTGATAATGGTGACAGCAACAATGGTAGCAAGGCACTGCTCTCTCTGTGCCTCAGCCTCCTGGACTGTAGCATTGGAGACTTGGACCCAATGAACTTCAAGAGCACTTCCAGGGCACGTAGTCTATGACCCCAGTGCAGATCCTAAAAGGCTCTCCCGGCTGCCCTAGGGCACCTGCTGAGGGGTAGGCCAGGATCCCCATCGCTGGGTAAGACTGAACCGTTTTCTGTGTTGGGGTCCCCAGCAAAGCCTCTACAAGAGAGCCACGGTTTTATAAAAAATGAGTATAACCAGGAAAATGATATTGACTCAGTGCGATAAAATGCAAACCGTTCCAATATTAAATTAAAGCATAACATGACATCAACTGATAGTCCACAGCCCCGGTTACAGAGTTGATGTAATTTTATCGAGTTTAAATGATAAGAATTGAATATTCCCAACAAAACTCACATGCTTAATGTAGCTGTGTGACAGACCCGCCCCTGCCCTCTCTCCTCCACGCATAGCAAAGGCCCTTTGCAGGCCAATATGCCACATGCTGATGTCCCTCCCTTTGTAAGATCAGCATGTTTTGAGAAAGTGGCACTTAAATTGAACTTCTGAAGGCAAAAATTCATCGTGATGTTTGCTGCTCACTGGACTGCGGCCATGGTGTTCAATCCTTCCTTTAATAATAATAAAAAAGAAATTGACACAGCCTGTGAGAAATCCATTAGCTACTTTGTGTCATAGCCAAAGAATAACTCATGCCTTTGTCCCCAGGCCTCGGGCTGCCCAGGGGGTACTGCAAAGGAGCCAGGGGCATCGAGGGAGAAATTGTAACTCAGGTGCCTTAAATCTGCCATGATGAGAAAATGAAAACCCGTATTGTTCTGTGCTGACAAGGAGACATTCTCAGAAAGTCAGAAATCTGAAGTCAAGGTAAAATAAGACCTTTCAGCTTCAGCGTCTTGGGGTCCATGCAAAATTCTGTGAATGTTCTTTCAGTGTTTACTCAGCTGCCTAAAAATGTTTACTTCTTTTTTTTTTTTTTTTCCGGAAGAGGATCTTTTTTATTCATTGCTCTGAGCAAAAATACAGACTCTATTTATTACTTTATTTTCCCATAAAGAGAATATACTTTGTCTAGAGACGTACAAAGTTAGTTGCCGGGACTTGCTTTTGGAGAATGATCAGTAAGCTCCTTATCAATGGTTGGATATTGACACCAGGGACCATCACCCCTCTCACGCGTTAATTTTCGTACATCCGGTTCCTTTAACCGTAAATCTTCTCAGCTTCAATTTGAAGGAAAGCCATTGTGCGTTCGTAGTTCTTTTCAGGACTATCACAGAAAGTCCGGGCAATCCATCTTGATAGAGGGTGCTTGTAATATTCCCAGGCTGGTATACAGCCTTCTGGAGCTTCTGCTAACGCAGCTTCCCCAATGAATACATTCACCAGAGTTATGCCAGTTGCTACTGGAGTCCCAGTCAACAAAATGAAGAATTTCAGGGAACTCAAAAAGCGCTTGTCATAGGATCTAGAAGGGTTGATAACAGTTTTTCCCGTGGTTCCCACTGTGTCTCACAGCAGCCACAGTCTCTGGAAAGCCACGCGTGAGGGAGCCCCTGAACCCAAGTCGAGTGCCAAGGCCGTGGCCAGACAGAGCGGCCCCCGCAGGGACGAAGCAGACTCATGGCCGCCATGGCTACTACCGGCAAAGGAAGAACTGCGGTGAAAATGTTTACTTTTTAAGTAAACAAAACTTTGCAGAGGGTTAAAGCCACTGGGCCTAAGGGGACACATTTGCTAATTGCCGTGTCAAATCTACACCTTGGAAATCAGAAGCCACTCGGGCTCAAGCCACCGTGGACTGAGGCAGCCCAGGCTGGTGATGTCTGGAGACCTCCACCCAAGCCTCAAGTTTCGCTAACGGTCCCAAAGAAGGACCTGTCCGCCCGCCATCAAACTGAATGTGTGACGCAGGCTGGCACCAGCCCAAGGAAAACAAAGTGTTTCAGTCTTGAGCAAGGGCAAGGCCTGGCCTGTCCCTCCAGACTTCAGCCTTCTCAGGCTCCTCTCCAGAGCGGGAAGTAGCAGCCATGCCATGTCTCTGCCTGAACAATTCATTTCTACAGAGGCTCTTGTACTTTGGACTTGGCGTTGGGATCTGAGGGTTCTCGGCAGTTAACTACCCATGCTATCAATTGATCTATTCAGGGCCACCTGCTGAACGTATGTCTCTGCGTATTCAGACGGAGGTTTTATTTACATAGGACAAAAAGCTCACTCCGGGTATTCGTCTACACGCATAGAAACACACATGTAAAATAAAAACGTCACTCCAGAGGGACCCCCCGGGGGTCCCAGCCTGTGCACCTCACTTGGCGTTCCTTACTCCCCAGCTGGGGGTGTTTGACGTGGTGCCCCATCTGCGCCAGACCCACTTACTTCATCCCCACTTCGTGTCGGACCCACCGCAGCCCCACAGTCGTGCTGTTGCGATTTCCCAGGGTGTCGGCAATGTTCATTGCAGAGGTTCCGTCTCGCCCACCTAGGTGTTGCTACCCTCGTCCTCTTGCCTGGTGGGTCCGTTTCCATTGGACCTGCAGGGTCCTCGTGAAGCTGAAGTGCTCATGGGCTCAGGGCTCAGGGCTAAGGAAACTCATACTCTGAAAACTGGGGGAGCAATGGGTGAAGGAGTCCTTGCAGCTGCAAAGAAACAGTGCATTTGGTTTAAGGGACAGGCCACTTGCCGGAGCCTTGGGAATTGGCTCCTCCAAAAGCAAGTGCTGAGAACGGTCTGGTAGCAGCAGGCACCAGATGCCAGGGGCTGTGGAACGTCCCAGGCCGCGGCAGCTGCAGAGCATGCCATGCTGTCCTGCGTTCAGAAGTGGCTGTGCCAGTGCCCCATTCCATGGTGTGGTCTTGGCCATGACTGTGGCCGCTGCCCGGAGTCTTCACCCCTGGTCACTTCCACACGTGGTTCTGCAGCCTCCTGGCACGTCTAAAAGCTACTCAGGATGGTTAATAAATCTCTTTTCATCTTCTTTTAGCCTGAGTCTGTTTCTGTTGTCTTCTATTTCTATCAAATCCTTGCCAAGAAGGAATTGAAAATCTATTCCTGCTGAAAATCTATTCCCTCCCTCATTCCTACCTAAAGATTCTTTTTTCCTTACGCATTCTCTCATTTGATTAGTTAAGTCAAGGCATTCTAACATATGTTTTTATTATGTCCAACTTAAAGATAAGAAAAATGGGGCCCATCGTAGCCCAGTGACCAGTGCACATCCACGGTGCATCGTGGGGTCTGCTAACTTGAAGTTCTACGCCACTTTCACTGATCGAGCTGCCTCCCACCTTAGCACATTCCCTTTTGGGTATTTAAGGAAGGAGGGGAAATAACTGGGCTAGGAGGTGGAAATACGGAAGGGAAAGGCTTCCTCCCAGAAGGGGTCTTTATGCTGCATAGGTAGTGGTTTTTGCCACCTAAGGGGAAAGAGGTCCTGGGTGTGTATGCACACGCACACACATGTGGGCACATGACCACACGTGTGCACCACACGAGCACACATGTTCATGCACACACGTGTATGCTGGTGTGGCGTGTGTCTGCACACCCACACACGCATGCACACGCACTGGCCCGCGGGAGCCCTTCCCCTCTGCTTTTCCATCACAAGGTGCTAGGCCTCCTATGAATTGGTCAGCGGCCACCCAGCCGAGCAAAGCACACCTCTGATGAGCTTCTATTTTTGTGATACCAGGCGTCCCATCTGTGAGGACTCAAAAATGTACGCACTCCCGGCAGGAATGACTCACACGTGGATCGGAGAGCTGCGGCGTGTGAGGGGGCCGGACGTGCCCTCCCGTTAAAGGGCTGCGGGGCTGCGGGCTGCGGGGCTGCGGGGCTGCGGGGTTGCCTGCAGGAGATCCGCCCTCGGCCTCCGTGGCGCTTGGCCAGGCCAACATGGCTCACGGCAGCATCAGAGTTAGGCTGCTGGGCCCTCCCGGTGGTCCCCTATACCGCAGGCCCCCTCCCGTCACCCCCAGTGACAGATGTGATGCAGGAGCGGCGCACGGTGCTGCCTGAGTCTGGTGTGCCAGGCAGGAGAGAGAGATCCTGGAGACATACCCACCGTTGATGGGAAGGAGGGTGTGACTAGTTCAGATCCCACCAGAACAAGGGCCTGGGCAAAGATTTACCTGCAGGTAGTTTATTTGGGAGGTGACCTCAGGAAGAAGTGAGGGAATGAAGAAATGAAACCTGGGAGAAAAGACAATGAAATGTGTGTGCGTGTGTGTGCGTGTATGTGCGTGTGAGATAGGAGCATCTTTTGTTCTACTGAGGTGACTGTGGGCTCCTGCATGGCTTCGGGTGGAGGGCTGGTCACCAGAAAGACGGAGCCACGGTTAGAAACTTGCCCCCAGCCCCACCCTCCATGGAGAAGAAGAGGGCCAAGACTGAGTAAATAACAGATCCTTCCGACACACGAGCCTCCGTAAAACCCCCCCAGACTGCGGATTCAGAGAGCTTCCCGTTCAGTGAACAAGCCATGTCCAGGAGGGTGGCACATCTCAACTGCACAGGGACAGCAGCCCCTGCCTTTGGACCCTTCCAGACCCTGCCCTATGGACCTCTCTGTCCGTTCATCCTCTATTATCTAATAAATCCTTCGTTTTCCTGAGTCCTGCGAGCCCTTGGAGAAAATAATCAAACCGAAGGGACCATTGTGGGAAGCCCCAATTCACAGCCACCTCAGACAGAGGTGGGGGTGACTTGCTATTGACATTTGACGTGCGGACAACCTGGTGACGTGGAGCTCTTCACCTGAGGGGTCAGCATGGACTTCGGGGAGCTGGCGCAGAGCCAAGGTTGGTGTCCGGAAAGCTGGAGAACGGGTTGGTGACACATCTGGCATCAGAAGTGTTGGTATGATTGTGAGTAAAGGAAACAGGTTTTACTTTTTTTCCATTTAGCGATAGCGACAGTTAATGCTTTCGCAAGACTGGATTGACTCTGAGATAGAAAAGAGAAAATGTGTGGGACCTCACGCCTCCCCCAGTCGGAGATCCGTGACTTAATCGCCTGCATCAAGACCTTCCTTCTAAAAGCCCCGTTTGAAAAAAAGCCCGAAATGCTTTCCGATGTTTAAGATGTCCGTATATTCTGTTAGCTCATCTTCTCAAACGATACTGCTTAGTGCTTTTGAGAACACCTAGAGAAGCAGAATCGGTGGCTAGAGGCCCAACAGGTGTCAGGAAATAAAGCAGATGGTGTCTTGGGAAGCTTGGAAGTAGGAACCCTTGGTCAGAATTCCAGGGGGTCTTGGTCTGGGGCCCATGCCTCATAGCAAGGGGAGACCGAGCTTTCAGGATGGGACAAGGGTCCTGTTTGTTTCTGTGCAGCCCCTTCCCCGACGGCACGGGAGCCAGCGTGATTCTGTTCGCCAGGCTGCGTGCTGGGGCCAGGAGTAAGGAGGAGGCACAGGCACCCACTGTCTCTGGCAGGGTCCTTTGTTTGCAAGCGGCAGAAGCGCCCTTCAGCTGTGGGGTGACGCACAGGATTGATGGGAAAGCTGAAGAGCCAAGCTTCAGGGAGGACAGGAACCGAGGAGCCAGCAGGAGGGCAGGCTTTCACAGCCCCAGTCATTTTCCCTTGTGTCAACCCCTCCGACCCAAACCCCAGAGATGGGGCTTGCTCCTAACTGATCTGGCTTGATCCGCAAAACCAAGAGGCTGCCCCAGCAGGGGGAATGGAGGCAGAACAGACCAAGAGCAACGTCACTTTCAGGCTCCATGACTCCCTGTCTGCCTTCAAGGCCCTTGACCCGGTGGAGGAGAGCCAGACCCACAGACTGAAACTGCACCAGCGGGACAAGTGAAAATGACACCCCGGGAAGCAGGGGCTTCACCGAGGAGGGGCAGTCGGAAGAGCCCTCCGAGGCACCTCTATGAGAAAGATTTAAAAGGCAAAGGCACTGGCCACCCACTGCCGACCAGACTCTGCACGGGTTCCCCGACTGCAGGCCTGCCCGGGGGGGGGGGGGGGGGGGGGGGGGGGGGGCGGGGGGAGCTCAGGGGGGGAGGGGCGGCGGGCTGGCTGCGAGCTGGGCTTCCTATTTACCACCGGGAGGGTGCCGGGCCGCGGACCCCTGGTTCTCACCTCACAGCCTGAGACCACCCGTAAATGGCTTTTCCGGGGCCTCCTTTCCCAGCAAAAGCCATTCGTGGAAAAAAGTTTATTGTGCCAGAGTGGCTCAAAACGTGACAATTGATTTTGTTTTGTTGTAAAGATGTTTTCAAGTTCCTAAAAAAGTTTTAGAACTTGGAGGGGACCGTGCCCTCCCCCTGGGCGGCCGACTGCAGCGGAGGCGGCAGGTTGGGTCCCTGCCGGGGCAATAAACGTTGTGAGATACGGGAGAGGGGCAGAGGCCACGGGAGGGGGCCAGGGGAGAAAGGGAAAGTTTGGTGCGGAAAGGAAGGAGACAGGGCAGGTGACTTGCAGGCCACCCTTGCTGGCAGAGTTGTGGCTAATGCCCCTCCCCGACCTGGGCTATGCTGGGCTGTCCTCGCCGGTCCCCAGGACCCCGCTGTGTGTCCACTGGCTGCTTGGGCAAAGGCCACTCTGGGCGGAGTCCCCCACAGCTCCTCAGGAAGGGCCGCAGCGCTGGCTCGCAGAGGCCTCTCCGCAGGGATCCGGGCACGGCTGTGATTGCAGTTGGGGCACACACTTCAGAACTTGGCCCCGAATGTCCGCCTCTCACACTGGGGCCAAGGACAGACAGACGCAGGAAGGTGGATGGACTGAGGACCGGACAGAGGGACACACACATTTCAGTGAACAGAACACCTTGTGTTTATTTTGTTCTGTTTCATTGGAGCTTAGGTTTCCCCATTTCACTTACGAGCAAACCGAGGCTCAGAGAGGCGTGTCCAAGGTTAATCCCAGCGTGACCTGGGGACATCATGCTACAGCTATACACAATAATATGCATGGACCTCATGCTACGGGTCAAAGTCCCATCCGTATCTCCTGTGATCCCCTCCCCCGTGCAATGGGACAGCAGCTACTTTCCTGGCTTTACCTGAGAATCAGGTAAGCAGCCCAAGGCCAGCCGCGCAGCCAGCGAGTGATGAGCCCCGGATCCGCTGACAACACTGTGTCCACTCCATGTACGTGGTAGGTTTCCTCCCGCACAGATAGAACACCCCATTTAGATAACAATACGAACAGTCTGTATGAGAAGTCTATTCTGTTCTGGTCTTGTGCTAACCCCTTAGTCTTTAGAACTCCAAAAAACAAAGCATTTCACAGGCACCCAAGACCAGCCACGAAAACACCCCCGTTGTCTTTTCAGCGAGGTGCTCCCAGGAGGAAAACTGATGTGCCAACAGAGATCGGCCCCAAGGACACACTCCGTATGAAAGAACAAACGCTTCTAAAAAAGGCTCCGTAAGCAGAATCCAAAATTGCCTGTTCACTGTGATTACCGCTGAGTTTAAAATGCTCATGCATATAGACAAAGGCTGGAAGGAAAATGCAAAAATTAAATCAGCTCTATGGCAAAGGGATGGTTGTTTTCCTC
This sequence comes from Noctilio leporinus, assembly GCA_004026585.1. Classification (NCBI taxonomy): domain Eukaryota; kingdom Metazoa; phylum Chordata; class Mammalia; order Chiroptera; family Noctilionidae; genus Noctilio; species Noctilio leporinus. The sequence continues at coordinate 109,988 of PVIW01002632.1, forward strand.
TCTTAAAAATGCGTTTAATGCTTTTTGTTTTTTTTTTTTATCATATTTGTGCATTAACAGAAAGATGTTGATATCGTGCGAGGAGACTCATAATGTGAAATACAAAAGATTTTCATGCGGCGATATAAACCCAAGACGCAGCTGCTGAAGTCCCTGGGAGAATTAACTGCAGCGGGGTTGACCAGTTTGACCTTGACCAGGCTTAATGGTCACCATAGAGATAGGAAGAGGCCGGGGAGGGAGCTGCCTTTCCAGTGGGCAGTTCTGCCAATTGCTTATTACTGTAACATTTCGAATGCAGACTGTTCGCCGAATCTCCATTTTTATAGGCCTTCGTCTTCGGGTCAGAGTCCATTACATTTCGCAGAGTTCTCTGTGCTGGGCTCCAGAGGAACAAAGAATGAATGGAAGACTGGGTCTCTGCAGGTGAGAGCTCACACCCAGCTCCATCCTTCGCAGTCCTTGGTGCCTTGCGGGGCGCAGTGGGGTGGTCTTTGTATGTATGCCACCTCTGCAGCAGCCGCCCCCAAGGGGAAGGCCTCTGGAGTTGGAAGCCTCCTTTCTGCACCTAGCATCCAGACAATTCCAAGCACATGGTAGGCACTCGATAGATATTTATCGAATATGTCTCTCTGCTACCTTGCAGCTACACCTGCTGACTGACTGCAGGAGCTCGGGCAGGTCTCCTGACCCCCGCTCTGCACCCTCTCAGTACAGCCAGGTTATGAGGCCACCAGGGACAGGTTAGTGTCTTCTCCTTCACCAAGCCTGTGGCCTGTGGGGCGGGGTGGCTTGTGTGTGGGGTGCTTGGCCAAGGCCTGCTGGATGGGCTCTACGGGACTCTTCCTGGGAAGAGGCCCAGCTCCTTTGTGGGCTCCTGGGACATTGTTCTCCCTGCTCAGCCCCTGCCAGGTCACACAAGGGACTGTTCGAAGCAGCTATTGCAGGGGCTGTACCGTGAATCCAAACTGCCTCTGGCTGCCTTCCATCCCCTGCTCCTGCGTTTGATCTCAGAACTGCTTTTCTCCTGGGTGGACCAGATTGTGAACAGAGGGCAGGCTCAGGGGTCCAGGGAGACCCATCCTCCCAGGACAGCATCAGGTGGCAGCTGGCCATTAGGAAACCTCTTCCAGAGGTACATGTGGGTGGTTGACTCTGGCCTCTCTGTGTCTCTTAGAAGACAAACAGAAAATTTCAGACCCAACCTACTTCGAATTTGAAAATAGCAGAACCCAGAATGCACCTCCTAAGTCCTCTCCAAGTCTTTCCAAAACAGTTCTTCCACCCCCCGCACTAGATTCAGAGAACTCTTAGGAAACGAGGTGTGTGTACTTTATTCTTATCCCTGCACTGTATCACCAACTTCTAGAGAACAGGGACTCTGTTTTACTTACTTCATTCCTGGCAGACGACCTAGCATTCACCAACATGCAGATGCTCAGCATTTGCTACACGTGTTGCAGGCCCACCATGAACTCTGCACTGTGCAGAATGGAAGAGGGGACGGATGGATGAATAAATGGGCGGGTAAATAGGTGGATGAATGGAAGGATGGGTAGGTGGATGGGTGGGTGAATAGGTAGATGGGTGAATGGATAAAAGGATGATGGATGGATACATGGGTGGGTACATGGATATATGTGGATGGAGGGATGGATGGATAGGTAGATGGACAGTCAAGCACTATGTCAGAAACAGATGAACAAACTGAGAAACCGGAGGAGAGTTTAATTAAGAATCGTGGGCAGAAGATTAGAGAAAACAATACGAAATGGCTGCAGTTCCAGGGCAAAGGGAAAATGATTACCAGCCTCACAGAGTGGCTGGCAGGAGAGGAACGTGGGCTGCCAGTAGAAAGAAGCAGGCAGGAGACCTTGACCTCAGCCCCTTCTCACGCAGAATGGGTTGAATTATGTTGCCCAAAAAGATGTGTTGAAATACTAACCTCCGGTACCTTAGAATGTGACCTTATTTGGAAATAGGGTCATTGTAGATGTAATTAATTAAAATGAGGTCATATTGGAGTAGGACAGGCCCTTAATCCAATATGACAGGTATCCTTATATGAAAGAAGAACACCATGGGAAGAGGAAGACACAGGGGGAAGATGGCTGTGTGACAACAGAGGCAGAGTTGGAATGATCATCTAAACAAAAGAGGCCAAAATACAGAAGAAAAGCCTGGAGAATTGTTCAGAATTGTTCAGCAGCAGCCCTGGAGAGGTAGGTAGCATAGCCCCAGAGCTGGAAACTCCTGCTGACACAATCTACACCCCATTGTGCCCCCGCAGTGGCCCCAGGGCCCAGAGGGCAGATGGAACTCTCTCTCTGCCATGCCACAGGTGTGCCACGCACAGGGCGGGGCTGGTACACAGAAGCTGCCATCTGCAGCACCTGCCTGGCCTCCTTGACATCTGGTGTCCCCACAAGCATGATGGGTCAGCAGGAGGGACTTCCAGAGGGTCTCGCTGGTGCTGGGCTTCCTGTGGGCCTTTGTGGGGCCCAGTGGGGCCTGGCGGGGAAGGCAACACAGGGTGTACTTTACGCTTACAGCACATCTCAGTTTAGATGGCCATGTCTCAGGTGTGCGAAGCCACGCGTGGTAGGTGGCTACTGCATCAGACAGTGCTGTTGTAGTCTCAGAAAAGGCAGGTGGCCTTCTTAAAGTCACATAGCTGGTAACCGGCAGAGTTGAGATACACATTTTGCCTGTCTGACACCACAGGTGGGCACCTCCCTCTGCCCCACACAGCAAGGTGCCCAAGGGGACACATCCCTCCCACGTGGGCTGGTAGAGGACCTGGACCAGCGACAGGAAGATAAGGTCACCAACTTGGGCCGCAGGGGACTGGAATTAAAGCAGCTGAGGGGGTTCAAAGGAATGAAGCTGTCTGGAGACCACTCACCCAGGCAAGCCTTCGTAAGCACTCAGTCCCGGCAGCAGCCCCTGTCTGCCCCTCTCTCCTGTCCCTGCTACCCCCTACCTGGCCGCAGGGCCCAGCACACTCCAGAAAAGCCGGCAGCATAGGCTTCAAATCTCCCAATATTGACCGTCTCTGCCAACTAGCAAGGCTGTAACTCACCAAGAATGCTGACCCGTGGCATGTGAGGGTGACTTTGAGGAGGAACAGGTGCGGGCCTGTAAGAGCTCACTCAGGGACGGTGAGTCAGTGGGAGGACGGGGAGAGGGGTCAGTCCCCCGAGGTGCATGGTCTGCTCACAGGCAATGGAGGGACGCCTGGGAACTGGGCTTCTCAGGGAGCCTGGAGGGAGGCCCCTGCGCGCACTGGCACTTCTTCCCAAACTGATTATGCTTACACAATGGAAGCTGTCCAACAAACCACGCGTTTCACGGACTTTCTCAACTTTAATCAAGATCCTGGATTTCTTTGCCCTGAGTGTCATTGCATAGCCCGTACCAGACCCTAAATAAGTAAGAAGCAGTCGCAACTCCAAAGGGCTTGCTTTGCACATCCAGCGCGAGGTCCTTCTCGGAAGCTCGAGGACCTGGGTTTGGTCTTGGTTCTGCCACTAACCTGGGACTCTCAGCTCTCACGTTACCGGACTGCAGCCCAGTTTCCTGGTCTATAAAATGGGGCTAGACTGTGTGGCCTCCACTAGTTAGTGACAGAGATAAACAAGGATTGATGGGAAATCAGAAGACGCATGTGTTGCATGCAGATAAAGCAAGATGGATGATGTGAATTGAGTGAATGTAACATGCAAATTACAGATCTCTCTGCAAATGTGAAATATCTTTGCAATTGTTTGCGTTCTTACTCCCCCTCCCTCATCTGTGCTCATCTGATGAACACGCCCTTTAGTCAAGAGGACACAGAAGTGTGGGGGTTAAGGAACTTCCTCCAGACAGGACAGGGCTGGAATCCAGGTGTGCTGAGAGCCACCCCACCTCCATGCAGCCCGGCTGTCTTTTGCACACAAGCTTCTGATCATTTTTCCTGGCACAGAAACGGTGCCGAATGGCCATGGCCCATTTAGGGACCGTAAACCACTCTTGTGAATTATTTCTCTTTTATAAAATGGATCGAAGTGTGCCGTGTTCCAATCTCTGCCAGAGTCAGCTCTGCCATCCTAAAATAATGATGCAGGGATATAGTTTGCCATCTGTATAAGCTGTAATTTTGAAATATCTGTGAGCCCATAGCCTCAGAGGGTTATCAAACGATCAGTTTAATAGGGTAGTTAATCTTCTGTCTTCCTCGGACCAGCAGGGGCATGCGGTTCAACAGAGAGCAAATAAACTAGGAAAAGGCACCTTGAAGCAGTCTTGGGTGGCTCTGAACTCGTACACCTCATCATGTCTCCGAGAGTCTTGCACCCTCCCCTCACGTCTGCCACGGTCTCCACTGCCTTGCGTCAGGCCCCGCGAGCTCTCCCGGAGTTTTCTGCAGCAACCTCCCACTGCCAGTGTCCTAACCCGTCCTTCATGTCATTGCCGGCGGAGGGGTCCTTCCGAAAAGTGCCAGCAGCTCCTTCTCTTACAATATCTGATGGTAGGGAAGGAATGTGGCTGCCAGAGCAGTGGTGGTGGGGGCGGCACGTCACTTGTTCCTTGATGGTCACGGAGTTCCAGTCGGGGACAGTGAAAAGCTCTGGAGGTGGGCGGCAGTGAAGGGCACACAAGGACGCCAATGTGCTCCATCCGCGAAACTGTACCCTTAAAATGGTTAAAATAGTCCACGCGATGTCTCTCTCACCACAAAGTAAAGAATATCTGATGATTTCTAATGATTTCAGGATACAATACTTATTTCTCAAAAGACATTCAAGGCTTTTCAGAATGTGGTCCCACGTTTGCTGGAGTCCCATGTACATGCACACGCGTGCACGCACATATACGTACACACACACGCACACACCCATGCAGGTAAGCACACTCACACATGCAGGCACACATGCAGGCATGCACACACATGCACACACACACATGCACACACCACGTCCTGCCCATTTTGTTACCCAAATGCATTCTGCCTTCTCACGACCCCTCGCCTTTGTCCCTGTCCCCCCGCCCCAGGTCAGTGGTCCTAGTCTCTGAGACCCATGTGAAACGGGTCACCTTCCCCAGGAGGGAGGTCTTCATGCCTCCCTACACCTGGCACCAGAGATGACCTTCCCTAAGGCACAGACCCTGTCTCCGTCCCCTCTGTCTCCCCAAGGCCTTGCAGACACTCAACAAATGTTTGTTAACCGTTAAATGAATAAGACTTTTGTCTCCATCCTGGGCAAGCTTCACAAGAGGTACATAAATGAAGTAATTCATGTCTGAAAAGTGTGAGGCAACCAAGAGGGGCACAGCAACTTCTGCGCGAGAGGTGTTGTGCCCCGGGAGGTCAAGTGTAAGTGGAAAGAAGCCTTCCGGTGGGGGTGTCGGTGACAGGGAACCCCCCCTTGTCCGGAGAGGCACAGGTGAGATCCAAGTCAAGGCTTCTCCCAGGCCTCGCCCCTCACGTACCCCGCACGGCTTTTGCGTTTCTCCACCATGCAGTCAGGAAGCCCACATGTGACTGTGGGGGACATGGCAATTCCCCATCTAGGAGCCTCCTCACTGGGAAGCCCATCTTCCAGGCACCTGCTTCCCCACTGGCCCCCAGCGGGGTCTGTTGCAGTGGATTTCAATGACTATGGAACCAATGCAGGGTCCTGGGCCCAGGATCCGGTGCCCGCACACCTAGCAAAGCTGGGACTGATGTCTGGAATCCAGTGGCAGAAGCAGCAGGGGCCTGTCTCTCCGGCGGGGTCTGGTTTGGGCCGCGACTCTGGCCACACGCTCTCCAGGGCCTGCAGGTGAGCGCAGGGTAGGGTACCGGCTGTCCCCACGCTTGGGAAGTAGTGCCGGCCTTACCTGCAAGGCAGTGAGAGTCAGTTCCTGCAACTTGCAAATAAGGGTGCCCGTGTAGAAATTGACCAAGCTGGGTCCCTGGCCTTCGAGGTGGCGAAGGGAAGCATGCGTGTTCTGAGTTCCTCTGGCTAAACACGCTTTTACTCACAGAAGCTCTGTGGGCCCCCGGGCCCATGCTGGGCGGCAGCTCTCAGGTGAGAGCTCCGGGCTGGGGCGGCGGGGTCCCTGCCTCCTCAGCACGTTCAGGCTGAGCTTCAGCTGGCCCGCCCTGCCCCTCCCCAGCCCTGCAGGGTCTGCCTGGGCAGCAGCTACAACCCGATCAGAGACCCAGGACTATCCGCTTTGGCCTGGTGAGTAAGTCCTCAGGCATGTTCTCTGTACGGTTTCTGTGTTTTAAATCTCTCATTTGGTCCCATGTTCTACATCCACAGTCTCCAGAAGTGACGAGTTGCTGCTTTTCCCCTTCATGGCAGGAAGCTCGGGTGACAGCTGCGGTCGCCGCCGCTGTGTCTGTCTGAACACATTTCAGCAATTCGCCTGCATATGATCCATCCGTTGGTGCTGGGTGGTCGGTCCAGCCAGCCAGGTCTCCGAGTTTCATCCCAGGAGCCGGGAGGGTGGCTGGGGTCCTTTGCTCATTAACGCTGATGAGCGCCATCACTGTCTCCAGGCACCTCATGGCCTATTCATCGCTGAGCAGGGTGTCATCACCCCTTTCTTCCGGGGGTGGCTTTTGATGGAACATGGCCCTGGGCACTGGAGCTACCCAGGCAAGCCACGGAGGCACAGTCCCCCTTCCTGGTGGCTGCATCCCTGGGGAAGCAGACCCAGGAGAAATGATGTCATGGGCTTTCTGCTGGGGGCTGGGGGTGCACAGGTCATGGGGAGCTCACCTGGCTGGGAGGACAGAGGAGCCCGAGGACAGACCCAAGAGACAGTGTCCTATCTTCTGAAACTGGGAGATGAGTCACTAGCCAGGTAAAGGAGACAGCAGGGGCAGGAGGAGGGATCAGCAGGGGATCAGACAGGTGGGGAGGGGGGGTGGGATCACCAGGGGTTTATGAGTCACCTTACTGAGTTGTTTCTATGCAAACATGCATGTGGCACCAGTCAAAGCGCTTTACCAATATTAGCTCAATGAATCCTCCTAACAACCCTGTGAGATGGGGATTATTGTTGTCACCCCCATTTTACAAGTGGGGAAAGCGAGGCACAGAGCAGTTGGGCAACCTGCCCAGGATGAAGCAGGATTCGATCCCGGGCACTCTGGCACCTGAGTCTGAGCAGCGTGTTGTGATGCAGCTTAAATGAAACGGCAGGACTTTAAGCAGGAAAGGAACGCAAAGGTCAGACTTGCATTTCTTCCCAGATTGATTCCGGAAGCGGGGCCAGGAGACTCGTGCAAGCAGTCTCTCTGGTGTGGCAGGGCTGGTTGCGGCAGAGGGAGGGGAAGAGACGGGTGAGATTCCACCTCTGGACTATGGGTGCCTGGCTGTCTTTGGGGACTCTGCGTTCCAGCCACCATCTCTGGGTCAGCCCTGTCCCAAGCTGACCCCTGCACGAGGAGGACCAGCTGCAGAGGCCTTCTGGCCCTTCCGGAGCCTGTCACGGGGCAGCAGAAAGGACGGACACACAGGCCATCGTTACCCGGTGGCTCTCCCCTTTCCTGTCGCGACCCCTTCCTCACCACCTTCTGACCCTTGCCATCTTCGCCATCGCCCCAGCCCACACTCACTCTCCAGGTTTCAAGGAGCAGAGCGCTGATTGTGGGGCCTGGACAATCAGCCCTGTGTGCATTGTTCTCTAACTGTCCTGAGGCCGTCCGTTCAACTGTCCTGAATCGTCAGCCCATGAGTCATGGCGGGGAGGAGGACTGGAAGGAAAGGGTTACTTCCCTGCTCTCTCCCGGGCTGTGATACAGGCGCCCACCCCTGGTCTCTCCCTCGGGATCCTCATGGACACAGACTGGGTCTTACTCTTTTGTGGATTCCCAGCCCCTAGGACATCGTCTGGCATGTGACAGATAAACACTTACACACTTTCCTGAATGAACTAACAGGAAATGGAGCTGGAGCTGGGGGTTGGGTGCCCTCCTTTGGGTGTAACGTACGGGCATTGGTACGGGAACCCGCCAGGCTAACTTCAAGGTTCCTGGTGTGCTTGTCATGACACATGCACCCTGCTTCATGGACTGCCTGGGGGGCAGGCAGCTCTGCTCCGTGCTTCCCTTGTGGATTGACGACTGTTCTAGTGGTTTTGCATGTGGGTGGACACAAGCAGGCACACAGCGCAAGCGGTTGCTGGTATTGGAGATGTCCCCTTCACGACCTGGATTCCCTCCCAAAACAAACTGTCACTAAATGTCTTCTGTGGGCCAGCCAGAGTCACCAGGGATATGACAGCAGATGGAACTCCACACACTAGAAGGTCACAGTCCATCTGTGACCTTTCCCCTGCAGGGAAAGCAGGGGTGAGACAGGCACCTAATGAATTAAAGGGAACGAGGAGCTACCGACTCCTGGAAGATACGAGGAGGGTAAAAACAGAGACTTCCATGTGAAAATAAACCAGCCCTGACTCACCGGCAGATATAAATTCAGCCACCCACCAGCCTCCTGTAACTAAACATCGGTTCCCCCGTCAAGAGACTTGGGAGCCTCCGTCTCCCGTTGGCTGTACCGGAGTTTGGTTTGTTGTGGTAGGAGATTGAAATCCCAGACCTGCTAAAGTTTACCAGTGTACACAGGTAAGTCAACCTTCCTGGGCTTCAGTTCACTCAGCTACACGGTGGGGACTGTAATATCTAACTGTGGTGGACAGGGCGCTGGGAATACAAGGTTCACAAGGAAACCCTTACCTGCAGGAAGTTCTGGCAGGGGGGAGAAAGGGGACCAGTGTGTCAGGGATACACAAAGAAAGCTATTGAAAGATATCATTTGCTGAATGAAACAAGCTTAAAATACACTTAAAGTATCAGTCAAGGTTCTCTAGAGATAGAGCACGGGAGATAGATGGATGGCTAGATTAATAGATACATACATACATATTGTAAGGAATTAGCAAATCAAAATGTGGAAGGTGGGCATACAGGCTGCAGACCCAGGAGACCCAGGAGAGCTGATGCTTCCATTTGGGTCTGGATGTGGTCCCAGACCCAGGAAGGGCTCAAGTCACAGATGCAGCCCAAAGGTCCTTTGCTAGAGAATTCTGCCTTGCAGGGGGGGAAGTTGGTCTTCTTTTTCTTTCCTGGCCTTCAGCTGGTTGGATGTGGCTCCCCACATTTTGAAGGGCCATCTGCTTCCTCAAAGTCCACCAACGTAAATGTCACTCCCCAAAACAGCCCCAGGGAAGCACCCAGAATAATGTTTTGATCCAATAGCCCAGGCACCCTGTGGCCCAGGAAACTGGCACATAAAATTAACCATCACACTGAGTGTGAAGAATGACATCACAGGCATGTGAGACCAGTCATGCATGCTCACGTGAAAAGATCTGTCTGGAAGGAGGTCACAAAAATGCTACCAGTGGTCCCCTCTCAGGGCTGGCGCTCCATCCAGGTCCTTTAAATCTCCTCCATATATTGATGTGTTGTTTCACTTTTCTCTATAATGGGGGGCAGCTCACACTTTATCAATATCATCCTCATCCCTGCCATCTTTACAAAAGCAATCAAGCTTTAAGAACAAAATCCTCCATTGCCTGCCTATAGCAGATGCTGGAGAAATGTCAGAATGCCGGAGAGCCCTTCGCCAAGAGGCCGGCTGACCAAAAGCTGGTTCAGAAAGCCTGCCATTCTACCAGTGAAATTTTAGTCTTCAAATGCAAGAGCTTCCTGTCCTCTTAAAATGCAAATCGTGGCAGAAGTATCACTTGAAGACTTGTCTGCTTTTTAATGAGAGAATGATTTCTACTTGACCTCTTCCTGAGAGAGCGCAGGGAGAACTGGAAAATGATGGGGGGCAGGAGGTGCTAGGAATGGGGTGACTGTGGGCACGGACCACCACTGCAGATGGTAAGCACCAGCCTCAGCCACTGCGGGCCTGGGCCCAGCCCTAAGCCGGGGAACATGCAGGAGGATGTGTAGGAAGATGAGATCCCCGCCTCTCCACGAATCTCGTCTGGGTGGGGTGGACCGTGGGGCAACTCTTCAACTGCTTGCTAAACAGAAGTCCTGAGAAAGATGACGTGGCAGTGGGAATTTGTGGTGAAAAGCCCCCCCGAATGTCTGTCAGTAAAATAACGTCTGCCATATGGGAGGAGAGGAAGACACTCCTCCCAGATGACCTACTGCTTGGAGCAAATACACCAGTGAAACAATTGGTGAGAGTAAACTCTCCCAGGAAGACTCATTCATTCTGAATGTCCACTGAAGCTGGTTCTTCTACAGGCCATTAACTGGGCTCATCACAGCAAGGACTCAGGAGGCAAACCTTCACCGACGGTGTGTGCGGCTCCAAGGCCCCTCCAGCACGACTGGCATCTCCCCCCGTCCCCTGGTGCCCCAAGCACAAAGAAGGAAAAAACTAGTATTTACTGAACACGTGTCACAGGTCCAGCTTTTCCCTGTGCGACAGCCTTGCAGCCCCTTGGAGGTGGGGATTATCAAGCGGGCTGGGATCGCAGCACAAATAAAAAGCAGGGCAGGGATTGAAGATCTCTGGCTTCAAGGTCAGTGCTTTCTGCTGCTCCTGCAGCTTCTTCTCACCGAGTACTTTAGAAAGAGAAAGAACAGGAACATCAAATAAAACAATAGCTTCTCAGTGTTTTCTCTGCTGGCGGTCTGTTCCTGGGATTCCTCCCACCACACTGGATGTGCGTGCTTAACATGTTCACTGGGTTGAAACTCCTCCAGGGCAGACTGGTCTCGCCTTTCTGAGCGTCCTCACTGCACTGCCCGAAGGCCCGGCGGAGTGGTTGCGTGGCAGGGCTTCTGTGCTGAGGACCCTGCAGAAGGTTCACGTCCAGGCTCTGCCACTCCTAGTCATGTGACTGTGCACAGGGCACCTCCCCTGCCTGCGCCTCAATTTCCTGATCTGTGAACTGGAGATGATGATTATAACAGTACCTACTTCACAGAGCCATGGGGCAGATCGACAGTTAATACCTACCTGCAAAAGACTTAACATAGTGTTGGACTCAAGAAATCAATCAATGAGTGAGCTCTGTCTGTGTCCCGGGGCTTTCGCTTTCTCAGCCCGAGTTCTCTCAGGTGCAGAGGAATTTGGATAAGAGCTCACCCCTCTAGTCCTGCATCAGATACTTGACAATCTCTTAGGGGACCACTGCTTTGAAGCAGCTTTCACCCATGATTCCAGGTGATCGTGACTATACGAGTTGGTCTTCAATAAATATTTGATGATTGAATGAAACCAGAAATTTTAGAGACTGAGTTCCTGACAGCAGTAAAACGTTGCCCAAGGTCACCTGGGGAGATGGCAGCAGCATAGCCTGGACTTTCAGACAAAGAATTAGTGTGCTTGCCCTGCCCCCCCCCCCCCCCAGAAGTTCAGTCCCCTGACAGTCCCCCACGAGAGTAGCCATCCTCCATCCCTCACCCCTGGCTTCTCCCCTTCCTGTGCTGTCTCTAATTCTGGTAAGCTCCAAATTCACTGGTTGTACAGAAAGCATTTTATCTGCCTTCCACATGCAAGTTCTTTCCAATGGGATTTCTTGGTGTCCAGCTCCACCCCAGCCCACATGGCCATAAACACCCGTGTGTCTGCAGCCCAGCCCCAGGGATTCCAGAAATAACAGCAGGGCCTTCCATTAGAATGCTGGGACATAGTAAGGCATTTCTGCATTAAGACACAGGCCCTTTCCAGCCCAGGCCTCGCCTGCCCATCAGAGCACAAAGCAACCTTCACCAGTCAGGACAGGGAGGGGCTGCTGGGGGTGTGGATTTCTGGAAAGCCAGCCCCTCCTGCTATCTGTCTGTACTCTCAGATCTTCAGTGTTTGGGTCTCCAGACCCGCTCGGGTCTCCCTGTAGAACCTGACATTCCTTCTCTGCTGTGGCACCCTTGGCAGTGATCCAGCCTCCCTTCGATGTGCTGGAATCATGGCTGTGTGAGCCCTGAGGATGATTTTCTCCGCATGATGACCCAGAGGCCACTTTCCAGACTCCCAGGACAGCCACCTTCCTTGGAGGAAGGCACTGGGGAAGTGCCAGAGGAGAGGAATGTCTAGTTTAGGGAGAAAAAGAAAGGGCTGGCAATGACCCTAATACAAGGCATGTGGGGCCATCTTTCTTGCTTCAGCAGGGCGCTCACCAGGAGAGTCTGAAGCCAACATCTAGTGAGAGAAGTTTAGCTTCTCAGTTGTCCTCTGAAAAATAATACCAGAAAATAAAGTGTGTGCACATAGACAATGTGAAAAATATGCATGGAGGTGAATAGCCTGGAAAAGCCGGAAAGAAACATAAAAAGTTGCTTTTTTTGGGGGGGGTGTGTGTGTGTGGAATAAATGCGCCTTTTTCTCCCAATCATTCTTAATGTCATTTCTCATTTCAAAGAAAATCACGATTACCTGGCCCTGCCGGGAAAACCTACCTGGACTTTCTAGGGGTATTTTACAGGGGAATTTCAAGTTTTAGGTGCCCGTGTGAAAACTTGAATTTATCATGGAAAAGCCACCCCCATAAGCCGCTCTCTCCAGGAGCTAATTCTTGTTCAATGGGGATGCGATTATTTCTAATTCGCAGTCCCAATCGTAACGTCATTAAAGGCTGGGTCCAGGGTGTTGAGCTCCCAACCTTTGTCGCGAGTAGGAAAGTGGAGGAAAAAAAGGCGCCCGTGCAACCAACAGCCGGCGGTGTCACCCCGCAGGCCCGGCTGGCGGGGGCCGGTGCGGCCGCAGCTGACCCAACGCACCATCCGCACCGACGCTGCGGCAGGAGACGCGGCCACCGCAGGCGGGGTCGTGCGAGCCTCCGGCTCCCGGGCCGCACCCACCCGGGCCGGGGCAGGCGGGGAGGATGAAGGGAGTCGGTAACAGCATCGCAATGGCAACAGTGACGTCCTTCTACCCTGGATCTAATTGGAGGAAACCCCGTGGCCAAAGCCGCAGCCTGCCGGCCAACCGAACTTGCCCGAGCCGACCCACCCTCCCAGCCGTCGCTTCCCCGCCCGCCCCGCCCCCCTGGCCCCCTTCCGCGCGCTCAGGCTCCATTGGCCAGTGGCGGGGCGGGAGGCGGGACGTTCGGGGGCAGCGCGGCGCGTCATTGGGCGGCGGGAGCGAGGGCCACCGCCTGGCGGCCCGCCCCTGGGCGCGGGGTAGGCTGAGACGGGAGGGTCCTCGGCTAAAGCCCAGCGCCGATCAAAGTGGTGGGACTCGCGCCGCGGCCGCGGAGACGTGAAGGTGAGCTCCGGGGTCGTCCCCGGTCCCCAGGGGGCTCGGCGGGACCGAGAGGGGCGCGAGGCGGGCCCCAGGCCCCGCCGGCCTCGCCGCCGCTCTCCTTCGGGACGGATCGGGCGGGAAGGTGCGGGCCAACGGCCGCTTCCATGTTGGGCCGGGCCGGGCGGGCGCGGGAGCGGCCGTTCTTCCTCCTCTTCCACCTCCACCTCCTCCTCCTCCTCCTCCTCGTCCTCGTCCTCCTCCCGCCTCGGCTCGCCTCCGCCGAAGCCCCGCGGCGTCCCGGGCGCCCCGCGGGACGTGGGCGGGGGAGGGAAATTCAACCGGGCCGCGCGTGCGGGGACAGACAAAAGGGGCGGCGGCGGCGGGCGCATTGTCTGACGGCGCCGCCCCGCCTCCCCGCCCGCCGCCGCCCGCAGCCTCCCGCACGCCTGCCCGACCCGCTCGGTGCTCGCCCTCGCTGCCCTCCCGGCGCCCATGGAGAAGACGGAGCTGATCCAGAAGGCGAAGCTGGCCGAGCAGGCCGAGCGCTACGACGACATGGCCACCTGCATGAAGGCCGTGACGGAGCAGGGCGCCGAGCTGTCCAACGAGGAGCGCAACCTGCTCTCGGTGGCCTACAAGAACGTGGTCGGGGGCCGCCGCTCCGCCTGGAGGGTCATCTCGAGCATCGAGCAGAAGACCGACACCTCGGACAAGAAGTTGCAGCTGATTAAGGACTATCGGGAGAAAGTGGAGTCGGAGCTGCGGTCCATCTGCACCACCGTCCTGGTGAGCCCGCGGGGGCCGGGGGCGCGCGGGCCGCCGGGGCGCGCGGGTGGGAGGGCCTCCCGGGGCGAGCGGAACGCGGCCGGCCGAGGGGCTGCAGGCGGGACCCTCGACCGCCTGGTGCTGCTCGCCTGGTGCTGCTCGCTGGGGCCTCGGGAAGCCGCTTTTCCAGGGTGAGGACGTCTCTTCCCCGGCCCCAGCCGTGCAGGGAACTTGGAAACGGCCGCGTCGGTTCGAGGGCTCCAGGCTGTGGTCCGTGGGACACGGTGTATGTATTAGGTTCCCTCCCAAACCGAGTAGTGGACGGAGGTTTACTTAGGAAATCCGAACAAATGTTACGCTTTCATAGCCAGGGTGGCAGCTGAGCCTTTTCTTCTGTTAAGAAGGAGAGAGGGGGGAGTCGGGTCAATTTCGGGGTTTAATGACGTTTCCGTGGTGATACCTGGCTCCACCGCAGACCTGGTGGGGGTTGCACGGCCGCCCCCCAGGTGTGAACTCCTGGATGAAGTGCGGCTTCCTTTTCAGCGTGGTTTTCAGCTTGGTCATCGTGCGGATCTTTTGATCAAAGATCAGTTGTTAACTTAAATGTCAGCACAAGGTCCTGGAGTGTTTGAACGTTTTAATTCAGCAGGGTCATTTCTACCAACAAAAAGGTGAACAACGCAGGTGCCGCTTCTCCAGGAGGCCCGTGGGACGTTCGCTGCTAGTTCCCCATCGCAGTTGGTGTCTCCAGGGGACAAGCCTGCTGGTGGCTGATGGGCCCCAGGGAAGCCAGAGGGCGATGCTTTTCCTGCTGCCCTCTCTTCCTCGGCACCTGAGACGGGTGGGGCAGGATTATTTTGTAACTTGTTCAGCCTATTTTCCCAAAACAATAAATAATGTGGGTCCCTGGACGAAATCGTGGCTGGTGGAGGTAGCTGGTAAAGGGGCAGAAAAGCAATGCAGAGTGTGCACTGAGTGAAGGAAACTTTGTTTAGAGCTCATTTGCTTTAGTTGTATTCGTTATATCTTCGTAGCTCCCACACCTTGCCTGGCACAGGGAGGCTCTTACAAAAGCTTTTTGAACTGAAATAGACCAGCCTCACTGCGAGCCTAGATCTCAGCAGCATTTAGCAACCTGCAAACTTGAAACTTTTACCTGTAACATAGAATTCCTCTTCTATGTTAACGAGAAGCTTCTCCAGATGTGCAGGGAGTTCACAGCCTGTTTCAGCCTTTTTCTGTCCAGTGATTACCTTGCAGTTTGCTACTTAACCTGGCAGTAATTCCAAATTACCACAAAAATTTTCTGTTCTCCAGCAAGTTAGCTGAGCCAAAGGAATATTTGTTATAATCTGTGGCTTTTGTAAGTTTAAGTTTTTATGATAGTGTAAATGGTGGAGAGTTTTGGTTAATTGCTAAGTGACTTGAAGGTGAGAACATGTGTATGAGATCTGTCCTGAAAGTATGGAGTCAATGTCACTATAATTAAAACTGTTTGCCTAGCTGATACTTTCGGGGCAGACCTCATATTAGAGTAGACCTTTTGTAGGAATCATTTCAATATGAGGGAACCCCTGAAATTGGAATTCTTCTTTTTTTAAGATTTCATTTATTTTTTAGAAAGAGGGGAAGGGAAGGAGAGGGAGAGAAACATCAATGTGTAGTTGCCCCTTGCACTCTCACAAGAACCTAGGAACCTGGCCTCTAACCCAGGCATGTGCCCTGACTGGGAATTGGTTTACAGGTTGGTGGTCAACACTGAGCTACACCAGCTGGAGCTTGAGTGTGGGTTTTTTTTTTTTTTTTTTTTTTTAATATTCATTACTTTTATAGAGAAGGACTGGGAGGGAGGAAGAGAGGGAGAGAGACATCCATGTATGGTTGCTTTTCACCTGCCTCTAGCTATAGACCTGGCTGGAGACCTGGCTTGTAACCTGACTACATGCCCTGACTGGGAATCCAACCAGTGATCCTTGGGTTCTCAGGCCAGTGCCAATCCACTGAGCCACCAACCAGCGCTTGGCTGAGTGGTTTTGAGTGACTCGCACTGGCAGCATCTGGAGTTCATGGTGAGGAGTCTCAGAGAAGTGAAGAGAGAAGAGTGGAACCTGAAGCTTATGGACGTGAGTGCTGCACTGAGATTTTGCCTCTGGTGATCAGGAGGAGAGTTTGGTGTGTCAGACAGGCGACCTTCTGGTCCTGAGGAGCTGAGATCTCAGCCTCTTTCTTCTTTCTCTTTCCTGGAGTAATTGGGGGTGAGTTATTTGAACTGTTTACCCAGAATGAACGCGGTGGGTGACTCAATCATTTTGATAAGCACTGTATTGAGAGGCAACTGAACAGTAAGGGTGGAAAATGGTTAAAAATCCACAGAACAGCCCTGGCTGATGGCACAATGGATAAGGTGCTGGCCTGCGAACTCAAAGGTCGTTGGTTCAATTCCCAGCCAGGGCACGTAACCAGGTCTCCAGCCAGATCCGTAGCTAGAGGCAGATGAAAGGCAACCATCCATTGGGGCGGGGCAGGGGGGATCCACAGGAGTATCTAAAGAGCAAAGGATTAAAAGTGCTCAAAAGACCAAACTGTAGAATCAAAGTTTGAGAAGATTTTACCAAGTTTTTGTCAGCCAATGTCATTTGTGGAACCACAGGGCTGAGCTAAAATTTCAAGGTCTCTTCTAATTCTGATTTTTTAGGACTATAAAATGATATAGATCCTAGCTATCCTTCCTCTGTCCTGACTTCCTCCCAGCTCTGAAGTGTGTTTTTGTTTTTGTTTTTTTTAAGATTTTATTTCATTATTTTTAGAAAGAGAGGACGGGAGAGAGGGAGAGACACATCCATGTATGGTTGTTGCCTTTCACCTGCCTCCAGCTATGGACCTGGCTGGAGGAGACCTGGCTTGCAACTTGGTTATGTGCTCTGGTTGGGAATCGAACCAGCAACCTTTGGGTTCCCAGGCTGGTGCCTAATCTACTATGCCACCAGCCAGGGCTGTGTGGTTTTTAAAGTCCTGATTGAAGAACATGTCAACAGTATATGAAATGTTGAAAAACTAAGGATAGTGACTTG
Organism: Noctilio leporinus; assembly: GCA_004026585.1. Classification (NCBI taxonomy): domain Eukaryota; kingdom Metazoa; phylum Chordata; class Mammalia; order Chiroptera; family Noctilionidae; genus Noctilio; species Noctilio leporinus. Next base: position 127,020 of record PVIW01002632.1, read on the forward strand.
AGTGACATGGCTTCAGGGAAGACATAGAGGCGTCATTGGTAACCCTGATAAGAAATGTTGGGAACAGCAAAGTTGAAACCAAAAAGGTTAACTGGGCAGCAGTTAAGTAGCAGGTGTAAGGTGTTTGTCATACTTGACAAAATTGGGGGTGAGGTGCTGGCAGATTGATGAAATCACAGGGGCCCACTGGGCCCTTCTGGGACTTGGGAACAAATCTATCGTTTATAAGATTGGTGACCTTGGAGTAAGGAGATAACTTACAGAATATGCAAAATGACTTGTCCCGGCCCCATGTTACTTTTTCATGTTGATGGTCTTGCATAGATTGATTTCAACAGGCTGCTGTTTGGTGTAATGTGTTAAACAATTTCAGGAACTGCGGTCTGTGTTCTGACTTTTCAAGTAAGAATCATTTAAAATAGCACGCAGAAACTTGCTGAAAGTTGTCCATATGTAAATTCTCTGTAAACCTAATTTGGAAATGTGCTTGAATTTAGTTAAGAGTTCTAAATTAATTGCTGTGAAAATGTTTAGTGCTGGATATTATTTTGAAGTAAGATTAATTTTTTGGTAGTTAATGAATCTTAATGTAATTTTATTGACATAATAAAAAAATTAGGGGCTCTGGAATCAAGACAGCTTTTGAATCATTGCTCCCTAACCTTATAGGTTTGTGACTTTGGACAAGGTTCTTAATCTCTTTTCTTTTTGAGTTTTTTTTTTTAATTTCACTTATTAATTTTTAGAGCGAGGGGAAAAGAGAGGAAGAGAAACATTGATGTGCAAGAGACATATCCATCTATTGCCTCCCGCAGGCCCCCAGCTGGGGCCCTGGCCCGCAACCCAACCCAGGCCTGTGCCCCGACTGGAAATCGAATCTGCAGCCTTTTGGTTGGCAGGCCAGAGCTCAATCCACTGAGCCACACCAGCCAGGGTTTAATGTCTCTTTATTGATTTTATTTTATTTTTAATTTTTTTTAGTAAAAGGCAAAAGAGTTATTTGCTTTGAAGGGAAACCAAGAGTATTTTTAAAAATTAGTTTTAGATAGAGGAAAGGAGAGAGACAGAGAGAGATACCGATTTCTCGTCCCACATACTGATGCATTCATTGGTTGATTCTTGTATGTGCCCTGACCTGGGAGCAGACCTGCAACGTGACTTGTTGGGATGATGCTCTAACCAACTTATCTACCAGGCCAGGGCAAGTTTCTTGATCTCTCAAGGTTCTGTTTCTTCATCTATAAATTGGTGATGACGGTGCCTACTTTTATAGGCTTATAATTAAAATAATAACTGGCATTTGGGGGCATTTGCTATACAACAAGCACTATTTTAAGCACTTTATATACTCATTTTGTTCCCATAAGTTAGATTGATAGTATTGTGTCTTTTAATGTGGAGAGAATTAGGGCTTCAGGAAGTTAAGTAACTGGTCAACCTCCCAATGTCCTGTGAGTGGTAGAGCAAGGATTTTAACCCAGGGGTTGTGGCCCCAAGGGAAATGAAACACATTTGTCCCTAAATAACATGGTAGCTGACTGAAGAGCGTAGTGTGACTATCCTTTTTGAGGAACCTATTTAAGGTCCACGTGACATTGTTCTTGCAGGTTAAGAGGGAGGGAAGGAACTCTGGTGGACAAGACTCCCACAATCTCATTTTGAAGCCCTCCTTATACACAGGATGTTGCAAGAAATTTAAAAACTCAACTTCTGGATTTTTTGCCTTTAGATTATAGGTTTCCTGAAACTAAGAGTTGGTTGGGGTGTTCTGTTTAGAATGAAATGGGATGGAATGTTGTGCACATGGGCATATAAATGTAAGGTTAGGTGGGTGTTCCTCAACAAGGTGAATTTGCCCACGGGAGGCATGTGGCCGGGTCCCTGAAGACTGTCCGGTTGGGGCGTGGGGTGCCACAGCATAGTGAGTAGAGGCGTGCATGCTGCGGAGTATCCTGCATGCAAAGGAAGATGCCCACAACAGAGGTAGCACCCAGAATGCTGAGAAAGCTAGGGCTGAGAAACTCTGGGGTAAGTCACAAGTGAAAGGAAAATGCTCAGATGTACTGAACTGTCATGCCCGTCCTTTGGGTCCTTACCAACATGTTGGCATCTTGTCAGAACCCTTCGTCTAGACTTCCTTTTATTTCCTTGTCACTGTTGTGTATGTGCTGTCACGCCATCGTTCACCTTTATTTCCAAAGTTGCCCCAAAGCCGGGAGCTTTGCTCTTGTGAACACTTGGCACAGAGAGAGGGGCTCCGCCGAAAGTGTGGTGGAACCTGTTGGCATCCGGTGGGTGAGCTGCGGACATTCTCCTCACCTTCCCAACTGCATGGTAGGCTGGCGTGTGTGGCTCCAGGCTTTTAACCTGTGGTGTGTTTATTTGGATGGTGCATAATTATATTGAAATGCTCTATTGAACATTGTAAGCAATTTTTGTCCATTGTAAACAACATTGCTTTCTGCTAGGATTTACTTAGGTTAAGTTCTTGGAAATAAAAATTCCAAATCAAAAGATACGCCACCAACCTCCCTGCCCCCATCCCTTCTCCCCACCATGGCCCTCTGAAGATTGCACTTACAGGGTCTTCAGCAGGTGTAGGGAACAGCCCTTTCCCCTTACTCCCCCCAGCACAGGTGGGTGCGGGCAGTAACAAAAATCTAGTGACTGTGGAAGGGTTGAAATTTTACCTCCTCTAATCCAGCGTTGGATGTGTTGAGGGTTACCTTTATTCTTACCAAGGGCTAGTTACCAGACTTTTTTTCGCTTACAAAATACCATAGTGTAGGATTAGTTAGTTCGGGTGCTTGACAGTTGGGAGATCTACTTGACCATACTGATGTTCCTTTATGACATTTATCAATACCAGTTTTTGTATTTGACACTAGTTTCAGAGTAACAAAGGAAAATAGCCTTTTAATAAAAGATTTCATTTACTTACAGAGCAGGAAAAGGGAGGGAGAAAGAGGGAGAGAAACATCCATGTGCAGGAGAAACACTGGATTGGTTGCCTCTCACATGCCCCCAACTGGGGACCTGGCTTCTGCAACCCGGGCATGTGCCTTGACTGGGAATCAAACCTGCAACCTTTCGGTTGGTATGATGATGCCTAAACCATTGAGCCACACCATACAGGGCAGGAAAATATCTTTGTATTACTGGCTTGCTAGATATAAGTGTGGTAGAGAGGCATCATTTAAAAGATGTAAATAGAAGAAAAATTACAATTCATTAATTGTTAGTTAAACTCTTAATCCATAGGTGAATTAGTGGTGAAGATTTCTGGGGTAGTGATAATTCGACTAGACTTGAAAATATTATTTGCATATTGATGTGTTCAAAGTAAGATGATGATGATGATGGTGCCCACTACTTTTAAGTAGGAGTGTAGATGAAATGAGAGCATCTATGAATTAATATTGTTGTAGCTGGTTTTAATGGTAATTCATTATAGTATTCTCTTATGAATGCTTGAAATTTTCCATAATTAAAAGGTTATCTTTTCCCTTAAAAATTCCATCCTGATGTAGTTCCATAAGAGGAATAAAAATGTAGGTCCAGAAAAAGACCTGTACTAGAGTGTCCATTGCAGCTTTATTCTAGGAGCAGAAAACTTGAGATAGTCCATTAATAATGTGAATAAACAGACTGGTACATTCATGCAAATGGAAACTACTCAGCATACACACTAGAACATAGGTGGACTTCTAAAACATGCTAAGTGAAAGAAGCTTTGCGTGGAAAGCCCATGGAGTGATTCAATTTATATGAAATTCAAGAACACAAAGGTAGTCCATGGGTGAAAAATCGGAAGAATAGTGGCCTCTGAAGCAGGGACCGACTGGAAAGGGCAGGAGGGAGCTCTCCGAAGTGACTGTACTGTTCTGTGTTGATGTGGGTTTGAGTTACACAGCTATGTATGCATTTGTTCAAACTGTATGCATCTGATATTTGTGCATTTCATTGTATATAGATTTTGGTTCATGAGAAAACAAACTGTAGTTAGTTATAGGCAGGTACTGATGTTTTGAGTTTATATAAAAACAAATCGATGGATACGTGATACTGCAAGCGTGGTAAAATGTTAATGGTAGGGTCCGGGTGGTGGGTATGTGGGTGTTCAGTGTAACGTTGTTAGCCACTCATTAGGGGATGCTGTTCAGCATTGCGGCAGTAGAATGCCTGTAACACCTACAGCAGGAAAATCATGAAACCCGTGTCTTGACCTCAAGATAGGAGAACATATAGAAAGGTAGTGATACCCACCTAAGAGACAGGACTGACAGACTTGGCACCATAGCTTTTGGTTTCATTCGGTGGCAGATGCTGATTAGGTTGATAGAGTTAAAGTGGGCAGCGGACTTAACTGACAATGTGCTGGGGTCGAGGTTCTCGCACTTCTTGGTCTCAGGACCCCTGTGCGACTGAAAAATGTGGAGCCTGAAAGCCTTGACATAATTAGAAACCAGGAATTTCATAATCTATTAGAATAATTGCTAATGCATCTAGAACAACATACTCCCTTCTTTCATGGGGAGTTCACATGTGGTTGTGGTAAAAGATCCAAGGGAAGTTACCATTTGAAGGGTACAGCTCTTTGGTGTTAAGTCCATTTACGTTGCGTCACCGCCAGCCACCCAAGAACCTTCCCGTCTCCCCACTGGAACTCTGCCCTTTGCACACACGCCCCCCATTCTCTCCTCCCGGCAGCCACTGCTCTGCGTTGTCTCGGAATGTGACTAGTAAGATACCTCAGGTAAATGGAATCAGCATTAAAAAAAACTGATTTTAGTGCGAAAGAGAAACATTAATTCTACTTATTTATGCATTCATTGGTTGACTCATGTGCAGGGTGGGGCAAAAGTAGGTTTACAGTTCATATGAAAATAATACAATAACAAATGATATACAAGAATAAACTGTTTTACATACTTAACAACTGTAAACCTACTTCTGTCCCATCCTGTATGTGTCGTGACTGGGGATCGAACCTGCAGCCTTGGTATATTGGGACTATGCTCTAATCAACTGAGCTACCTGGCCAGGCTTAATACCATTGATAATAAAAGAAAAGCCCTGAGCCCTGGCTGGTGGCACCGTGGATAAGGTGCCGGCCTGCAAACTCAGTGTTCACTGGTTCGATTCCCAGCCAGGGCACGTAACCAGGTTACAAGCCAGGTCTCCAGCCAGGTCTGTAGCTGGAGGCAGGTGAAAGGCAACCATACATTGATGCTTCTCTCCCTTTCTTCCTCCCTCCCTCCCTGCCTTTCTCTCTAAAAATAATGAATACAATATCTTAAAAAAAAAAACCTTTTAAACAAAATTGAAATAGGTTAGTGGTGTTGCCTGACATTCTGTCTACTGCAGTATCTCATCTCTGTTGCTCCTGGGAAACTCCACTTAGGAGAGAGTGACAATGAAAAACAAGTAGCACCTTAGTATTGTGAAAACGGTGTGACTTTGTGCCCTAGTCATCCCCTGAAAACGGTGTGGGGGGAGACCCTTAGAGGCTGCAGGGGAATTACACTTTGAGCCCCGCAGGCCCCGCGGTTGAGAAGGTCGAGTGCTTCTCTGAGTGGCGGGGGGTGCGATCCTGAGGGCTGTCAGCCCTCCCTCCCTCCTCAGTGCCCTGTCCCTTCAGCTGCCCAGCTGTTCTAGGTTTGAGACCAGAGCGCACAGGCCTGATAATACAGAACAAGGCCGATTTTAGATACTGGATGATCGTGAGTCCCTGTTCATTCCTGAACATGGAAAGAGGTTGGTGTGTTGGAACAGCTCTTGCTTCCTTACGTTGAGAGTGGTAACGCCAGGTTAGCGCCCCCAGCACGCGACCCGGACGCAGAGGCGGCAGGGATGGAATTGCAGAGAAGGGTCTTGGGGAGCCGTTGGCATTTAGGTTGAAAGTTACACAGTTTTCGGAGAACCTCTTCAGTGACACTTGTCTTTCACTCAGACCTCAGCTCTCCACGTTCATCTTCTGTACAGATGAGTGGCATTTGTGGTCGCCTGTCGCCTGCACAGTTGCACCGGCTGGCCTTGGCGAGTGGCACTTGTGTGTCGTGTGATAACCTGTGCTGGCTCGGAACGTCCTGCTGGCTGCAGCCTTCCCTCTGGAGGTGGCGGGCCCGGGACTGAGAAGACCTCTGTCAGCTCCGTGTCCGTCTTCCTCAAGGGACAGTCTTGGGTTGCGTTTGTGTCGGGGTGGCAGGGGGAATGAGGGAGAAGGGACGTGGAAATGCTGTGACACCATGCCAGCGCCGATTTTCAGGTCAGACGTTTTACCCCCCAGGTGGCTTATGGTTATTACTCATCTAGAATTAGTATTTGCCATTTTCTCTCAGTTTTGCTCATTCTGCCAGCGACACCACTTGAACACAGCTCAGAAAGTTCTGCTTTTTTCAAGTGTAGCATTAGACACCTGCAGTGGAGCATACATGCTAAGCGTTCCGACCTCTGCCTGGAACTTACTGGTTTGCCACATTTGGCAGTGTGCTGCCGCCAGGATTGTGGGCCGGTGAAGAGGCCGAAAAGGTTGCAGCAAAGGCTCACGCGTCCTGTGGTCAGAAAACACTCGCGATCGTTTGGAGGCTGATTGTAGAAGCCAGGTACTTGGTTCTTGGTGGTGTCCAAAACAGATTTGGAAGGACTAAGTATTCCATAACATGTTTTTGCTTTATGAAAGTTAGTTTTTATGTAATTTAGCCTATACTACATAGAAATGACAATATTTAAACATCTTACAACTGACAAGTGAAGTAGGAAATGGTATATATTGATTTGACTTCATCAGACTACAGTGGTCCCCTTACCCACGTGGGACAAGACCCCAGCAGGTGCCTGCCATCGTGGATGGTGCTGCACCCCAAGTATCCTGTGTTTCTCCTGCACGTACACACCTTTCCACTATGGAGGCCCGCGGCGGTGTGTCCAGGTTGCCACCAGCGCTGCTGTTGTGCTGTGGGGCCAGGACTGGCTAACGTAAGGGGACACTGGACAGGAGCACTGCAGTTCCGATGGTCTGTGGGAACGGCCGGCTACTAACAGGCTCACGGCAGGAAGCGCTGGACCACGTGGCCTGGCAACACGGTTGCATGACAGTACTCACAACGTAAGTCACACCTGCCCTGCAAGGTAGAATGAGGGGTCACTGCACGCATGTCCGAGTCAGGCACAGGCTACAGCTCATACCACCCTGCACCGTCTGCTCAGTCAGGGCGACTGGGTGAGACCCGGTTACCTGCGAGGAAACCAGGGCACGTGAGTCGCTTAGTTCCCCAGCGGGTTAGCTCTCCATGCTGCCGCCTTCTCTGGAAGCGCCTTTTACAGACCCGACTCTGAGGTCACGGCTCTGTTCTCAGAATCCTGCCAGTCTGGATGTTTTTCTTTCTCTCAACCAATAAATAACATTTCAAAGACGATCATTACCAGATTAGATGGAGTCCAAGTTCCTTAGAGGGACATAGAGGCCGTCCAGCCTTTGTCTCCAGCCACCCGGATGTGCTGAAGCGACTCCTGAGCTGCGTGTTCTCCTACCTTCGCTCCACTTCTCTCGCCACGAAAGAGGGGAGTTGTCCTTTCTCACCAGCTCTCCTGATGAGACCCAGTTCTCTGTGACCAGAGCTGACCCGTGTCCCGAACCCCTCTGTGGCTGTCCCTAAAATCAAGTGTGCCCAGTCAGGTCTGCGTTGGTAAGCTGTTAAGGGTGTGTAAGAATAAAGACTTTATTTTTATTTTTATGTTTTCATCTATAAACTATTAAGCAGTACTTTATTTTTCAAGGTTTTGTGTGTGTGCTGTACCCAGTAGTTCAGTTGAAGATTAGTCGTCACCCAGTGGGTTTAGATGGAATAATTTTCTTACCAGAGCCTCTTAAACTCTTTTCGACTCTGTTCTTTCCTCTGTGCTCTGTGGTAGAGACCAGAGACTAGAGGTTAGACTAGAGGGTTGTGTATGACCCAAGGTCAAGGTATGTGGCATGGTCTAGCCGTAGATGGAAAAATTCACCTGTAAATAATCGCATCATTTCTGTAATATAGAAATGGCTTAATCTGTCAGATTTAAGATTTACAGAAGACAAAGCTCACATGAACAGTGCATGTCCTTGCCTAATGTAAGCTGTTACCTATTTTTGATTGAGTTCCTAGGGTATAACAAAACTTGACCTATTTACTAGCAAGGCAGTTCTGACCTATTTTAATTATTAGAACATTCTTTTTACCAGGTATCAGAATGTCTGTTTAGTTGGATTACTTAGGATCAAATTGAGATTTAAATTACTGTTTTATTTTCTCCCTTTGGAAGAAAATCAGCCCTGGCTGGTGTGGCACAGTGGATTGAGTGCCTGCACACCACAAGGGGTGGCTGGTTCAATTCCCAGACAGCGCACAGGCCTGGGTTGGGGGCCAGGTCCCCAGTTGGGGGTGCCCAAGAGGCAGCCACATGTTGATGTCTCCCTTCCCCTCTAAAAAATAAATAAAATCTTTTTTAAAAAACATGAAAACTTGGCCCCGGCCTGGTAGCTCAGTTGTTGGAAGCATTGTTCCCATGGGCCAGGGTTGTGTTTTGACCCCCAGTCAGGCGTGTGCGGGAACCAAGCGCTGAGTGTGGGGGTGAGTGGAGCAGCAGGTCAGCAGCGTCTCCCCACCCGACCTTTTCCCTCTGTAAACCAGGTCAGTAGTTTCTAAAACGTTTTCCTGCTAGCGTAGCATTTGCCTTTCTCTTCCCAAGTAGTGGCCAGCGGAGCTTCCGGATACTGGTAAGTCGCAGGGAATGGGGAACAGAGGGCGGTGTTGCCTTGATCCCTTTGTTAGTACTGATCTGTCTGGTGGTAAGTGAGATGGTGTGTATGTGTAATTGCTTTTGAGGCAGATTGACAGCTTTAGAAGTAGTATTAAGTGTCTCCGGTGGGTGTGTGAAGATGTCTTTCCCGACCTGTAGATGTTGGCTGGAGGCTGGCTGTCTTTGAGCAGAAGGGCTGTAGTACTTACGTCCCATCCTGGCCCCCCGTTCCTCAGCCGCCGACGGGGTGCAGGGTGGGGCTTGCGCTGTTTCTCAGGCCACCAGGAGCTGGCCCAGCTGCTCTGGTGTGGTTGGGGGACAAAGACTGTGGTTTTTTTAACGTAGGGTGTATTGCAGTTCTCATACGCGCCACCCGCCACCGTTTGTCAGAGGCGCGGTGTCCTCCTGCCGCCTCACCAGCCGAGCCGGGTTGGACGGCAGCGTGAACATTCCTGCACAAGAGCACTTTGACGGTTTGGGGTTCACGTGCTCATTGTTGGGGGAGGAGGTGGGTGCGCTGTGCTCACAGAAGGGCCATCCTAGCCCCCAAAAAGCATCCCTGGGCCGCAGCAGGTGCTGGCTGCAGTGCTGCGCCGGTAGCCAGTTTGCTGGGCTCAGGGGCGGTAGCTAGGGGGCTTAGGGGTCAGGAAAACGAGGTTAGAAATGTTCTGGGCAAAAAGCTAGGTAAAGCCTTTTCTCTTTGTTGAGAGCCTTGGACTCTTTTCACCTGTGCGCTGCCTCACCGTGACCGATAGTCCTCTGGTTTTTGACCCCGCAGTCCCGAGTCACTAACCCCTTGATGGCACGGGTGGCTCTGGGCTGCCTCTGCCTCCTCTGCAGCCACAGGGGCGCCGCACCCTCCATCTGGGGTCTGTCCCTGGATGTCCCTGGGCTGTGCTCTGGCTGTTTGACATCCATTCTAACACGGTAAGTCCTGCTAATTTCAGTTTGCTAATTTGACAGATCTCATCGTTGCTGGGCTTTGGGTCTTTTGTTACTTTTAGAATTATATCTCAAAAGTTTGAATGGTTTTTATAAAGTGTGGGTTCTAGTCCCTGCAAATACTGATGTTCATTCATCAAGCCTTTCCCTCAGGAAGGGGCAGTCATTTGTGAGGGCTCCAGGCTTGAATGAGTGTTTATAAATGGAAATTGGAGGTAGGAAGGCCCATTAACACTTCTTCAGGGACCCTTCCCCCTCCGACGGAGGTAGGAAGGATGGCCGGTTTGTTTGGCAGGGGCGGCAGGACGAAAGCAGCAGTTGTGGACTCTTCCGGGAGGGGGTCCCCTCGGCCTCACTGCTCCGCTCTGGTTGGCTGGCCCCCTGAGAGGGCACCTTTGAGAGCCGGTCAAGTGGGCAGAGTCATGGTCCAGCCCTGCGAATTGCTAGCAGATGATCATAGTGGGCGGGTTTTAGGAAGGGTAGCCTTAAAGGCAGTTACTTGATTAAAGAATAAAATACATAACTGTCCTTAGTTTTAGATAATCCTCTAAAAGGTTGGGAAACAAAGATCCATTAACAGCCAGCTCAGTCCTTTGCACACACCTAATACGAAAGGACTTGGAATACCGTCCTCTGTAAACATAAGGCACTATAGGTAGTGTTGCTCAGCACCTTGTGGTGATGCTGTGTTACTAGTGTGGGGAGAGTGGAAACTTCACAGATCATGACCAGGGATTTTTCAGTTATTTGATATTTTAGTTGCTGTAATTATTCTAATTGTAACTTCCTTTTATTCCATTACTTACTCCTTCCCACGCTAAGCAGTTTCAGTAAAGGGCTGGGAACTTCTGTCTTTGTATGGAAATATCCTTGTGCACCTGTTTTTATCTTGTCCTTTTCATTGGTTATTGAATTCTAACCAACAGTTGGTTTTTCAGCACTTTGACACTTGATTGATTCTGGTGAAAAAGCAACTTTTGGCCACATTGCTTCTTCCTTTATAGGGAACATGTTTCTCTGGTTACTTTTAAGAATTTTCTTGTTTTTGGCATTCGGCAGTTGCACCATGATGTTCTAGGTATGCGTGTATTTTTATTTAGTCTTTCTTGGGAGTCTGTGTGGTTTTACACTATGAAAATTACCATCTTTATACTATTACTCCGAGAGTGTCAGGATTATCATTGAATAACATCCCTTCCTTGTCTTCTGGAATTCCTGCTGCATGATGTCCTAGATGACAGATCTTTGGCATTTCTCTGTCTGTGTCTTTTGACTTAATCACATTTTTTCTATCTTGTTCTTTGTTGTGTTTCCAAATAGTTTTTTAAAAATAGGCCTCTGTTTCATAATTTTCTCTTTTAAATTATAAAAGCCCTTCTCCCTCTCCCCATACCTTTGAACTGTCTTTCTTAATTCGTTTTGTTTTCTTTCCCCTGGATTTTAAAATTTGTATACAAATATAAAGAGAATGTTGCTGTGCCCCCCGCCCCGCCCCGACCTATTACTCAGCTTCAGCCATTATGAATTCTGTTCATACACACCCCTGCCGGTACTGTGAAGCTAGTCCTGGGCATCATCTATTTAACCCATAAATATTACAATATGTGTATATCTGTAAAAGATTCTTTAGTCATTTTCAATATCTTTCATGCTTAATTATAAACAGTCTCCCCTTTTTTCCCAAGTTCTTGGATACTAACCATCTGTTGATTTACTGTTTCCTCATTATGGTAGATCTGCCCCTTGAGTGATTCTGTTATTTTTAAAGTATGAATGTAGCTTTTTTTCTGTGCAGTTGTGTGTGCCTTGGATTGTGGGAGTTTTTTTTACGTAGTAGGGTTTGTTAAAAAAATTATTGATTGATTTTAGAGACAGAGAGGCAGGGGGAGAGAGCATCAGTTTATTGTTACATTCATCCATGCATGCATTCATCGGTTGGTTGATTGTTGTGTGTGTCCTGACTGGGGATTGAACCCTCAACTTCGTTGTGTCAGGAAGATACTCTAACCAGCTGAGCTCCCCGCCCAGGGCTGCCTAGTGGTTTTGATTTGTTTCCACTGGGTACACTAAGCTTTGCCCACTTTAGCTTGTGGCTTTACACGTCACGTATCAAATATAAGTTGAAATAGCACTGGCTCTGGCCAGGTGGTTCTATTGGTTGTGGCACGTTCCTTGTACACCCAGAGGTTGCGGGTTCGATTCCCAGTCAAATTCAGCCCTGGCTGGTGTGGCTTGGTGGATTGAACCTCCCTGGTTGGTTCCTAGCCAGGGCACTTGCCTGGGTTGTGGGCCAGGTCCGGTCCCTCCCTGGTTGGCCGTGGACTAGAGGCAGCTAATGGATATTTCTCTAGCACATTGATGTTCCTCTCTCACCCTCTCTCTCTCTTCCACTCTCTAAAAATAAATACGTAAAACCTTTTTTAAAAAGTGAAGAATTCAAAAAACAAGTAATTCAAGGAAAGCGAGCTGCCCCGCCGTGCCTGGTGGACCAGCCAGCCTCCTGCTCCCATGCTGGACGCGCCCCGGCAGTGTTGTGAATGGACAGCGTTGAGGACGAGCTTTTATCTAGCAGTGGGTCTGCTGAACAGGTTGGCCTTTTCATTTACGCCTTACAGTTGGCACACATGATTAAAAGTGAGAATAGTTTGGCTATTTTGTAGGAGAGGAAATTAAACGGAGGGTCTTGGTCAGACTCCATTCCAGATTATTGGTCCAGCACTCAGCATTGAGGTAGGTATTCAGAAGTAATTAGTTCATGGTGGATATTAGGAAATTTGGTGCCCTTTTATCTCTAAAAAGATTTTGTTTATTTATTTATTTATTTACTTATTAGAGAGAAGGGCAAGGAGGGAGAGGAAGAAAGGGAGAGAAGCATCAATGTGTGGTTGCCTTTTACCTGCCTCCAGCTACGGACCTGGCTGGAGACCTGGCTGGAGACCTGGTCATGTGCCCTGGCTGGGAATTGAAACAGCGACCTTTGGGTTCACAGGCCGGCGCCTTATCCACTGAGCCACCAGCCAGGGCTTAGTGTATTTTTAAATTGTGTGTAGATATTATCACCTAATTTCATTTTAGGATAGTTAAGGAGTTATAAAATACTAGTTATAAAAGGGGTTATTACATACAGTTGATTGGCTGAATTAATATTTGTTCATTTGACACAATGATGTTTTGTTTAAACAAAAAGTTCAAAGCTCAGTCCTGTGGTGCTACCACTGGTTTTTTCCTTAAAGTGCCCTGTGTAACAACTCACCTTCTTTCCTCTGACTTTGCCCGTGTTTGAGTGTTTTTGATCTAGGATGTCCTCAGTTACTTGTCTGTCTCGTAAATTTGGGGAGGAAGTGCACAGATTTCTTCCCAGCTCTCAGATGCCTGAAAAGGGATGCAGCCCCTGCCCTGTGCCTCTGTGGGTCTTAGGGCCCGGCGTCCGGCACGGTCCACAAGCAGGGAGGAAGTGACCGAGCGGAGCTCCTGCTGGTTGATAGGAATCAAGTCCAGGACAAACTTGTCCTTATGTGGAGAGACTTTCTTTTGCAGGGACCACTTACCATTTTGATTTTTCCTCTGGTCTGTATTGAGGTTTTATTTTTTACAAGGAGTTGTGCACTGGGCTGTATGCCTTAAGTATTCACAGCCTTTTGTTCCCTTTGGCATTAATAATAACCAGTGTTGGTGATTCCTGACACAGCCGTGATCACTTCAGTAAGACGCAAAGCAGGATCCACAGTCTTTAATTAGGCTGGGTTAGGTCTCTACTACCAACGGCCTGCAGGAGGACAGTTACTATTGGCCCGCTGGGTCCCTCAGAGGGCTGATGGCTTCTGACACAGCCACGCCACCTGGCTGACCTCCAGGATGGAAGCCAGGCGCAGGTCACACGTTTAATCACAAAGCACTGGGTCTTCAAGGTGCCACCAAGTAGCTATCTCTTATGACTTAAAAGTGTCTCCGCAGAGCTGGCACTTTTGGGGAGCGCCTCTGTGGGGCCTCCTCTGACTCCCTGACTCACTGGGAGGCGGAAAAAGTGACAGGCACTTCCTTTTACATATGAGCCCCTCGCTCAGCCGTGGGGAGGTGGTCGTCCCCACAGTACAGACACGTCTGCACTATTCCACACTACGTCTCAGAATTCACTCCTGCGTAATTTCTTTTAAATAGCGGTGACAAATAATATATAATGTAAACTAATCGAAAAATACAATTAAAAAAACAGTAATGACTCTGAGTCCGTCTGAGATTTAGAAACAAGTGACCCTTTTGTGACTCTTACTAGGCATAAAATGGTATTAGAGGGGAAAATACAATTTTCTCAGGTTCTGGGAGTTTCTCAGGTTCATTTTGAAACCTATCAAAGTTGTATTGGTGTTGTGCAGAAGAAACAACAGTCCGATCTTTCAGTTTTTCTGCGTGAGGGTGCGGTGGCGGGGACCCAGCATTTGCCTGCACAGTTGCTTCGGTGAGTGGCCACAGCCTCCCGTGACGGCAGTGCCGCTGTCCTCGCTGGTGGCATTCCAGGGTCGGCAACAGTTGGGTACTTGCTTCTTTGAACAGTGCATACACTTTTGGGGCTTTGCTGTGCAACGTGACTGTAATCTTAAATTGAACTTGAGCTTTGAACCCTTTTTCATATTTTAAAACCAAACACTTTTTTCGAACTATATTTAAGGATTTGAAATGTTTTTCTGTTTATTTCCTTTAAAGTAACTCACGTAGTCATTGAATTTAGGCCATTTTTAAATCAGCTAAGCAAAGAAGCTCTTGAGTCAGAACTACATTTTTTTTAACCCTCTTATCTGTCAACACCCTTTTACTTCTGAAGTTAGAAGTTTATGAGACTTTGAAACACTCTTACTGGGTTATTCTGCAAACTCTGGTTTTGTTCTAGGTGGCATTTTTACATGGCATTATCTGATAACACCTGTGATCACGTTTCCAAAATGCAAACATGGCCTCTGTTTCTTGCTTAAGTTTTCTCACTAGTTGCACTTTGCCTAGATCAGTGCTTTCCAGTAGGAGAGGGGACACAGGCTGACAGATCATTGCTATCGTTTACTGAGTACTTATGTGACATTGTTCTGTTCTTCTATGCGTTTATTGTCTTCACCCAAAACAAACTTAGGAGGGGTCAATAGCAGTATCTTGCATGTTCGGTGAGAATTTTATTTTATCTACTGTGTAATTTTTTTTTTTTTTTTTTTTACTTTGTAATATTTTTAAACTCAAAAAGGTTTTAAAATTATTTAGCATCTAGTAGAATTGATAGTCCCAGAAGATGTCCGTCATGTCTGTGTTTTGTGACTGCCCTTCCAGGCACACCTTACACAGATGCTGCTGTCTGAGAAGCATGAGCTCAGTGGATCAAGTGCCTATTTCTTTGTATGAAATGGAGGCCAAAAGATATATTTCGGTGCTAACACAATTTTACAGTTTTAGGAAATATATTTTATATATATATATAAAATATATATATATATTTTATATATATATATATATATATAAATATAAATACGTCAATATTCAGTAGACATACTTGACAGATCAGTGTGTAGCTTTCAGGACCACTGACTCTTGGCTGAGTGCACCCCTGGTTTGGAGGCTCTGGCCTGCGGACACTGCGTGGCCGGCTCTGGGCCACGGTGAGCAGCGTGTTCTGTGGGGATGCCCCTTCCCTCCTGGAAACGATGGTCTTCCAACGGCTGCATTCCTCATGTTCCTTCCTGACCAAGTAGCCCTCCCAGGAAGCCTGTCCCCAGCAGAGCCACGAGCGCCCTTGCTTCACGTCGGTTTACTGCCTGGTGTGCACTTAATGGTATACTTGTCCCTTTTTTGTATTAGAGCGTGAGCTTTTGAGGTTAAGGACTTACTGTGTGTCTTTCTGATCCTCTGGTCAAAGACAGTGCCTGGCACTTAGCGAGGATGAGGAAATGCCTGCTGGATGAATGAATGTGTGAACAGACAGGCTCTTTCTGGTCAGTGTTTGGCGTAACTGGGGCTTGGTGTGAGCCAGTGTCCGGCCAGGGGCCGCGCCGAGCCCTGCTCTCAGCCCTGCTGCAAGTCCAGGCCGTGGGGCGCGGTGCTGTGACCGTGGGTGAATAACTGCGTGTGTGTCCTTGTGAGTTCTTGACTGTGGTAAGAGCCTCCTGCTGATGCCTCATGTTTTATTTTATTTCTTTCAGGAATTGTTGGATAAGTATTTAATAGCCAACGCAACTAATCCAGAGAGTAAGGTCTTCTATCTGAAGATGAAGGGAGATTACTTCCGGTACCTTGCTGAGGTTGCCTCTGGCGATGATCGGAAACGTACGTGACCTTGGTGAATGGGGACAGCCAAGTGTAAGCCAGGGAGGGTGGGTCAAGGAGCACTGTGACCATGGTTTCTGTGTCATCTCTAGATGTCTTTTGTAACTTTAAAAAACATGTTGGAATCTGTGTATAATGAAAACAATGTTCCCTTAAGTTCTCAAAAATGAAAGCGTAGTCGTGAGTTTACATTATGGGTTTTTAATTTTTTAAAATTAAACTCAGCCCTGATCAGGTGGCTCAGTTGGTTGCGGGTTTGGTTCTCACGCAGGGCACACGCCTGGGCTGCAGGTTTGGTCCTCAGTGGGGACGCGTACGGGAGGCAACTGATTGCTGCTCTTCTCTCGCATCAGTGTTTTTCTCTCCCTTCCTCTCTCTGAAAGGAAAAAAAATCAGTGGACATCCTCATAAACTTCCTGATTATAATCCGATATTATTAAAAATAGGCCTTCTCTCTTGCTTTAGAATTTGGTTCCTGGTATCTTACTATTTTTTATAATTTTAATTTTTAAGTTTTTGGTTCCTGGTACCTTTAGGCCCAGAGCTCCCTGCCCGTGCTTTGAGCTCATTAGGACCTTTAATGTCATTATACCTTGAAACTAGAGACAGTTGGAGAATATTACATAGAGAATCTAGAAACAGGGTGTGCCTTTTCTGTTTAACATGTTATTGATTACTAATTACCCATATCCAAGTTTCTGGGAAGAGGTGAAACGAGAGAATTATTGCTGGCATAGACTTGGGGAAAAGAGTGACTGAATTCCCTAGCCTGCCTGTTTGAAAAACCAAATTGCACTAATTAGCAGTGAACTGGTTTCCCTGCAGTACTGGCGGCTGAGCATGTTGTGGGCCCACTGCATTTTGTGTATGTTCTGCTGCCAGCAAGTTCTAGGTAGAAGGTGTCTCTTAATCCCTCATTTTTTCGCCAGCAAGCCTATTATTTTGTTCTCAGTTTTCCCCATCTGAAAAAGGCGTATCCCCAGAGTCACTAACTGAAAGTGAGACAGTTTACCATCCAAATACCAGTTTAAAGAAAACTATGAAGAGAAAATTTTGTTACCCTGTTGTAACAATTTGTGTACTAAACTGGCTGTGTTAATGATGTAAAATCTCTGTTGCCATCAAAATAAGCAAAACTGAGTATGACAGAACTGAGCATTCAGACAGCAGCAGTGGCCTCAGGGTTCATCCGATTTCACTCGTTCTGGCTTATTGGCATTCTTGAGTCCTGTGCATGAAAGACTGCGGTAGTCGGGGACTTGTAGATAGCTGGTGGTCACAGTCCTGGAGAGCATCTCCGTAAGTGCCAGCCGGCCAGCGCTCCCCAGTGCGGAGGCTGGGCCAGGCGTGTTCCAATCCTGAACAGGTCGCGTCAGGGCAGAGACAAGACACACATTCAGGCTGCAGAGGGGCCGTCTAATTTCTGTGAGGTCAGTATTTCCAGGGGTAATGGGCCAACCACCTTGTTCAGAAAACCCACGCTTTTCAGAGCAGGGGTATAATCAGATTAGGGTAATGCTTGCTGAACATTTTTTTCAGAAAGGTGACATTTTCATTAAGCCAATAATCAACTCTGGGCAGAGCAGATTTTATTCTTATTTTTTTTTTAATATTTTATTTTATTATTTTTAGAAAGAGGGGAAGGGAGAGAGGCAGACAAAGAGAGAATCAATGTGTGGTTGCGTTTCACCTGCCTCCAGGCACAGACCTGACTGGAGACCTGGTTTGCAACCTGGTTATGTGCCCTGGCTGGGGAATCGAACCTGCGACCTTTGGGTTCGCAGGCCTGCGCCTTAACCACTGTGCTACCAGCCAGGGCCAGATTTTATTCTTTATGCTGGCACTTTATATTGCTTTTTACATGATACACTTCATACCAAGGATCAGTATTGTTTTTACAAGTATGTCACAAAAATAAGAGATTTTGGTGGTGGTGCTCTTTGTAGAGTGCTTTTCACTATTTCAAGAAGGGGTATTATAGCCAACCCCTCCCCAGCTTTATGGATATTGTTGACATATACCAGTCAAATTACTTTTATTATTTTTTAAAGATTTTATTTAATTATTTTTAGAAAGAGGGGAAGAGAGAGAGGCAGAGAGGGAGAGAGACATCAATGTATGGTTGCTTTTCACCTGCCTCCAGCCACAGACCTGGCTGGAGACCTGGCTTGCAACCTGGTTATGTGCCCTGGCTGGGGAATCGAACCTGTGACCTTTGGGTTCGCAGGCTGGCGCCTTATCCACTGTGTTACCAGCCAGGGCTCAAATTATTTTTAATTACTGCATTTTCAGGTAATACAACGAAAAGCTAGGAAAGAAAAACATTGTAGCCTCAGTGATGGAAGAACCTGATGTACTGTATGAATAGGTTTTTTGTTTTTTAATTTTAGCTGATTATAAGCCAGCAACATTATAAAATAGTGTTTAAATACCCAGTACGGGAAAATGTTTCGGCTTGCTACTGTGGTTTTAAAAGAAGGCTATAGAGAAAAATCTGGTTCTACCAAGAGCTAGTAGCATATGTTAAAGGTATTAATATGCTATATAGTGGATGGATATTTTCAGTATCCTGCTTTTTTATTTCATTTTCTTGCCTTCACAGAAACGATAGATAATTCCCAAGGAGCTTACCAAGAGGCGTTTGACATAAGCAAGAAGGAGATGCAGCCCACTCACCCAATTCGCCTGGGGCTGGCTCTCAACTTCTCCGTGTTTTACTACGAGATCCTGAATAATCCGGAGCTGGCCTGCACGCTGGCCAAAACGGTGAGGCCTGTGCGCGCTGAGCCCGCCTGAGATGACACGTAGCTAGTTTCTGGGTGTTCTGTCGACCTGAATGTCCAGGGATGTCTGCTCGTTTTACCGGATAGCTCCTTTTCTTACCGTCCTAAGTTCTTGAACAGAATCTGAGGAAAGGATCCCATCAAGTTTTGTTTTCAGTTGATAGTGGAACATAAAGTGGACGTTTACCTGGTTTGGGAAAGTGGTTTGCGATTGTCGAGGAAGCAAGTTGTTGATGCAGACAGTTTACTGCGGTGTTCCTGTTTTACCAGGCTTTTGATGAGGCCATTGCAGAACTCGACACGCTGAACGAGGACTCGTACAAGGACAGCACCCTCATCATGCAGCTGCTTAGGGACAACCTCACGGTGAGTCGTCCCTTCCGTTACCTCCTTTTCGGGCACAGAAGGCCCTGTTGTAGCTCAGGCAGTCCTAGAACAGCTAGGCTTTCTCTTAGAAAATGAATATATGGATACATAAATAAAAAGCATCAAGTGCTTGGCAGTGCTTTGTACAGCACAACTGTTGTTTTGAAGGCATGTTTTCGAGTTGAGGCATTTTATCAGGCCTTTGTGAGAAGGTACAGAAGATGCGGGAACTCATAACTGACATCAACTGTTTCGTTGGGGTGAAGATGTTACTAAACCATGTTAATATGGAGACTTCAGGGAGTTTCAGTGTTACCTTCTTTTGGGTGAATTAGCTGTAGCAAGGTAGGAACTATTGTAGGTATAAAATCACATGAAGTCCCTTATTCCCCTAAAATTTTACTTGGTGAACTTTTCATGGTGCTCTGTAGGTGTTTGATAGGGAGAAAGTCTGCACCTCCACCTACTCCTCCTCTGCTTCTAGGCCGAATCCTCTGTTTTGCTTATTTGTCCTTCAAGATTTGTTCTTTTCTTCCAACTACTTGGATAAGCAGTTGATAAAGGAAAAAGTAATGGCAAAAAACACAGCTTCTGCCCAAGAAATGCAGACTGAACAGTTAGCCTCTTCCCAGAGCGCCTGGGGGTGTCTGCATCCTCACTGGCCTCTCATGGAGACGACCTTCAGGGATACTTGTTTTGTTTGTTTTTATTTGTATTAGAATCTTTTTTTTTTTAATTTTATTGTTGTTGTATTACATTCATCCCCTTTTTTCTCCCCTCTGTCCCCCTCCCCACCCACCCATTCCCCCCAAAGTCAATCCCGCCTGTTGTCCATGTCCATGGTTCCTTTATACTAGGTTCTTGTCTAAGCTGCTCCCCTTTCTTGCCTCTGCCTCCCCCCTCCCCCCGACCCCTTTCCCCTGACCACTGAAGGCCTATTCCTTGTATTCATATACTTGGTTCTGTGTATTAGAATCTTAACAATAACTTAAAGATTATATGAAGTCCCAGCTTTTCTGAAATTCAATTCAAGTACTGCGTTAGTCTGTTAGAAATCCATTGTCCGAGGTATGGATTATAGTCAATAAATACTGACTTCCGTTTTCACTCCATCATTCCATCCTAAAATAAGATCTTTAGTGATCAGTTTTAATATCTTACTAGCTCACGAGTCCTTTCTTCACATCGTTACGCACACCTGCTCCTGCCTGCGACCCTACCCTGTTCCCCACCCCTCCTTAGTTCCCTCAGCAACACAAAGTGCTGACCTTTCCCACTGAGTGGTAGCTCTTGAGCTACTTGAAAATAGTTATTATGACCACATGTCTCCCCACTTCTTAATGTTTTTAGTCTCAAATTGTATTTCAGTAGTGCTTTCACGAAGAGCTTTGAGCTGCTGGAAGTGAGAGAGCAAAAATTCTAAGGATGTTACCTTTTTTCTGAAATTATAGTACTTATAAAGAGTAAACTTTAAAATATACCCAGATAGCCCTGGCAGGCCACCTGGTTGGTTGGAGTGTCGCCTCGATGAGCCAAGGTTGCAGGTTCCATCTCTGGTCAGGGTTCATACAAGGAGCAACCAACGATGCAAAGAAATACGTGGCACACCCATCCTGTCCCCCCTGCAACTCCCCTCTCAAATCAATACGTAAACCTTTTTAAAGTGTACTCAGACAGGGCACATGCGTTGCCTTGTAAATTCATTGTAAATAGTCTGCAGGGACACACTTCGGGGAGGAGTTGAACTTTCAGTTTTAATTATAATCGCTATTGTTTGAGTAATTTGCTGCTCTCAGAATTATTTTGATGTCATAGTAGAACGTGATAGAATTGTCTAATCTGGAAACTGACTTGGTCTGATTTCCCCCCTAGTTGTGGACATCAGACAGTGCAGGAGAAGAATGTGACGCAGCAGAAGGGGCAGAAAACTAACTACATGCGGGGTGTCGTCCTTCCTCCAGAAACCTTTGTACGCATCTCCATTCCTTACCCATTTGGATTTCCTAGAGCAGAGAAACCCATCCGTGTGTATGGAACCAACTGTTTATAGTCTTTTCACGCTGCGGCTTTGGGAAAGCTCCATTCTTTGGTTTGTGTTTGTCCTGGCCTCCCTGGTGTGCAGCTCCTGCTGTAGAAAAGTATTAATAGCGCCATTTCACCTAAAATTAAGCACCTTCCACACACTTCCATAGAGGACTAAACATGTATCTGGTATTTAAGTAATCTGAACCAGTTCTGCAAGTGACTGTGTTTTGTATTACTGTGAAGATATGAAAATGTAGTTAATTACAATGTAAAGAGTGTTTCACATAACTTCTTAATTTCTACATTCCTCCCTTGCTCTTCTTCGGGGGCTTCCTTTCAGTAGTAACTTTTCCACGTTCACGCACTCCTTTTGGGTAGGAATCTGGAAGTATTAGACTGAATGGAAAGGCATTTGACATTTCTGGGCTGGGGGTCACAAATTGAAATGCTTCCTGTGTCATACTGGGTGGGGTCTTGTGTGTCTGCCAACAGGGAGTTTCCTTCTGTACTCTTCATTTGCTGCTGTTTCAGTTGACAACTGCCCTTCCTAATAAAAATTCACTTATACCTCCTGCCTTTGTAGTTCTGGTAGTCACTTTACTGTGTAGTTCAAGTAGCATGTTGCTGCCGGAATACAAGCATTGCTTTTGGCAAAATAAAGTGCATGTCATTTCTTAATACAGTAGAATGGGGAAATAAGTTGAAGTACGCAAGTCCAAGCCTACAACTTTAGTACTTTTCCATGCAGATTTGTGCACATGTGAGAGGGTGTCTGGTTCGTCTAGTGACTGTTCCTTAGAGAGTTGGACCACTATTGTGTGTTGCTAATCATTGATTGTAGTCCAAAAGAGCCTTGTGAAAATGTTATGCCCTATGTAACAGCAGAGTAACGTAAAATAAAATTACATTTTATAAACCATTTGCTATGGCTTCATAACACTTGCATACTTCTATTTTAAAGGACAAGTGAATTTACCACTTTCTGAGGTTTAGTAATACTTCCCTTTTATTATAAGTGAAATAAGGGCCCCGTGTCTCTGCGTTGTGACATGCTTGTCTGCAGTTGCCTGGGAATGTGTAAGACTGGACGACATTTCTTAGAGCTAGTGTTTTATCCAAAGACGATTTGGTGGGCCATCTCCCCCTCAGATGTGAATGATACCTAGTTAAGTGGTACATGGAATAAAGTGGGCATTTTAAAACCAGAAAAGTTAATAGGCGGCTGTGAATGCTTTGGTTGGTGGTGGAATGTGCTTCAGTGAACGCTCAAGCGCTCAGTGCCAGGTGTTTGCAGAGTTCTCAGGGATTCCCTTCTGTGAACCTTGAGCTGCACCTTAGTGAGATCCAGATGACTTGGGTTCTACAGAATCACAGGGGCTGTTAACCGGTCTTACGTATTGGCCAGAGAATTGAATTAAAGGCAAAAAGAGTTTGAAAAATAGTTGAAGATTAGTATTTTATCTCCTAAAATGACTGAAACAGGGTTTTATTTGCACTTGATTTGTTTCCGGAGGGGAAGTGAAAAACAAAATGGAACGGGACTTGGGGAAAAAATCATTTAAATAAGATTACCAGGACGTTGGTCCCCCAAATCTAAATCAGCGAGACTGCTTTCTTATTCTTAATGAGGGAGAAATGCATCTAAAATGAGAACTTAAACATCCGAATTGTTTCCCCAACTACTTGGCGACAAGCTACGTCAGCTTCCACCCGAGAGTCTGCAAACCCAGGTGCACAAAACTCTAGACTTGATGCTGAAATTGGGTCAGCTCCATGGAGGAAATCCATGAGCCAGATGTGAATTTATTACGCATGTGCTTTGTATGTTTGAGGAAAAACAAAACATTTCTTCACTGCCTTTATGAGAGGCCACTTGAAAAAAGAATTAAGGTGGAAACAGCAAGAAGGGAGAACCTACAGATGAAGTGTCACCACTCTGAAGCAGTCTTCAGACTTGTTACTAAAATCAAACTACAGATAACGGTGGCTACATCATTATCAATTAACACATTGTTGATGGCAATTTTATATGAAAGTAACAAGGGCAAAGACGAGTTAAAGACGAGTTAACTCTTGTAGCAAACTTCATCCGTCTGTTCATTAACAGTAACTGGTAATTCAGTTCAGTGTTTATAATAACCAGTTTTCTCTGTTCTAAACAAGTTTTGTCTTTATATAAAAATTATAGAGAAAAGTACACATAGTTTTAACTAAAAGGCCATGATTTCTGTCTGATATATTTCTACACATATGTGAATCACAGCAAAATTTAATAACATACCTCAATCTAACTGCATGGTCCCTAGCGTTTGAAATTGTTTTATAATACTGGTGACATGGGCAGTGAACTTCGTATCACAGGACAACCTCCTTTGTGTTACTATCTCAACTGCAAACAAAAATTGGTTTCCTCTGTCACATACATTCAGTAAGACTCCCTTTTTAAGTAAAAATTTCAGTAGATGTGGGAACAACATTGTGAATCAAGAAAAATCCTATCTGAACAACGAAGTAAATTAAATCAAGTAATCGCTGAGTTACCAAAGTAGGTGCTTCTAGAGCAGGTTCTTCTCAGCATGTAGTCACAGATTTCATCTCCCTGCTTTGGAAGTTGACATCTTAACAAGGTGCTTCTGCTGGTGTGTCTCCTGAAGGCCCAGAGCTCAGGGCCTCCAGCACCAGAGGCAGAGGGGTTTACTGGGCACTGCTGGGAACTTGAGACACAGGACACCTTCCTGGGAAAGGGGTAAGGAAGTAAAACCTTGGGGTTAGGAGAGAGTTTGAAGCCTTTCTGAGACAGTTCAGAATTTTAAAAAATTACACCTATTGTGCAGTTAAAACACTTGGCAGTTTTTCCTTTAAAATGTGTAGGTTTTAATAAAATCATTGGGGGCGGGGAATACGTTCTAACAGAAGAAATAGAAGCATTAGGGATTCTCTATCAACAGCGTGTTCAGCTCTGATTTGTGGACCCTAGATTGGGAAGAAAGAACAAGATGTTTTAGCAAGGGGCAGGATTTGGTCAAATGCAGTCATGTCTATAACTTCGCAGTAAAGACTTAAAAAACCATACACTAGGATGGCCATTTAAATATGTAAAAATTCTAATAGAGGAGTAAAATGGGTTCTATCTAATCTTTAATGAACTGATATTTTGAGTTGAGCCAGACATTTAAAAATATTTGAGATCCATCCTAAGCATGGATGTGTGATGTTTTGTCAAATTATGAGCCTGATTTTATTGACCGTTAAGGTAAGTGTCATATGATAATATTAAAATAATCATAGGTTTTACAGTTTAGGCGACTTCAATGAAAGCAGTTATGCTGTACGTTTTATTCTGCTGCGTGTTGCCCTCTTCACTTGTATAATTGTATTTGATCAGCTTTGTGGCCATGTATGTATTTTATGTGTATTACTATTGAATTTTGACATTACCATTCAGTACCAGTATAAACCACCTGCCCCATAACATTTTTGATCCATTTATTAGGTGCTTAAGTAACCTGAAGATGTGATCCAATTTGAGGCAGTCTTGCCTTCTACTTTTTAACAGAATTTTACTTAACGAGTGGCTCCACCTTCAGTGCCAAAGCCTTCAAGGGAATAAATAAAAAATACCCAGGCCACCCTGGCTGGTAGCACAGTGGATAAGGCGCTGGCCTGGGAACCCAAAAGTCGCAGGCTCAATTCCCTAGCCAGGGCACATAACCAGGTTGCAAGTCAGGTCTGTGGCTGGAGGCAGGTGAAATGCAACCATACATTGATGTCTCTCTCCCTCTCTGCCTCTCTCCCTTCCCCTCTTTCTAAAAATAATGAAATAAAATCTAAAAAAAAAAAAAAAAAAAAACCCAGGGGGCAACACTGGGGACTTTCCCATCTTCAGTTAAAATTGGGACACTGGCGCATACTTATAAATCGCTTGCCTTTTCAGTTATGAGGAACCAGTACTGATTGAATTCATTCTGGGGGCTGGTCATGTGCTTATACACATTTCTTTTGACTACTGTCAGCTGCCCTGCCAAGGAAATTTCCCCCTGACTGGCAACATTTGGAAAAAGGGGAAATTACTGGTCCACAGTTAACTGTCTCTAACAGACATTGAGTTTGATCTCAGATGCCACACCAAGTTCATTTCTATGCTACTGTTGGCTGCTGCTGTTTCAGCTTGCTTACTATGGCAAGTAAATAGGGTTATTTATCTTTTTTGATAAAGTTTGAGGGTTTCTTGTTGGTTTGTTTTTCCTCCTGACTTCCCCCTTAACCTATTAGGTTTGCCCACAGAAACAGCTCTAGGAATACTGGGCCATGTTGGACCTAAGTCATGCTTATGGATTCAAATCCAACGTGATCAATGGACTTTCCCCAGGCCCCAGCAACTAGCTCATGTTTGGCCGGAAACTAGACAAGTAACGGAATCCTCAGGAATTTTCTTGCCACTCAGGCTTAGAAAATGAAGGCTTTAGTTTATATGTTTCTAGTAATTTTTGAAAGGTGTGAGCCATCTAATGATCACATAAACTAAACATGAGCATTACCAAGCGTCATTTATCAACCTTATGGTTCAGATATATTCTTTGACAGATGTGCTTCACACCAGAGGTCCTGCATGGTCACAGCTGGTGGTGTAGACTCGGGGCTTTGTCACGGTGGAAGGGCCTTCAGCCAGGTCTCTACTTACGCTTCCCCCTGACCGGTAGCAACATGTGATCTTGGATCAGCATATTGGGGGCCTGACTCTTCTCTCAAATCCAGCTCTGAAGCATTTGTGCAAATGCAAGTCAGTTTCATAGGCATTTTAAATAGGGTTTTTCTCCCAGATGAGGAAACAAGCCCACGTCCTAGGACGTTTCCTTGGGTCTCAGCTAAGACTTGTGGCTGAGAGGGGCTGAGATTTGTATGTGGGTTTAAAGTTGGTACATTAGCAACTGTGCTATGTTGCCCTTTTTTGGAAATTAAAGCACTAATAGTAGATCAGTGCTTTTTTTAAACTTAGGTCATGACCAGTTAGTGGATAGTGGGGCCACAGCCAACTTTAAAAAAAAAAAAAGTGAGATAGAATGGAAAAAATAACATGCATGTTAGTAAAGACTTGTGAAATGAGTTTTCAGGTGTCTAGTGGGTTGCCAGGTCAAATTGATTTCCAACTAATGAAACCATTTCTTCCAGATGGTTCAAGGTTTCTTTGTAGTCCACGTTCTACAACTGGGAGCGTAAGTGGTTCCTATTTTACCGTGGGGAATAATATCATTTCTAAAATTATGGCCTAGTTGGGTCTCCCACTTAGCACTGAAGACCGACAACACTCCTATTTCAGAATGTGCCCAGCCATTCTGAATGCTCATTATATATGGCTTTAAGGTTGTATAAAGATTCTTTTTCCTGTGTCCTCAGAGGCTATTTCTGCAACGTTTCACAGATTTGGCCTAAGATGACCAAGAACCGTTTCATCCCGCCAGCACGGCAGTTAGCCTGTCCTCGCCTCGTGCAGGTTCTGCGCTTTCATGGGATACGAGTAAGTGGGGCTGAAACTGGGTCGCGGAACCCCGATGGGTGTTGAACGAAGACATTTTATATCTCGGATGAACAGATCAGCTCCCGTCAGGTCCCCAAGGCGCAGAGCCGGTCATGACGGGCGAGCGTGGGGAAGGATGCTGACTTCGGCTCACGGCCGCGAGCCGCACCCGAAACCCAAACCCTCGCGGAAGTTTTTGCCAGGAAAGAGCCAGGCAGCCTAACCAGGCAGGACTAGTATTTTTTTTCTAGCAATTGACCGTTTCCGGTGGGGAGCAAGCTGTCTCTTAAGTGGAAGATGGTGTGTCCTGCTTGATAACCTTCAGCTGAACCGAAACAGTGACGTGAGCCACCGTTATTATTCTGCATCGCAAACCCTAAACTAGAGCTAAAAATGTGCAAAGGACCGCAGACAGCAACAAACTGCCCCGGGCTGCTGGCGCCTAAGCTGGAGGGGCCGTGCACGCAGCTGGTCCAGGGCCCTAGTTTGGGGGCGGCCCGCAGCCTCTCGGGACCGCAGCGAACGCGCGCTGTCGGCACCGACTGGGGAAGCGGCGCTGCGCCCCTGGCGTCCGAGCGCGGCCTCCGGCTCCGAGTTCGCTTTCAGGTCATTCCCTGGGCCACGCAGGACGGGGGTCCCACCTCCCGCGCAGCGGTCACGCGGGGACAGCGGCGAGGTCGGTCTGGGTCAGGCCAGGACATCATGGGTCGCGTCCTGCCAAGCGCTGCCCAGCCGGGGCGGGGCCGGACGGAAGGGGGCGGGGCCAGCGCTACTCCCGGCGTGCTGCGCGCGCGGACTTCCGCCCGGACGCGGTGCGGAGGGCGGAGGGCGGAGGCCGGAAGTGGCCTCAGCCGGCCCTCAGAACGCTGCCTGCACTTCCGCGGCCGGGGTCCCGGCTCCCGTCTTCCTGCAGGCAGCGCGGGAGGAGAGCTTGGTCTGCGGAGCCGATGTGAGCGGGGCCCCGCAGCCGCGTCCGGCGAAGGCTGCCTCAGCGGTGGGAGCGGCGGCCCGGGAACATGAGGCCGGGTCTCCTCCTCCTGGCCAGCCTGGTCCCTTTGGTGCTGGCGCCGCGACCCCCGGACGAGCCGGGCGTCGGCGCCCCGCAGCGACTCGGTAAAGAGCGGGGGTCGGCGCGCGGGAGCCGCTGTCGGGGTGGGGTGCGCGGGGCGGTGCGGGCCGGTGCCGAGTGTGGAGGGGGTGTGGCTGGAGTTCCGGGCCGCAGCGGCCGGCGGGTCTCCGCATGGGGGCGTCCCGGGGGCGGCCTGCGGCTGGGCTGAGGGCCTGGGAGGGGCCGGCTCCCGGCTTTGCCGCTGGCGGAGGGGCCGGGGGTCTGGAGAGGGCGCTGCGGCCCGGGCCCTGCCCGATGCCGCGCTCGGAGCGGCGCTCCCGGGGCGGCCCAGAGCCTCGCTGCGGGGTGCGCGTGCGGAGGGCGGCGGGCGGCGGGCGGCGGGCGGCGGGGGCGCCACAACCGGGCGGCCAGCGCGGGTCCGGCCGCTGGCGGCGTTTCTCGAGTTTCAACAGAGACGTGGTCCGCGGCGACCAGTTCGGGCCGCTCCGACCGAGAAAGGAGAGGGTTCTCGTTTCGCTTTTCCGAGGAAACTGGGTTTTAAGAGTGGAGTTTGCTGGGGGTTGGCCGGCGGGTGCCGCGTGTTGGGGGCCGTTCCGTGGGCTCCGGAGCGGTAGGGCGCGGGGCTGCGGCCGCAGGGCGTCCCCGGGCTGCAGCGCGGCCGCTCCGGACGGACTTGGTCGGTCCTGTGGTGCAGGTGCGGACACCCGTCGCTTTTCCCGGGAATTCTGTTCCCATTGAACCGGCGCCAGCGGTCCGGCCCGCGCGCGACTGGAGGCCGAAGCTTGGGGCGGCGCAGGTGGAGGAGGCGCGCGGTCAGGACGGGGCTAACGCTGATACGGAGAGTGAACGTGTGTTCAGATATAGCAGATTTCAGTCTAGCACAGCTGTTTCACGCTTATCATCCTGCGGCGGGAAAAAGAAGGAGCGGGAATCCTGGGGGTGCACCTAGGATGGAGGAAACCTCGCTTTCTAGATCAGCTCAGCTCCGGGAGCGCTGGGCCGGGTCGGGTCGGGTCTTGGCCAGGTGTGTTTATTTGAAATGTGCAGAACCCGTGCCCAGAAACGCGTGGGCTCCCCGCGTAGCCCCCAGGAGTTGGAAGAGCAGCAGCATGTTAGGCGGCTGTGGGAACTTGACGGAGGCCAGACGGCAGGGCCAGACCCGGGGGAGCCCCCCTGCAGGGCCAGAGCTGGGGGCTGGGCAGGCTGCGGGGGGAGGGGTGCTGCCCCAGCCCAGACTGGCCTGGGTGGGCGCAGAGGGAAAGAGGACCCTCCCCTGTTCGGTGCGCGCAGAGAGGCCCGGAGGTTGTGCTGGGGCGCATGAAGCGGGCTCAGGTGCAGGCGTTTGTCAGGTTCCCGCAGTCTCCGTGGATCCATTGGGGTGTTGTGGACATTTCTCGTTTTGAAGAGAATTGACTGTGCGTTCGGATGGCTCAGCTGCCATTGTTTAGATGGACTCGGTCAAGGCCGGTGAGTAGTTTCCTAAAGAGCTAGCTGTTGACCAGCTTCCTCGTCCTGCGCCTGTTCCGTGACTGCCGTTCTGAACACTGATTAGGGATTGGCGCCCTGGCTTTTGGAGTCCCCCATGGGCTGCTCAAAGTGATTGCAATTGAACGGTTATGAATTTCATAATTTGGGAAAGTTATGAGTCATGTGAGCTTAGTCATGATGGTATCTTGCATGGCAGCTGGGGTGGGTAAATCTCACTCTGACTTCAGAAGTGGTTTCTCTTTGTGTTCCTTTTAATAGAAGAGGATGTCATGGGCGGAAGAGCACAAGTGGGTCTCAGATGAGGATGAGGCTCTGACGGGACTTAGAAAGTTACTGTGAGGTGTTGCTGTGGGGCTCCACGCCGCCCACCTCTTCGCTCCCTGTTTGGACATCTGGCTTCCTCTCGAGGTTAACATTGCTCTCAGGCTACATTATTTTTAAACCCAAACATGGAACCCCCCTCCTTGCCCCAAGGGAGATTTGAGGCCCCTCTGCTTTTCACTGGTCCCTTCGAACTGTGTTTCCAGGGCTCGGACCACAGAGAAGACCAGCAGAGGGCCATGGGGGGCAGGCAGCGAGAATCATTTTAGTCTTTGCAGGTTTCCCAGAACATGAACTGTGGGTGTCCTTCAAGGCCAAGTGTGGTTAGTTTTTGGATTTTACACCCTGTTGTATCTATGAGAAGATGAGTATTTTAAGTGGGAAAGATGAAAAAGGTAGGTAGGGTAGGAGGCGCAGGACAGATAGGGAGTGAAGTGCTTTTTTGCTTATCCCCTAATTTAGCTATTAGTCCTGAAAGCAACCAAGGGCATGGGTGCCTTCCTTCTCATGCTTCCTCTCCTCTTTCCTTCCTTTAATGTGAGTTTAGGCTCTGACAAGTCCTAAACTCTGACACCTGCTGCCTTGGTGTAGTTTTTTGGCTGTGTCCTGGTAACTGCTGTCTCTGACGGAGACGTGCTATCCGCAGTTCACTCTCTGTGTCCATCTGCCCACGTGATGCTTCCCCTCTGTTCACGGGTGCTTCAAACACAACACATCCAGAGTTACCTCTCTCTCCGTTGGGTTAGAGAATGAGCATAGAGGAGACAGTGTCACCTGGGACTGCGCAGGGTACAGAACCCCGTGGAAGTCATCTAGCCTGCCCTATGTGTGATCCCGTTCCACTTTGGAGCCTTGAGGGCCAGCCCAGCTTTCTCCAGAGGTTCCCGGGGTCTGTGTGGACTTGGACTTGAGCTCAGTTTCCATGTGGCTGGTCATGGCCCAGGTCAGGTCCCAGCCCTGGGACAGCTCATCCTCCAGCTTCCCTAACTGGTTTAAAACCACAAAAATACAGCCTTTAGTGCCTGGGATCTAGCAGGTCCACTGCCCAGCAGAGATCCTTGCTCTTCCCTCCTCACCTCTTAGCCCCAAGGAGGGAGCCAGCCCCTCATGCCTGCGGTGTGTTGTGCAGGAGCCTGGCCAGGTCGACCGCTTGTCCTGCCTGTGTTGGGGAGTCCTGAAGAGCAGTCAGGTTCAAGTGTCTCCTGCACGAGCAGAATGAGCACTGGCAGCAGTCCTGGCTTATCCTTTCCGCTTCTGACCCGGAGGTAGCAGCATGACACTGATGGTGCCCTTGTGGGCGAAGGCTTGGTTCTCCAAGTAGAGCAGGCCAGGGGGAGGGGGAGTGCCCCAGGGCTTTTGGGTGGTCACCTTGGTAGTTGCATTCCTGGAAGGCACTTTATTGCAAAAAGAAAACAGAAATTAAGTAAAATATCCACAACTGTTCCCAGACTCTTCTTATTCAACACTTCATTCTTTAAAGGTCAGTTTTAGCCCTGGCTGGTGTGGCTCAATGGATTGAGTGTCGGCCTGAAAACCAGAGGGTCGCTGGCTGGTTTCCTCGCCAGGGGCACAGGCCTGGGTTGTGGGCCAGGTCCTGGGCATGTGAGAGGCAACTGATTGTTGATGTTTCTCTCCCTCTTTTTTCCTCCCCTCCCCTCTCTCTACAAATAAATAAAATTTAAAAAGGTAAGTAAATAAAATTTTTAAAAATAAAAATGAAAGTCAGTTTTATCTTAAAATGTTGATTCTGGGCTTGATGAAAGAAATATGGGTATGGTTTATGTCATTGTACCAAAGTCAATGGCCATAAAAGCTTATCCCAGAAATGAAAGAATTTTAGCGTAGAAGGGTAGAGTGGAAGGGCTGTCAGAGCTTCTATAGGCCGCTCCATGTCTATATCTTGAAAGCCGGTTTATTGCAGGCCTGAGGTCCAGCTTTCTCTCTATTCTTAGAGAACATGAAGAAGGCACAAAGTGTCTGCTCCTCTTTCCGCTGATTTTAGTGTCGAAAGTCACACTGTACAGATTTGCTCTCCCTGCCTACAGTCAACATATGACTTATCAGTGACGTAATTGCAAACATATGGTGACCTAATGCGAACGCAGAAAAGTCCTGTGTAAGTGAGCAACGTCATTGTAAACTCAGGATAAGGGACGAGGTACCGTGTGCGGCAGCAGGACAGCGGAACCATGAAGCAGCCCGCCCGTCTCTTACATCAGCCCCTTGCCCAGCCCTGCTCCTTTTTGGGTTTGTTTTTAATATCGGTGGATGTGGGGCCACTGTGTTCCCAGATATCCAAGCCAGAAGTCTGGGTGTCTTTTCATGATCTGCACCTGAATTGCTCAGCTGTTGACTGGCTGATTCCTGGCTATATCCCTGGCTCCATGTGTGTCCCACCCCCATCTCCACACTGCAGTCACAGTGAAGTTTCTAACTCATAGCTGTGGCCCTTATCCAAAGGACACAATCCTTAGTTTAGTTCCGTGGGTGATTGTTGGAGTAATTTGTAGAAATCCAGGAAGGTGTTCTCGTTCTGGAGCACGCTGGGCAGCCACCATGGTGTTTTTAAGAGTATGACCATACCCTGGGCTGAGAACGATAGTTAAGTGGTTTATATTAAATTTATTGAGATTTGGATATGGATAAAGGGTTAAAAACTTGGAAAGTGGGGAAAACACAAACTGTTGATGAAATTAGAGAACTGATACTACCAGTGGTTGAAAATTGGGACATGAAGTGCAGCGAGATACGGAGTGTCTGAAAGGTTCCCTGCTAGTTCAAGGGTGGCAGTGGCAGGAGCAGGAGGTCGGTTTGTTGGACAGCAGGTGCTTTTCCTTTGCTGTTCAGAATGGCTTCCACAACATCCTATTGGAGCTTTCTGGGTATTGTAAGAGGATAGGCTATAGTTGAAACGTAGTTAAGCGTTTTAAAGAGTTTTTAGCAAACTACATTTAAAAAGTACTTGTTATAAGCCCTGGCTGGTGGCACAGTGGATAAGGCACTGGCCTGCGAACTCCAAGGTCGCTGGTTGGATTCCCAGCCAGGGCACATGACCAGGTTGGAAGCCAGGTCTCTAGCCAGGTCGGTGGCTGGAGGCAGGTGAAAGGCAACCATATGTTGGTGTCTCTTCCTTGCTGCCTCTCTTCCTTCCTCTCTCTCTAAAAATAATAAAATCTTAAAAAAAACAAAAACAAAACTTGTTATAGAGAAA
Organism: Noctilio leporinus; assembly: GCA_004026585.1. Lineage (NCBI taxonomy): Eukaryota > Metazoa > Chordata > Mammalia > Chiroptera > Noctilionidae > Noctilio > Noctilio leporinus. Next base: position 159,818 of record PVIW01002632.1, read on the forward strand.
GTATAGCTAAAGATCATCAGTAATGTTACTATCTTGCTCTTATTTTTTTTCCGAGGCCTATTTTTATGCATACTTAAGATCATGAGATATGAATAGATTTTTAAAAGTCTATCTTTGTTTAATATTATAGCATAAACATTTCCCCATGTTCTTAAAAGCCTGTTTTTAAAAGGGTATGACCATACTCTTTTAAAATTTAAAAGCATTTTAAATGATTGCATTTTTTTCTTGTTATTTAGAAGTATTGTAACTTATCTGTTTCCAGTTATTACCATATTCCTGATTTTTGTTTATAAAAATAATGCAGAGCTAAAGCCCTTGCTGGTTGCACAGTGGATAAGGTGCTGGCCTGTGAACCCAAAGGTCACTGGTTCAATTCCCCAGCCAGGGCATATAACCAGGTTGCAAGCCAGGTCTCCAGCCAGGTCTGTAGCTGGAGGCAGATGAAAAGCAACTGTACGTTGAAGTTTCTCTCCCTCTCTGCTTGTCTCTCTTCCCCTCTCTGAAAATAATAAAATCTTTTTAAAAAATATTTTTAAAAATCCTGTAAGACTGGGAGGGGGAAGGCAGAGGTAAGAAAGGGGAGCAGCTTAGATAAGAACCTAGTATAAAGGAACCATGGACATGGACAACAGGCGGGATTGACTTTGGGGGGAATAGGTGGGTGGGAAGGGGGACAGAGGGGAGCAAAAGGGGATGGATATAATATAACAATAAAATTTAAAAAAAAAATCCTGTAAGACTGAACAGTGAACATCTTTGTGTTGAAAGTTTTCTTTGAGTTATTTCCTTACTTTAGCCTAGTTCAGTGGGTGTCAAACTTGGGTGTACATCCATATCACCTGGCAGGTTAAACACAGGTTTCTGGGCCCCGCCCTAAGGGTTTCTGGTTGAGTGGGACAGGAGACCTGAGAACTGGCCGTTTGAACAGGTTCCCAGGTGATACTGCTGGTGCGGGGTGCGCACGCTGACAAGGACCGGCCTGTAACGTTGACAATGAAGCCACAGTGTGAGCTTGAGTTTCTCAGTCAGTAGGGTGATTGTGATCTTGAGTGAAACTGAGCTCATGTGCCAACCTGTCTGCATGGGGAAGCTGAGGAGTGAAGGACTGTCCCAGCCTCCTGGCACTGAACTGGGGCCATTTGTGAGCCCAAGGGCTCTTCCTGCAGAGCCGCCGAGCGCTGGGGAGTGAGGGCCGGGGGCGGGGGTGGGGGGGGCAGAGCTGCCTTTCAGCCCTCCCTCCAGCTAGTGAGGTGCTGAGGGGGCGGAGTGCCAGAGTCATCAAGCACAGGGCTTCTGCCTCCGGAGGGAGGCGAGGTCATGTTTGGTGTCTTGTCAGGGAGGCCGCCAGCAAGTGGACGCCCCGGAAGCCCGCCTGCCTTTAAGGGGCTGGGAAGGCGTGTTGTGAGGGCAGCGGGGGCTGCCAGCCTGCAGGCCCACAGCAGTACCGGCCCGTGCTCCCTGGGCCAGTTTGCCATGGGCGCCCTGGGTATCATACCACAGATGTTCGTGGACATCATATAAAACACCCAGGATGGTGCCTTGTAGGAAACAGATCCTCAGAAATTGTTGAATAAATGATAAGCTTCTTGATGGTTTTTATGGGTGCTGCTAACATTTGTGAGGGCAGATCACCAGCAGCCATCCATGAGCATGTAAGTGATTGATGCCTCTGAAACAGTGTTCCTCTGGATTGAATTTTATTTTTTTAAAGATGTTATTTATTTATTTATTTATTTATAGAGAGGGAAACATCGATGGGTTGCCTCTTGCATGCCCCCAACCAGGGTCCTGGCCTACAACCTAGGCATGTACCCTGATGGGGAACCAAACCGATGACCTTTCGGTTTGCATGACCTACCAGGCCATGGAGGTCAGGGCCTCTGGTCTAAATTTGAAGGAAAATTTTGTTAATGAAATGGTAGGACTCGGCAAGTGTGAACTTTGCTGCTACTTTCTGTAATTTTATCTTGAGTTGGACCCTTGAGTGAACTTGGAAAGCATTTACTTTGATCAGACAGCAGCGTGCCTACCCCTTGCTGTCTAGGGCTGCGCAGGGAGGCAGTTTTCCTCTCTGGACCACTCTGAACAGGTCCGTCCCCTGCCACGTGTGCTGGCCTGCCTTCTGCACACAGCACTGACCTGCGTGTGCGTGGGGGGTATCTACCCTCCCGCTCTGGCGTGAGCGCTGTGCTAGGCAAGGACCTGGCCACATGCCTGCACGGGGTGGTGGACGAGTGAGGAACTGTTGAGGAAGTTTGGAGAAGAAAATTGGGTCGATTCTTTATTTTATACTTGGTTTTGTGAGCCTATTTAACCTCAGTAGCGGTTCTCTTGTGTTTTCAGCTGCTCTATTTTGAGGCCATCCTAAGTCCAGTGGAATGATTTGAATACCATTGCTTCGGCAGTGATATTTGTTAAGAGAAAAAAGCATCAGCTTAAATATTTTTAGACACTTTCTACAGAGACTTAAATCACCAAAATTGTATTCCAAAAATTCTGCTGAATTTGGAAGAGGCACCAGAGTTGCTGGTGGTGGCAAGTGACCTACAGGGCAGCATGTACTTTATAGTGTTTATTCTTGCTCTGTATCAAATAAAAACATTTGTGTACTTGTTCTATTTTTTGGGCAGTGATCTTCACTTTGCTTTGGTTCCAAATCAGTCTGTTAAAATAATAATGTTGATTTTCCCCAGGGATCAGTTTGGTCTTCTAACTTCCTGGTGACCACTGGATTGAAAATCTGCTCTATGTGTTAAGGGCAGCAGTAATAAGGATGTTACCCGATCACTTTTGCTCTTTAATTTGCAGTATGTGATTTACTGTAAAAGGTTTAGTTCCCCAGTTTTGACTTGCTCAGGCCATTAGCATATTTGTGGCTCTTTCTTGCTGCACATCAATTGACAAGAAATGGACGTGGCCCAGGTTGGTGATGGGTAGGTTGAATTGGCTGCCTTGATTTTAGAAATTCTAAACACACAAGCCAGAAATGCCTTTAATTTAGAAGTTAGGTCATTGTATAACATGATACTCGAGGATCTCAAAATTAGCACTACCAATGTGAACGTGGACTCATGTTCAGAGTTCCCTGGTTGTCATCCATGTCTCCCTGTAGTTGGTTTGTTTGACCCAGGACATTGGCTCGCTTGACACGCTCTTGTCTCTCAGATCTCAGCCCCTCCCTTTCTTTCCCAGGCCACCTGTTTGCTGAAGAAACTGGGTCAGTTGTTCTGCCAGAATTTTAACCTTCTGGGTGTGGCTAATGGCTTGCTAAGGTTAATTTGGCATCATTTGACATTTATATTTTCAAAACTAGAAGTTATATGTTGATCATATTGAGATTCAATCTGTCTTTTGAGAAGGCTGCTTCATAGGTTGTGCGCTTCATAATAAGTTAGATTAGGAAGAGTTCGTTGTCTGACTCTCACTTTAGAAATATTACAGTTGATTAGTAGGTTTAGATGTTAATAACTTTCTTGCTTTTATTTCAGAGGAGCTTGACTCTTTACTCTCAGACTATGACATCCTCTCGTTGTCCCATATCCGCCAGCACTCGGTCAGGAAGAGGGACCTGCAGGCTTCAGCACATCTGGAAACACTGCTAACTTTTTCAGCACTGAAAAGGTAACTTGCATTATTCATAGAAAGTGTTGGGGCAAATGGGACTTGGTTTGGCAAAAGCAGAAAACTAAGGGTTTTTTCCCCTGTAGGTTATTTTTTCAGTTACAGTTGACATACAGTATTATGTATTTTCAGGCATATAAGGGTATCTTGGGATGTTACATTTTTAAAGACTTGTAATTGATATAATTAGTCTTTCATGCATTTTACATTGTTTATTCTAAAATTTCATACTGATGATTATTTTAAAAATAAAAAGGAGGCCCTGGCTGGTGGCACAGTGGATAAGGCACCAACCTGTGAACCCAAAGGTCGCTGGTTCGATTCCTAGCCAGGGCACATAACCAGGTTGCAAGCCAGGTTTCCAGCCAGGTCTGTAGCTGGAGGCAGGTGAAAGGCATACGTGGATGTCTCTCTCCCTTCCCACCCTCTCTCCCTGTAATAAAATCTTTTTTAAAAATTGTTTTTAAAAAAGTAAATAAGTATTCCAGAGGTACCAGTAATGGTAATAATATGTTTATGTACCATTAAAAATAAATGTGAGGTACAAACTTCCAGTTATAAAATAAGTTCCAGGAGTATAAGGTATGGTGTGGTGACTGTAGTTAATGATACTGTATTGCATATTTGACAGTTGCTAAGAAAATAGCTTTTAAACATTGTCATCACAAGAAAAGGAATTTGAAGCTATGTATGGTAATGAATATTAACTAGACCTATTGTGATGATCATTTTGTGATATATACAAAAAGCCAACTTAATTCAGATGGTTTAACACCAGTTTTTAGTTACTGTGAATCCTTAAAAGTCAGAAAGATATGTGAAAGTGCTAAAAGAAGTCTGTAAGTACCTGACTTCACATAGTTTTGGGAGGATAGAGTGAAAAATAAATTCTGACTGGCATTCTGTTGGAGATTTTATAACCGAAAGGTGAAGATTAGAAATTCAAAAGACAGGAATTTTACCATCACTTGGCTCTTACTTTTGCAGTAGAGCAGATTATTTAGTGTTGACAAGGAAGAGTAAAAAATTCCACTGATTTCTTTTTTTTTGGACAGAACATTAAGGAATATTGAGACTCCTAGGGAGTTCCAAAACTAAATGATAAGGCATTTACAATAGGGATGCTTTTGTTTCCAAAGTTTTCACGTAACTGATAGGGGGAAATTGGACCTGCAAATGTACGGGGAGGTATGTTTTAGGACAGCAGGAGAAAGGGTTGCGTACTTTTCTAAAATCATGTTCCATTGTTTCTTTCCCTGTGACCTTTAAAACACACACACAAGCAAACTAAAATGACCTTGTTATACTCAAAAGCTTTGAAAATATTTGTTGCCATGGAGACAGACAGTTTTAGTCTGGATCCCTGCAGACCCATGGGGAAGTAGCGTTCCATATTTTCAACACCGCCACGGACGTTTGTTCCTGTGGCTAAGATGAAAAACATACCTGTCTTTACAGGAGATAGAATGCTCAAAGTGCCTAGTAGAACAGTAGTTAGAAAAGGTGCATAGCATTTTATTAATATTCACTCTTCCGTCTACTTTTTCTAAAAGAAAGTTTAAGTAGAAATTAGGCTCCAGTTTTATGTTCTTCAGCTAAAGTGTATGTGCATTCTTTCTCTAGGCATTTTAAATTATACCTGACATCAAGTACTGAACGCTTTTCCCAAAATTTCAAAGTTGTGGTGGTAGATGGGAAAGATGAAAGCGAGTACAGCGTCAGGTGGCAAGACTTCTTCAGCGGACACGTGGTTGGTTAGTACGGAGCGGGTGTGCCTGTGTGCGATGCTGGGTGTCCAGCCCTCACTTGATGTATACATAGTCTTCCCTGGGGGGGATTCGGGTGGGCTTTCTCAGGATGCTGCTCCTTGTGTACCTGGGCTACCCAAAATGGGAAGCAGAAATACCACAATGGGACGACATCAGGATTGACAGCATGTCATCCCAGCGGCTGTTTTGATGATTAAAATGAATTTCCTCTCCAGTGATAAGCATTTAACCTATTTTCTCCAGAGAAGGGTCGGAGACATCCCTTATGAGATTTTAAACAGGGAAGCTAAGAGATAAAACAATTGGCTTTATGACCCTGTTATGTATTTATTTAAGAAAATACATCAACCTAGCAATTGTGGTTTACTTCTGGAACTTTTTCTACAACAAGAAAAAATGGGATTAAAATTGTGAGACAGTATAGTTCAAGACCTCTGTGTTCCAAAATATGCTTTTTGCTCCCTGTTGGTTCTTTCTTACCCCAGATAGGCAAAGTTATTCCAGAAGGAAATCTGCACGTTGGTTTGTTTTGTTCTAAATAGACTCAAGATCATTCTTCTTTGAAGCTGGAGGCAGAAAATGGGTTCAGGTGGCAGAGAGTGACCTGAGCAGGGTCTCTTGGTGGCCGGGTGTGTTCACTGGGCAGGCCTGCGGCCGCCGGGCAGGTTCTCCCTAATAAAGACTGTGTTGGTTTATTTTTCAATGTAAATCTTCTCAATAATGAAATATTTTTTTCTCTTAAGGTGAGCCTAACTCAAGGGTCCTGGCACATATAGGCGATGATGATGTTACAATAAGGATCAACACAGATGGGGAAGAGTATAACGTAGAGGTAAATCTACACAGGAATTTTTTTAGCATATATCTTTGTTTTCATTTTCCTGTTTTTATTGAATGTGTTGGAGTAACATTGGTTAGTGACATCACTTTCAAGTGTACGTTATAATGCGACATCGGTGCACCCAGTTGTGTGCTCACCACCTGCCGCCTCGTCTCCCTCCGTGACTCTGTGTTTGACCCTCTGTGCCCCCTCCCGGCCCTCCCTTTCTTCTGGTCACTACCTCTGTTGTCTGTGTGAGTTTCTCTCATTTGTTCATTTGTTGCTTTTTGTTTCATATTCCACATATGAGTAAAATCGTATTGTTTCTGATTTACTGACTTACCTCTGATTTTTTTAAAGATTATTTATTATTTTTTAGAGGGAGGGGGAAGGGAGAGAGGGAGAGAGACATCAAAGTATAGTTGCCTTTCACCTGCTTCTAGCTATGGATCTGGCTGGAGACCCGGCTTGCAACCTGGTTATGTGCCCTGGCTGGGGAATCGAACCAGCAACCCCCCGGTTCACAGGCCCAAACCTTATCCACTGTGCTGCCAGCCAGGGAAAGATAATAGTTTTTACAAATACCTAAGAAGCTATCATAAGATGTACCATGTATATGTATATTTTTAATCCTTACTTGAGGACATGCTTATTGATTTTAGAGAGAAGGAAGGGGACGGAGAGAGAGGGAGAGAAACGTTAATGTGAGTGAGAAACATTGATTCATGGCCTCTTGCACACACCCTGACTGAGAACTGAATCTGCAACCTAGGCATGTGCCCTGACCCAGAATTGAACCTGCCACCTTTCAGTTTATGGGCTGACACTCCACCCAACTGAGCCACACCAGCAGGGTGAGATGCACCCTATGTTTCTAAGTACTGTAATTGAATAAAAGTCACATGTGGGCTGCATAATAGGAAGAGAAAACTTACTTTCCCTTGTGATTTTTTTTCCTTATGTAATAATCCTCTTATAAGTGTAAACATCTTCAAGGGTGGAGGTGAAGTCATTTGTCTATTTCCCTCATTTTCTCATAGGTGCTGTGGAAATGCAGGCTCAGTAAAGGGTGATAGTTTTAGTCTGTGAGGTTAAAAGAGGAAACTTGGAAACTTGTGCCCTTTCCCTTTTTTGTTAACACATTAGCAGTGGAAACCAAGACTACCCTGGTCACATTTAAGCAGGACGCAGATCCACATGTTAGGTACTAGTCTGGAAAAGAAAACATCTGCGACAGATTTGTGGTTGAAGTGATTCTGTGTTTCTAAGAAAATGAGAGTGCTCTGAGTAGCAGTGATGTCACCAAAATACACAACTGTAACTCTGGTTAAAAGGAACGTTTCAGGTACATTCCAGTGCTGACAATCTGCGCAAAGTTAAAGATCTCTCCTCAAAATCTCCTTAGATTTTTTTTTTTTTCCAATTTAGGGTCCAGTCAAGGTTCTTGCCTCTTACTTAGTTATTCATCAGATTATTTTTTTCAGTAACTTATTAGTAATGGTGATAAAAGGATTTGCTAATAGTAACTACCTTTATTTTGAAGTCTTGATATATAACTGGATTATTATTTTGCATTATCTTCAGAATAGGTGTTACCACTGCTCAATGAGAAGAACTATGCTCAGATAAGTTACTGGTCCAGGGCACGTGGTGTGGTGGACAGTTGAGGTTTGCCCCAAGTAGCTGTGAAAGCCTGCTGTCTTGCTCTGTGCCAGAACGGCTACATTACACAATCATGAATGTGAATTTACAAATGTTTGCACCGAGATACAAAACCCATTTCTCTCTTCCTACTTGTAAGCCAGAAGAAGGCTTCTGCAGCAAGAGAGTTGGTTAGTTAACTTTTTGGGGTCTCTGTTAGCCCTGAGATGCTGTAACCATTGTTTCTTCAATTCACCTCCTATTTGGACTGTGAAAGAAAAAGATATACACATATGTTTAGCAACTTTATTGAGATACAATCCACATACTGTACAGTGTATCCACTTAAAGTATGTTATTAAGTGGTTTTAGTGTGTTCATAGAATTGCATAGTTACCACCGTGATCAGTTTTAGAACATTTGATCACCCCTTTTACCCTTTAGCAGCCCACCAACCTCTTCTCACCAGTTCCTTAGCCCTAGACAACCATTCATTTACTATGTGGGCCTGCCTAGTCATTTCACATAAAGGGAATCACACTACATGTGGTCTGTTGTGACTGGTCTTGTAGTCTTGTAAGTGAAGATTATTTAAAAACTGCTTTTCATGAACCTGGTAAATTTTAGGCATATTGTTCAAGTTTTTAGTCTTCCATCACAAAAATGTGTTTGTTCCGCCCTGTACATAAAAAGATGTTAACTGGTGGGATTGACTTTGGGGGAAATGGGTGGGTGGGGAGGGGGACAAAGGGGAGCAAAAAGGGGATGGATGTAATACAACAACAATAAAATTAAAAAAAAAAAAAGATGTTAAAGAAGCTAGAATGAAAAAGCCCAAGAACAAGAACAGCCCTGGCTGGTGGCTCAGTGGATGGACGCCGGCCTATAAACCCGTAGGGCGCTGGTTCGATCCCCAGCCAGGGCACATGACCAGGTTGCAAGCCAGGTCTCCAGCCAGGTCTGTGGCTGGAGGCAGGTGAAAGGCAACCATACGTTGATGTTTCTTTCCCTCTGTGCCTCTCTCCCTCCCCCTTTCTCTAAAATAATAAATAAAATCTTTAAAAAAAAAAGCCCAAGAACAGAACCCTTGTCTAACTTTCATTGCTATACGTCCATCACCCAGAACAGTGCCAAGCAATGGGAAAGGATATGCTTTTCTCCTCTGGATCTTCTAAAAGATTCTATAACTTGTGCAAAATAATGCTCTTCTTCATATACAGATAACATCAAAGAGTGTATAAGTCATGTATGGGTATGCATTTACCAGCATAGAAACTCTGGGATAAAAATTGGAATGTTTTGTTTTTGATAACTAGTCAGTTTCCTTAACCTGGAAGTGAATGTTATCTAAAAACAAGGAAGAGCCCTGGTTGACGTGGCTTAGTTGGTTGGAGTGTCATCTTGTGCATGGAAACATCACAGGGTTTGATTCTTCGCCAGGGCACAGGCCTGGGGTCAGATTCGGTCTCTAGTCAGGGCAGCCGATGGATGTTTCCCTCTCACGCCATGGTTCCTCCCTCCCTGCCCCTCTCTGATACCAACAGGTGTGTCCTTGGGTGAGTTACAAACTAGGAAAGGCCAGGATGTAAGAGTTTGGTGTTGAGAAATTGTTATATTTTCTATCTTAATTATACTTTTTTTCTGTTTTAGCCACTTTGGAGACTAATTAATGATACTAAGGACAAAAGAATGTTAGTTTATAAATCTGAAGATATCAAGAATGTTTCGCGTTTGCATTCTTCAAAAGTGTGTGGTTACATGAAGGTGGAAGATGAAGATTTGCTTCCTGAAGGGCTCGTAGACGGAGCGCCTCACGATGGTACGCCTGGCAGTGCATGTGTTCCCAGCAGCACCCAGCGCTGCCGCTGTCTCCATTTGGTAGGGGTGGTGGTCACCTGACCTAAAAATAAGGGTATCCAGCTGAAAATAGTGTTCTTCAGAAATGTTTAAGTTAATTCTTTTGCCTATCATACAGGAAATGAAAACACTAGAAAATGATGCTAACAATAAAGGTTGGACTTAAAGATGGAGGGAAGGGGCATCAAATAACCTGAGGGAAATTTTTTTATTTCCAGGTATTTAAAAATGACAAAAATAATACCCTTGTAAAACAGCCTTTAGATAAGTTTATAAGAAGTTAGTTGGTTACAGGAGAGTCTCTGGTGTTCAGAAGAAGATGATCAGCTGGGGCGGATACATTTAGAGTTATTTGAAAACTACTGTCCAGAGAAAGTCTCCTATCCTCGTTTTTGAAAACCTTAGTACATATTCCTGTTATTTTAGTATGTCAATGAATTCTTAAAATAGTTGGATTATTTGATAAGAAAAACAACCTGTTAACACAAACTGACTTTTTTTTAAATTTTTAAATTTTTTAATTTATTACTTTTAGAGAGCAGGGAAGGGAGAGAGGCTGAGAGGGAGAGAGACATCAATGTGTGGTTGCCTTTCACCTGCCTCCAGCTACAGATCTGGCTGGAGACCTAGCTTGCAACCTGGTTATGTGCCCTGGTTGGGAATCGAACCAGCGATCTTCACGTTCGCAGGCTGGCACCTTATCCACTGTGCCGCCATTGAGGGCACAAACTGATTTTTAATGTTTGATTACCTTGATATTTTTACCATTACTTTAGTTAATTATTTCAGAATAAAGTGAGGGCTTCATAGCCCTGCAATAAATTGGTGATTGCTTTATTTTTACGTACATTTGTACAGTTCCCTCCTTTTAAAAATGACAGAGACACTTTTCCTTGGTTTTAAATTCTACAATTTAAAAACCTGATGTTCCATCTTCTTCCAAATTGTTATTTTTTGTTTATGATCTTGAAGCTCAAGTAATGTTTGCTTCAAAAATATGCTAGACTTAAAGTGTAACTATAAAAAAACTCCTTGTTTTGATGAATTTTGATTTAATAGTGCATACAAATTCATACTAGAGCATGTTCATCGGGTGAAGAAAAGAGCCGCTCCGGATCCCATGAAGAACACGTGTAAATTGTTGGTGGTTGCAGACCATCGCTTCTACAGATACATGGGCCGAGGGGAGGAGAGCACCACCACCAATTACTTAGTAAGTGTTGGGTCCTGGCAGGGGTCGGGCAAAGTCGATCTGTGGGGGGACGGATTCCATCTGAGAGATCATTGCTGTAATTTGAAACGTAATGAAACGGGACCTGTTTCAGATGCTGGATTGTTTTATAAAACACTTTAGGGGTATCCTTTGAGGTGCTTACATTATCACATAGAGAGTCTAGTTTCAAAATTTTGAAAATCTGTTTTACCTTTGAACTGTTATTATCTGCACATTAGAATTTTTGTGCATTTTAGGTTTAGGGAGAGTTCATTACATAGGCCCTTCTCTAGAGAAGTAAATTCTTTGAAAACTTTGAAAACATTATTGAGATCATGGCAGCGGTTGTATTGATAACACACGTGTTCTAGAGTGGAAAAGCATTTGTAGGAACCTGTGTTTTATTTTTGCTTATATGCACATTTCAGAGAAGATGGTGGGTTTGGTTTGTGTCATAAAATAGGTGATGATTGGACTGCATGAAACAGATGGGACTTTCAGAGTCGTAACTAACTAGGGCTCAGATGTGAAAGGAAGGTTACAAGAAGTATTGACGTTAGTTTTTAAGCATTTGCTATGTAGTTTGAAAAGTCAAGGAAATGAGATTTCGTTGACATTTTCAGCAGCATGACCTCATTTGTCGTAACTTGGCACCGACAGAAATGCTGAGGAGATGAGAGAGGGCGGCTGTTCATGAACGAGAGTCCAGTGTGGTCACAGCCTTTCTCAGTGCCTCGCTTTTCCCAGTCTGTTTTGTCTTGTGTGCGCTCCCACCCTCCCCTCCCTTCTCCTCCATGTCAAGTGAAAGAATCATTGTCGGGCTAGTAGGAGCAGTGTGTGAAGTCATTACAGTCCTCGCTCCTAAGTAAAAGAGATCTTTCTTGAAAAAGTTTCTTAGTAGGGCTTTGTGTTAGGGATTCCTCTTAATTTACTTCTTTGTTCATTACGCCAAGAATGTGAATATAATGAGAGGCTTGTTCTTAAAATTTGCGTTCCTTAGTCTTAACAGTTACTATAAGCAAAGAACCGTTTCCTACCTTTAACGTGCGTTAGGGTGTCTGAACAGACCTCATCTACCCAGTTTTGCCTAGTGAAGAATGATCTTTGAGGAGAAGATAGGGAATGAGCATCTTGTTCTTCGGTTGTGGCCCGTCCTCGAATGATTCCCCCCTCCCTACCTCCTTCCCAGCCAGCGCAGAAGGAGCGGAGTGGAGCCTCACCGTCCGGTTGCGGGGCCTCCGTCCCGAGCCCTGTGCAGTGGGGCCAGGGACAGGCTTAGTGGTGCCAGGGCTGCCCTGTGCCTCTCTCTGAGGGGTGCCTGAGGACCTTGCCAAGAGGGAGAGTGAAGCCAGAACACTCCGGACCATTAACTTCCATTTTTGTAGTTGACTGGAATGCCAGTTTTTAAAAAGCCTGTTGTTTGGTATTTTGGTTCTGTATGCATTTGAGTACTTGGATTTGTAATAAGATGTACCACTGTTTAATTCTGGGAATAACACTTTGGGGCTAGGAATAATTTTATTAGTGGTGTCAATGATACTAACTTCTTTATACCAGTTTTTGTAATTGGTAGAAACTTTTATAATGGCATTTTCTCTAAACTAATTTTTTTTTTCTCCCTGCAGGATTTGTTACATTGCACAGGGCAGTAAAGATGTACTTCACGCTTCTTTCTCTTTTACACAGATAGAGCTAATTGACAGAGTTGATGACATCTATCGGAACACTTCATGGGACAACGCAGGTTTTAAAGGTTATGGAATACAGATAGAGGAGGTATTTATCAATGGGTGTGGTCTACATTGCTCAGCTAACTTACATGATGTAAATATTTGCCACTTACACTCACACCCCAGACTTCAAATGTAGTCATAAATATCCTAAATGCCAGTAATTCTTACCTGGTAAATTACACAGTTTTTGGTATTAATTACTTATAGATTATGAAGTTTTCTGTTCATTAGCTTCTTTTAGGCAGAAAGCCTTTTTACTGCTGTGATCTGCCCTTTCTCTGAATTCATGGCCTTTTACTGCTGCGTTGCTTGCTTTGTCTTGGATCATGCTTTTTGTCTTTCGTTAGAAGCCGGGCACATACAGGTGAGTCCTTAGAGAAGGTGCTGAAAACTGCATTGCGAGGCATTTTAATATTTCATCATAAAACTTGTCCCAGATTTGTAAGAGTGATTAAAAAGACTGTTTTGGAATTGGGTATTGCTTTGGACAGACACTTTGATATAGAAACTGTGGAAATTGATTGTTTCTATTTTTTCTAGGCTCTTCGTATTAAACTAACCATATTCTTAGAGGTTCTGTAGATAGAATTTAAAGATTATTTAAAACGCGAAGTTATACATTATAAATGTTAAACTTTTATAGTGCCTGCATAAAACTAAGAATCATCTTTCCCTTTTCCATGCTTTTACTTGGGTTTTCTTAAGTCACTGCTTGAATAGGTAAGATGTACACGTGATACCAAGGCCAGTGAAGAGTAAGTCGCCTTGTCCGCTCTCCCCTCTTACAGCAGTTTCTTCCCCAGAGATGTCCGTGTCTTCAGTTCCATGTGCATTTTTCCAGAGACACCTTGTTGCCTGTATAGCATGTGTGTGTAATGTGTACCTGGGATGCTGCTTTTTCAGTTCATGACTACGTTTGTGGTTATCCCATTATGGTGCCTATCAAGCTGCCTTCCTTGTTTAAAATAGCTGCAACTTGTTTTAGTTTTATGGGATCAGTAAATAAAGCTCTTCTTTGCTTTAGATCTTGGAACCAATTCAAAAAGGTGTGATACAGGAGATAAAAATACATTTCAGCGTATTTAATGATAACAGATGGTTTGGAAGATGTGGTTTAGACATGCAGTCCAGTAGGTTTCTTATTTCCTCCCAGACTTGACCTTGACCACAGCCCACGGCAGAGCTGCAAGGCCCCTGCAGCAAGCCTCCCCTGTGGGGCCGAGCAAGCAGCTGCCCTCTGCAGGCAGAGCAGAGAGAGCACGGCACTGCCGTGAGCCCAGTTACTGTGCGTGTGTACCACGCGCACACGGGACGGCCCTCTTCTAGGCTGCCTTTCATTCCTGTGCTGTGCAGTGGGGTGCATGTTGCTGTTCTGCGTCTCTGCATCCCTGGTTCTAGTTTAAATACATATTTCAGACCAAGTCTCATTTCTTTTATAGTTAAATATAGAGGAAGTGGAAATTTGAGAGTACATTTATAAATTCATAAATACTGACATGTTTTCCATATCATACGTTTCTCCCTTTGTTTTTAAACATTGAATATTTAGAGCTGAAGAATATTACAAAATTCTGGTTCCAAAATATGTGTTTTTCTAAAGCATCGTGTTTTTTTGAATATCTAAAACAATTCAGTATTCAGAGTTTGTGACTCTTCCTGAAGTGTTCTAAGTATGTTATCTCTTTAAGTATAGATTCGTATTTTCAAGACTCCAGAGGCGGTACGACCTGGTGAGAAGCACTTCAACATGGCAAAAAGTTACCCGAATGAAGACAAGGATGCCTGGGACGTGAAGATGCTGCTTGAGGTAGGTTGTGGGGCCCTGGGTTCACGTGATGCTGTGAATAGCCCTGTGGTTTCTGCACTTTGGGTCAAGTCTGCCCGTAGGAAGGGGCAGCGCGCTGATCCAGCGTCACTGTGTCCCCTGTGGCAGGGGTGGTGGCAGGACAGGCAGAAAAGCTGTGCAAACAAAAAGTGCTCAGAAGCCGTGCTTCTTACCCCTGGTGTCCTCAGAGGTACAGTGGTGTATTTTGTTTGTTCAGGTCTCTCAAACTTTTTAATGACTCTCTCAGGTCAGCAGTGATCAAGTGGTATGGGACTAAATTAGGCAGTGGAAATGTAACTTAGGGATCTGGAGGTTCTGGTCAAGAATGTTAAGTGTTTGTGTATTTATTCTGGTAATAAATTTAAAGCTAGTTAACCTAAACACCCTGTGCCACGACAGAACACGGTTTATCCTGTTGGCCATGTGATTTCAGACCCACAGTTTGTGAATAGAGTTTATGTTTCCCTAGGTTGATAACATACTAATATCCTCTTGGTGCTCTAAAAGATTACCAGGCAACGTAAATATCTAATAGTTTTCACGGGTTAGTCTAGGCACAGCGTGCTTCATCTGGATTGCCTGGTGAGTCTCGAAATCCAGTTTTCAGAGTGTGAATGGAGGTGCAGGAATAGGAGCACCTCTGAGGCAGGTGCAGCCGGCAGCACTGGCTGAGCAGTACACGGGCACCTTGTCCAGTGTGACCTGCTAGTGCCCCAGGGGCAGGCCCGGCTGCACTGTTGGTCGTTGTAAGGGACTGAGCAAGTGGCTAAAGGAAAGGACCACAGGCGGAGCTGGCGGAGCTGACAGAGCCGGCAGTCATGGCCTGGCCGTGCTGGAGGCGAGGCCTGAGCTGTAGGGCTGCTTCTCAGGTCTTTGGCTGGTGGATGGCCGTCTCCTCCCTGTGTCTGTACCCCAGCCCGCTCTTCAGAGGGCACCAGTCAGATAGGAGTAGGCTCACCTGTAACCAAGGTACCTTTGTAAAGGCCTCATCTCCAAATATAGTAACATTCTGAGGTATGATGGCGAAGGCTTGAACATGAACTGGGGAGAGGCGGGCAGGACAGTGCAGCCCGTAAGAGCGAGGCTAACTGACTTGACCACTGCACTGTTGGCTTGTCTGGGGGCGGAGCGGAGGGGACCTCTCGACTCCGCAGATGCTCCTCCAGATCCCAGCTCCCCATTATCGGCAGCCTCCCCATTACCACAGAGCCGTCAGGATCTCAGGGTGCCCAGGGTGGTGTCCCCTGGCTGCACCATAGTCCTTATTCCAGGGCTTCCTGCCACTCTGTTAAGTGTTTTAGAGATGAAGGTCTTCTTAAATTGGTTGTTCTTGTAGAGATTTTTGAAGTGATATATAGAACCCTTTTAAGAAAAAATCCTCCCAAAGCACCAGTGCTGACATAAATGGATTTTTTTTTAGTACTTTATTACTTTTAGAGAGAGAGGAAGGGAGAGAGGCAGGGAGGGGGAAAGACATCCCTGTAGGGTTGCCTTTCACCTGCCTCCAGCTGGGGACCTGGCTGGAGACCTGGCTTGCAACCTGGTTATGTGCCCTGGCTGGGAATCGAACCTGCGACCTGTGGGTTGGCAGGCCAGCACCTTATCCACTGTGCCACCAGCCAGGGCCTCATAAATGGATTTTAATCATAATTTTGTAACATACAGCTCAACTGTGCGTGCTTTCCTACGTTTACACTCACAACTCCTAAGCATTGTGAAGCCAAAGCAAATTTAGCCGCTGCAACGCTCAGGCGTCCCTGAGCTGCTTGTGGCCTCCTGTGGCGTGCAAAGCTGTTTCCTGGAGACGTGTCCCCAGTGCAGGCTGTAGGGTCTCCACCGGCCTGCACAGTTTCTGACAGCTGCTGGAAGGAGCCCCAGTCTTCCCTTTCGTGTGCCCCTTTCCTTCCTGCCAGTGCAGGTGCCAGTGTGCCCCTCCCCTGCCAGGTGGGTGGGCGAGAGCTGTGGGCAAGGAGCGCCGTCCTGCAGCGTTCGGTGTGTGGTTCCATCTTACACTACGGTGGCATTGTTAATCTAATTCAGAGTACTTTTCTCTCTTAAAGCAATTTAGTTTTGATATAGCTGAAGAGGCATCTAAAGTCTGCCTGGCGCATCTCTTCACGTACCAGGACTTCGACATGGGAACTCTCGGTCTAGCCTACGTTGGCTCCCCCAGGGCGAACAGTCACGGAGGGGTTTGTCCCAAGGGTATGTGTCCCCACTGTGCACGAATGTGGCAACAGCTGCTCAACCCTGTGCTGAACAAGCTGTTTGTTTCATTTCTCTTTTAGCTTACTATAGCCCAACTGGGAGGAAAAACATCTATTTGAACAGTGGTTTGACCAGCACAAAAAATTATGGTAAAACCATTCTTACAAAGGTACGTTTTTTTTATTTTCTTAAAGAGCAGATTTTTAGTGTATTATAGTTGTACGTAATGTCTTCTAGAAGAGTAATTCATACTGGGCTTTTTTGTCGTTGTTTCTTGGCGGGCAATATGAAAAGGTTTAAAGAAGAAAAGTTACTGGCCAAACCTCCTTCAGGGCCCTTCTGGGTCACTGTCTTCCCTGGGGTGTCCCTGCAGCCTCCCTCCTGCCCCTGTGCTGCGGGCACTCGCTTCCTGGCCCTGCTGTGTGGCTCATGTCTGAAGACACCCCAGGCTCATTTCCTGGCCCATGTTCCTTTTCCTTCTCTTGATTTATACTACCATTTCGGTATTAATCTTCCAGGGGTTTCCTAAGAAAGGGTGGCTGAAGGCGAACTCCTGAGAGGTTGCCTGTCTGGAACGAGAACTGGCCTATTTCCCGTTCTTTCCACTTTGGAAGGCATTGTGCTGTTGCCCGTTGGTTTTAGTGTTGCTCCTGAAGAGTCTGACGTCATTCCAGTTTTCTCGGCCTTGCATCTGACCTGTTTTTTCCCTCTAGAAGATTTTAGGGTCTTGTTTTTGCCCAGGTAGAGCCATGAGGAGTACGTTAGACATGTGGAGAGTCCATGTAACAGAAGGTCCAATAAACAGGGTCTTGAAAAAGGGGGGCCTTTGCTCAACCTCGTGGCTTGTGGGTAGCAGTCCTGCCACTGCAGGCACTCGGGCCAGGGCCTTTCCTACCGTTGCCAGCCCCTTGGAGCACAAGGCCGCTGCCCTCCTGCCTAGTACCTCGTGGGCCCAGGATGGCTCCCTTCTGTGTGGCAGAAAGGAGGGCCAAGAGAGGCTAGTCTCCCTTCTCCAAAGCTGGTCTGGAAGCCCCATGCACTGGCTTCTGTTTCTCTCCCAGTGGACAGGGCCGGGTTTCATGGCTGCCCAAACTCTCAAGGGGCTGTGGGAAGGTGGCCATTCTAGTTGAGCACGTGGCTGTCTGAGCCACGTTGAGGGTTCTTTCTGAATCTGGTTAATCGGGACCCGATTTAAGGCAGCAGGGCCACTGGCCAAAGCTGGTGATGGTTGGCTATTGGGAAATAATGTTTTCTTCGCGTGATCTTTAAGGAGGCTGACCTGGTTACAACTCATGAATTGGGGCACAATTTTGGAGCAGAACATGATCCGGATGGTCTAGCAGAATGTGCCCCAAACGAGGACCAGGGTGGGAAATTTGTGATGTACCCCATCGCTGTGAGCGGAGACCATGAGAACAACAAGGTACGTGTCTCTGGAGCTGCATGATGTGGCGGCCGCCGTTCTGTTGAGAGCGCAGAGCAGGTGGGTGAGGGGTGGATGCAGACACCTGGAAACTCAGGCTGGGGAGTGAGATGGGGTCCTTCTAAATCTGGTTCAAGCCATCGACTGGGCTCTTTGCTCTCAGGACTGTGTAGATTTGAGCTCTGTGGGAGCTTAGTGGCACCTTTAGGCTCATGTTGGGGTTCTAGGTGACAGGGTCTGGTGGGCTCAGCTTTAAGTTAAAACTTCCTGTCATTTCATTTATAAGTGGTCGTTCATTTAAGTTCTGCGGTACTTCACAGCTTACGTGCTTTCATAGACTCAAGAAGCTAATTGGCTGGACACTCAGCCTCCCATGGGAAGGGCCCTTGTCCTTGTGCCCGGCTCTGCGCCAGAGGCTGGTAGGGCACACATGGTGGACGTGCGTCGTGCGAGCGCTCTTGGTAGAGGACACTAGTTGACTTGAGACCCTGGTAACAATCCCAAAGACCTGCGGGGCCGCTGCGGCTGACTCCTACGTGTCCCTTCCCTTCCTGTCACCTGGGGCAAACAGCAGCCCGCGGTGGGGGAGTTCTGTGGCCCTTGCCTGGCAGGAAAGGGAAGCAGTTTGCAGAGAGCTCTGGAGACCGCACCTCCAGAAACTGCTTGAAGTTTTTCTCAGGCCTCTTGTCCCTCCTCTTCATGTCAGGTATGGCAGGTGGATGGGCTCGCAGCCTCGGTTCACCTTCCTAGACTCGGGAGGACTGTTCCTGTGGTTTGGAGATGCTGGGCTGGAGGCCGCTTTTGAGACACTGGTCACCTTAGAAAACTCAGAGAAACTTAAAATCTTGGGGACCCATGAAAACATTGAGATAACAGTTTGGAAATTAATCTTTGAA
Organism: Noctilio leporinus; assembly: GCA_004026585.1. Classification (NCBI taxonomy): domain Eukaryota; kingdom Metazoa; phylum Chordata; class Mammalia; order Chiroptera; family Noctilionidae; genus Noctilio; species Noctilio leporinus. The sequence goes on from PVIW01002632.1 coordinate 178,827, forward strand.
CAGACTGGATGTAATTCTGTGCCTCTCAGTAAGCTTATTGGTTTAAAGATAAATACAGATCCTCCATACAGACGGCCAGGGAAACTGGAAACAGGCCGTGCTGCGTGCCTGGGTGTTCTGTCCAGGAGGACGGTGTCTTGTGTCTCACCCGCCCTGTCACCTGGTGGTGCCGTGCCCGAGGGAGGGACAGCGGGTAGCCTCCCTTTGAGGAACTTCAGGCTGTTAATGAAATCCGCACCAGCTTTTGAACGTTCTGGGGAGGGAGCCACAGGCTGCCCCTAGCCACTGGGTGCACCTCAGGCTCCGATGCGACGGTGCCTTCGGTCTAGAGAAGTGGTGCAGACACACGGGGAAGAATTTTTACCTTGTTTTGGGTCCATGGTGGCCCTTTTCTCCTCAGATGTTCTCCAACTGCAGCAAGCAGTCCATCTACAAGACCATCGAGAGCAAGGCGCAGGAGTGCTTCCGCGAGCACAGCAACAGGGTGTGCGGGAACTCGCGGGTGGACGAGGGCGAGGAGTGTGACCCCGGCATCATGTACCTGAACAACGACACCTGCTGCCACAGCAACTGCACGCTCAAGGCGGGCGTCCAGTGCAGGTGAGGCTGCGGCCTGGTGGCGGGCTGCCGGGTCCCAGCAGGCCGAAAGCCCAGGGCCCTCGGGGTGGATGGGACGGCGAGTGTGCGCGTGTGTGGGAGCTCGTCCACGTGCGTGTCCGGGTGTGTTGACCCCCTTGCCCTTCACAGCGAGAACGTGCTCTCCGGAGCGCAGTGTGCCGCTAGGGAGGCGGCTCCCTGATCTGGGCTGCAGCGCCACCCCGGTTCCAAGTGACGGCGCGAGGGCTGATTTGCAGGCACTTTGTGTGTGTTCTTGTGTAGCCCAGTCCAGCGCCAGCCCTGGGACGCGAGCAAGGTGCTGGGAGTCTGCACCGTAGTGTGTCGACCGCGTCCTGGCATAAACTAAGCATGGAGGAGGCAGGTTACCAGTCGGAAGGTGCCTGTGTTTCCATGTTCACATCCACGGAGAACCTGGCGTCTGCCTAACGGGGGAAGCACCGGTTTGCGTCCAAGCGCAGGCTCCGTGCCGGCAGCGCTGTGTGCGCACTGGAAACTCACAGCGGGGAGGGCTCGGACTCCCTCCTTCCTTGACCATCATTGGCCTTGTAGGCCTGCGTCTTTTTTTTTTAAATTACTTTTTTTAAGTTACTGAAAACCAAGGACACGAGGATGTCTATAAATAAAGACGAGTCGCTTTGGAGCAGCCACACCCAGCCTCCGCCTCCCTACTGGCCGTTCTCTGTGAGGAGATGCAGACGGAGCTGCAGGTGGCCTGTCTGTGCTGGAGGGGGTGACCCCGCCAGGAGGCAACCCGTGGACTCCGTCTTCAGGGCCCTGCAGCGCGACTGTGGTGTTCACTGTGGGGCTGTCCTTTGATGCGAACTGTCCCTTTCTGCCCTCTGCAGTGACAGGAACAGTCCTTGCTGCAGGGACTGTCAGTTCGAGACTGCCCAGAAGAAGTGCCAGGAGGCCATCAATGCGACCTGCAAAGGCGTGTCCTACTGCACAGGTTCGTCCCCTCACTGCCTTCTGGGTCTCAGTTCAGGTGGGGTGTGTGCGTTTGGAAAACACGGTTGGTTCATTTGGATGGAAACACCCTTTTTCCATCCCGCATGCAGTCGACTCCTCAGCTGGGGCATGCTGGTCGCTGTCTGTGCAAGACCCGCTGTTGTCCGTTCCACTGGTTCCCTCCCTCCATGCTCCTGCCCCTCCCAGGCGTCCGTTCTGATGTGTTCCCCATCTGCCTGCATACATGTGTAGCCTGGAAACGTCCTGTGTCACGGTGTGCCTGTGTGTTTTGAACACACCAGCATGAAGTCTGCCTTCCATCTTCTCACACCTGGTGCCGTGTGGTATCGAGGTGCCGTTTATTGACTGGGGTGCCTGCCGAGCGCTCATCTCAGGATGACTTGACTTCCCTGTCCCCGAGTGGCAACGTTGTGTTGCCTGTGTCCGCGAGCGCTGGGCAGGCCTGCGGCCCACACCCGCAGTGTAGGTGCTTCCCGGTGCGTGTGGGGTGCCGGCCTGCCGAGGCCTGCAGGGACGCTGCACTGTCGGAGCAGTGGGGCCCTGGGGTGTCGGTGCCTCCGTCCCCGCGCCCTCACCATCCTCTGATTTTTACAAGCAATCTGATGCTTGTAGAGTGATTTCTCATCCTTACTGACATTTTTCTTGAATATCGCTTTGTGTTCACTGTTCATAGTTCTTGTTTTGTGGACAACCAGTTGATATATTTGGTCCGTTTTTTTAAAATGGGGTTTCAGGTCCTTTGCTCTTACTGATTTGGAGGAGTTCTTGTATAGTAATCTGTTTGGTTTTAAACATTGCATGTGAGTCCCTTCTGTTACTCATTCTCCTGGGAACAGAAATCTTTAGTTTTAATGTAATCAATACTATCATTTTGTTGTGCATTTTTATATTTTATTTTTTGAGTTGTGGGTGATTGCAGAGGTGTTTCCACAGCTGCTTCTGTTAGCTTCACAATTTCCCTTCACATGGGGACTTGAAACCATCTGGAGCCAGCGGTTCAGTTGGAAGAGTCTCCGTGTCTTCTGTGTCCTGTTCTGGGTGTTCCTGGCACACAGTGGGCACCTCCCCTACGCCTCTTCGCCTGGCAGGCCTTGGCCCGTGTGCCATGGCTCTTTCGATCCTTGGGATGCTTTTGGATCTGAATTGTTTTATTTAATGGCTAGCGTGCTGCCTGAGCTTTTCTTTGGTGGTGGTGGTTGCAATTTGTCTGGTATACCTCAGGTTTTTATAACTTCATCCCTTGGTTAGTTGGAGTTTTGAATAGCATTACTGAGATACGAACGTACTCGGCATTCCATAGCTGTCGCCTGGTTCAAGTGAGCAGGTCAGCGCGTGGCAGGAGGTGCACGTTGGTGTGGCCACCACAGTCAGCAGCAGACCGTGTCATCACCTCATGTCATCACCTGGAAAGGTGCCTGCTGCCCCCGCCCCCGTCAAACTCGCCTGTTTCCATGTTCTGCATAAATGGAATTGCAACACGTCACCTTTCGTAACTGCTTCTTTCACCCACGTTGAAATCTAAAGCGGTACTTTATTTACTTTTGCTGCTGAGTAATGTCCCGTTATGTGGATATATTCCACCCTTTTTATTCATCAATCGAAGGACTTCTGGGTTGTTTTCCCTTTTGGGCTGTTAGGAGTAGTGCTGCTGGGGGTATTTGTGTGTGGGCACATTTTCACCTCCTGTGGGGTGTGCCCAGGAGTGGACTTGCTGGGCCACACGTGGCTGTTTCACCCCAGCAGCAGCGCCTGGCTCTCTGTCACGGAGCTGTCCCCATGGTCACCAGCAGGGGTAGGGTTCCCGTTCTTCCAAGTCCTCGTCAGCGTCTGTCACCCTTGTCGTCATAGCGGATGTGAAATGGTGTCTTCTTTTGACTTGTCCTTTGGCTTCTAAATGTAACTTTATGAAACAAAATTGTGATTTTTATGTTCTGAGTTGTGCTCATGTTGCTAGTTTGCCAGATACCAGGAGCTTGAATATTTGGTCAAGGTTTAAAAAACACTTCTAGCCAAAAAAACCCAACAATTTCCTAGCTGTCTGTGCTCAGTGTTTTGGTCTTACTGTAATAAACCAGACACACGTGTCCTGGTACCAGTGGGATCTTGTCAGACACACAAGTTCCTGGTCCCCTCCCTGCGCCTCCTGCACCTGCAACTCTGGGGCAGGGCCCCGTGACCTGGGTCCCCGCCTGGCTGTGTGCGGAGCCCAGGGGACTGTGGCGAAGGTGATGCTGTGGTTTTAAATCTTACCCACATGCCTGATACTCTGACTCTAGTCTTCTAAGGAAAGAAGACAAATATCCTTGGGGCCATTTTTCACATGTCTGGAGGGCAGTGTCACGTGCTGGGAGCACGAGGACAGCAGCTCACTGTCAGCAGTGAGACGCGTGAAGGGCCCGTAAGACCAGAGGCGAAGGCCAGGCCGACAGGCGGAGGGGCCAGGTGCTGGGGGCAGGTTGCGTGCTGGAGTTTCCTCCATGTTGTGTGTCGCGGTGCCACAGACCGCAAGGCCGAGGTCTTGCGCTTGGTTCCGTCGCTCAGCTGAGAGGCCGGCCCAGTGCCCCTTTCTCTTCTCTCTTCCTGCTGACTGTTCACTGCTGTTGCTGCTCCTTTTCCACCCTCTTCTGAGTTTCACACCCTTTTATGGCCCAGCAATCCACTCGGGACGCATGTCTGGTACCCGTGCTGAGGGATGGGGTTAGACGTGGGCGGGCTCGTGTGTGCTGCCCTGGAGCACAGCTGCTGCGTGGTGGGGACAGGAGAGAGGAGCAGTCAGCCAGGTGGAAAACGTGCCTGAGGATGGTGGTGGGGCATGATGGTGTGAGGGGACCCCAGGAAGTCTGGGGGTTCTGTGAGGGGCGACAAAAGCCAGCCAACCACCCTCCCTCCCCAGAAGAGTGGGGGCAAAGGACCAGCATGGCCAAGGCTCTGCGACGGGAAAGACCTTGGAGGGAAGAAGGCAGCCACCGCCCGGGGAGTTTGCTTTTGGTCCCATTCTGGTCCTGGTGCTGCTTTACTAGTGACGGTAGCGTGTGTGTTTTACGTGTGCATGGGGCTCCCAGTAAAGGGACAAGCAGCCTGCATGGCTGATGTGAGGTGGTGACGGAGGCGAGACCCTAAAGACTTGAGTGGGACAAAGTTGGGACCTCCCGGGCCTCAGTGCCTCTTGGCTGATGGGACACTGGCTGTGCCATCCTCGCCCAGTGGGTCACCTTTTCCTCTGCTAGGCCGGGCCTCCCTGTCGTGACGGTAAGTAGGTGCACCCTGTGCACCTGGGTGCGCGACTCATGGGCATCTGCTTGTTGGTTCTTCAGGTAACAGCAGCGAGTGCCCCCCTCCCGGGAATGCTGAGGACGACACAGTGTGCTTGGACCTGGGCAAGTGCAAGGACGGGAAGTGCATCCCCTTCTGTGAGAGGGAGCAGCAGCTGGAGTCCTGTGCGTGTAATGGTGAGCACACGTCCCCCGTGGGACCGTGGCAGGGCGGCCTGTGCTGCCTGGGGCATCCGCAGGGGCTTGGCAGGGTCCACGCTCCCTGCTGCTGAGGGAGGGGCAGAGCCCAGTGCCGTCGGGGTGCAGGGGTGTGTGGAGACAGGCCCCTCATTCAGTTCCTGGCTCCTCCACCTCACCTGCAAAAACCACCTCACCAGTGTCCTGTCTTGCCTTGTTTTTCAGACCACATGGCTGGTGTAGGGTGGGGAAGGAGGGAATTTTGTGGTTCATGGGTGGTGGAGGTCTCTGTCACTCCTCCTGTGCCCTGCGTAGCCTGGAGGCAGCACTGTGTCCAGTTGGCACTGGACCGTGAGGCTCCTTGCAGATCGTGGTGAGAGCTGGTTCTAGGACTGGCCCGTCCCAGGGCGCTTGCTGCTGCCAGCCAGGTGCCTGCGCAGGGGCCGTGCTAAGTCCTGGCTGGGGATGTACTGCTGGCCTCTTGGACACCTGTCCTCAGGTTTCAATGTGATTTTTGGAGTCTCTGGGTCTGAGGAGGGGCTAGAAGTTGACTGGCCTGAGCTTCTGCCCCAGCGCAGAGTTGTGGGGACTTAGGACAGTCACAGCCGTGGGGCTGGGGTCTCAGTCAGGGGCTTTACTGTCTGGATTTGCACGAAGCTCCACCTGGAATGTGGTCAGTGCTGTGCCGAGTAAACACTGTTGAGTGGGTGGCAGGAGGGTGCCCTGGAAGGACACGTGGCGAGGGCCTCGGAAACGAGGGATGGGCGAAGATGGAGCCTGTTTCCCCCTTGAAGCGGTGTTTCCTCTTTCCGTGTCTGTGTTGATCTTGCGTTGCCCCTGGGTTTGGAAGTCTGGCCCGAGTCACGCTGCCAGTTGATTTGCCGGGTGTTTCCACTCACTGTGTGGCTGCTGGTGGCTCAGCTGACCCCGTCCCCACGTGCTCTCAGAGCTGGCCTCGGGGGGCGGGGTGGGGGGCTGTCGTGCCCAGTCCGCCATGCTGCTGCCACAGGTCTCTCAGCCTCAACCGCAGGTGGCTCTCCTGTCCCAGCTTGTGGGCTGTGGCTGGAGCCCTGGCCTTCCAGGAAGGGCGTCCTTGACCCAGAGAGGCCTAGGGTAGAAGACAGCTGTGTCACGTTGCTGGGACAGGGAAACATTCTGTGTTACGAAGTAGAATAATTTGGCTTTTCCTCTATTAAAGGAAATTGTCATGTGTATTTTTTGCCTTGTGGCCTCTGCTTAGAATTGAGGGGCATGAAGTCAGAAGGGATTTCTGGAGGGGTGGAATGCAGAAAGTACGAGTTTTTGAAATAAAAGGTCAATGCTTTCCTTCCCCCTGGGGGCTCGGGAGGGAGGGGAGCCCAACTCCCAGGAAACTCAGCTGCCAGTCTCCTTGTTTCAGAGACGGACCACTCATGCAAGGTCTGCTGCCGGGACGCGGCGGGCCGCTGCACACCCTACGTGGATGCTGAGCACAAGAACTTGTTTCTGCGCAAGGGGAAACCGTGCACAGTTGGCTTCTGCGACATGAACGTGAGTGCTCCTTCCCGCAGCTTCCGGCTGCCCCAGCCAGGGGGCGTTGCATGTGGTGCCAGCTCCATTGTGCCTAGGACGGAAGCCAGAACCAATGCCGCGTGTCCTCACCCGCTGCTCATGCCCGGCAGGAGTCTGGTGAAGGGCCACATGGGCTTGGGCTGCAAGCAGGCTCAGGGCACTGGCGCCCATGTGCTCCATAGCAGGGACCGGAGGGTCCTGGTCATTTCATTTTCTTGGTTAATCATAAAATCGGCAAAGTTGCAGAAATGCACGTTTTAATTTTAAAACAGGCACTGAGCAAGTAGGAAAGAGTAGCAGCAGTTTGCCTTACCCCAGCAGACCCTTTTTTCTCTATAGAAACATTTAATTTGTGCAAAGCCTGGACAAGGGTTGGTGTTTGGTGCCTCCAGGCAGCCTGGCTGGGCTCTGCCAGGGGTGCTATTGGTCCAGTCCTCCTGGGTGATGCTCATCTGTAACAGGGTAGTTTTCCCATTTTTGTCGACTGGTAATTCTAAATGCACTTGGGAAAACTGGCTGGTTGTTAAGTCTCAGTGGTAGCATTTCCTCTTTTTTTTTTTTTTAAAGATTTTATTATTTTTAGAGGGAAGGGCAGAGAGGGAGAGAGAAAAGGAGAGAAGCATCAATGTATGGTTGCCTTTCACCTGCCTCCAGCTACAAACCTGGCTTGCAACCTGGTTATGTGCCCTGGATGGGAAGCAAACCAGTGACATGGTGCCCATCCACTGAGCCACCACCCAGGGCCATATCCTTTTTTCTTAAGTACTCATTTCATTTAAATTATTGCCAGTGTCAAAGATGGACTTTAAAAAAAGGAAAACCACCCTGGCTGGTAGCACAGTGGATAAGGTGCTGGCCTGCAAGCCCAAAGGTCGCTGGTTCGATTCCCAGCCAGGGCACATAACCAGGTTGCAAGCCAGGTCTCCAGCCAGGTCCCCCCAGCTGGAGGCAGGTGAAAGGCAACCGTACCTTGGTGGCTTTCTCCCTCTCTGCCTTCCCCTCTCTCTGAAAATAATCTTAAGAAAAAGGAAAACAAAACACCAAGGAAGCATAGATGAGCCCTAAGTGTGTGATGCGGTGACCCTCTCGTGTGTTAGTTACTGTCATAAAGCTGCATTGCCTCCAGGTGCAGTTTTAGGGATAGTGCTCTTTTCCGCTCCAGGGCAAGTGCGAGAAAAGAGTCCAGGATGTCATTGAGCGGTTCTGGGACTTCATTGACAAGCTGAGCATCAACACTTTTGGTAGGTGATTTCCCCAGGTGGTTGTTAGCTTGGAACTGAGCCGATTTCCGGGGTGATATTTGCAAGGTGCGGCTTCACTGTCACAGGCTGTGGCCACGTTCACCGTGCAGTGTGGATGCACAGCGTTTCAGATTGGGGAGGCCAGTACTGAACAACGAATGGGGTCCCTCCCTCCCTATTGCAGAAGGACACGCGATGGTGTGGGTGTGGTCAGTCCTACAGGTGGTAAATCTGAGTCCTGACTGATGTAAGAATTACTCTCTTCCAAATGGGCCTCAGATTTTGCAGACTTCAGGCTACATTATGTCCTCTAGGGCCACCTAAGTCCCGCCCAGAGAGCAGTACCACTGTCCTCGGAGGCCTGTTAGCAGCAGCCTCTCCAGCAACTGACCCACGTGGCCACCTGGGCACCACTGGGCTGGGTGAACCAGGTTCCACCCAAGTAGCACAGATGCTCCTTTCTGTCCTGTCAGTGGCGCTATCTGGCCAGCAGCCTGACATCTCAGTGATGGTGGCCTACAAACACTTAGATTGAGATGTGTGAGATATTTTGATCAAGACGTTCACTTTCCAATTTGTTTGCAGGGAAGTTTTTAGCAGACAACATCGTAGGCTCCGTCCTTGTCTTCTCCCTGATAGTTTGGATTCCTTGCAGCGTTCTTGTCCATTGTGTGGTAAGTCACCAAGTTTAAGTAACAGTGTTTTCTTAAAAGTTTGAGCAACTGCAGTCATACATATACTCTTCAGAAAAGATGAAATCTGTTCTTAGCAGTCTGGCCCGATGTTTCCAATGATGTTATCGGTGCCTTCCCTAGGGACGCAGGTCTTGTACAGAGCTTACCCGGCAGTCGCTTCAAGGGTTGTACTTGGTGTGAGTGTTGAGCTCTCGTGGGGAATTCCTGAGGAACCTGGCACTGAGCACAGGGCACCGGTGAGGGTCCACCTGGGCCTTCTGACAGGGCAGGGGTCTGAGTGAGGCTGTGTAGGCCCTTCCGCGAGTGGGAGTGGGCCCCCCCTCTGTCCCGTCCAGCAAGCAGCAGCTGACAGGTTGGATTGGGCTTTGGCTGAGATACTTTAGGTACTTGTTCAACTTGGGCTCCTTCTCCTCGCCGTTCTTGCAGACCCATCCCCTTGCTTCTCTGCGGACGTGAGGCCAGATCTAGGCTTCCTCGGTACTGACTCTCCTGCAGGGCCCCTCACGGGAGGGCTGGGAATATGCCAGGCCAGTCCCTTGTACCGCTGGCTTCTCTGGCTGGTGGAGCACCAAGGGACTCTTGCTCTGGGTGCTGGGCCTGGTGGTCTGGGAGGAAAATCTCTGGAGCAAGCAGTGGTGCTGAAGCAGAGCTGTTTGTACACGTGACAGACAGGTGGGAGCTTTGACAGAGGCACCATGGTGCCATCCAGTATAGTGCTTTCACTTGAGAGTCAGACCTACTTTGTTTGCAGTGGAAGTGACACTTGTGGACCATGGGGCCTGATCCTTGATTTCCAAAGCAAGCTGCTGCCAGGAGGGAGGGTGATGGCTAGGTTCTGACCACAGAGCACATTGAGGACAGCTGAGCTGGAAGCCAAGCCTCGATCCTGCCTGGTGCCCATGGTCATGGGAAGGGTCAGCCACAGGCTAGGACCTGGGGCAGTGAGTGGGACTGTGTGTTCAGGCCTCTGCCGGTTGAGGCCCCAGTTGTTCTAGAGCCACAGGACTCTGGAAACAGTGGAGACGAATGTTAAGGTCATGGTGAGCAGCAGGGTGAGGCCAGGGGCCTCAGGCGGTCCCCTGGGTGCTCCACCTGCGGCCATGGCTGGCATTGCCCTGGTGCAGACAGGAACTAGACACACAGGGAGGTGGGCGCTCATGGTACCCTCCTGCCCATGGCAGAAAATTGCTTGGAAAAAGAGCACAGACCTGGCCTTCCTGAGCACCAAAAACATTGCCTTCAAGTGCGAAGGAAATATTTCTAGGCTGGTGGTGGAACTCTTATTTAAGGTTTACATACATTCATCCTCATCCTTTGAAACTGCTACCACCTCCTAGGACTCCCAAGTTACTCATTCGATCTTAGGAGGTGCCTGTCATTTTGTACCTACATTTCATTTGTGGGAATGACCTTTTCCCCTGTTCTTTCTAGGATAAGAAACTGGATAAGCAGTATGAATCCCTGTCTCTGTTTCACCCCAGCGTAAGTATGCCATTTGAAGTCCTTTCGGTCCTGCGGGGAGACCCTGCCCGGCTAAGGCCCGTGTGGCAGGCTGCTGGAGGCCCTGCTGCAGCAGGAAGGGGCTGTCAGGTGTCCGGCCCAGGAGCAGCAGCCAGGCAGGTGGAGGCGTGAACAGAGCAGTGCTGCTCGGCCCCTTGGCCGCAGGGACTTTGCTGTTCAGCACTGACTTGGAGTGTTGGGGTCCTGAGATTTTAGCAGGTTCTCTTTCAGGTCTTTGAATGGTCTGTTGTCAGGCCCTTGGGAAGCTGGCTTTCTGGGTCCTTCCTGCGTGAGGGCACCTCCCCTAGTGCCTTCCTCTGCGTGAGGGTCTGCGGGGCCAGCCCTGCAGGACACTATCTTTCTCCCCTTCCCAGAACGTGGAGATGCTGAGCAGCATGGACTCCGCATCGGTCCGCATCATCAAGCCTTTCCCTGGGCCACAGACCCCCGGCCGCCCCCAGCCGCTGCAGGCTGTCCCCGTGGTGCCAGTGGGACCCGTGGCTCCGAAGCTGGACCACCCGCGGATGGACACCATCCAGGAAGACCCCAGCACGGACTCGCACGTGGATGAGGACGGCTTTGAGAAGGACCCCTTCCCCAGCAGCAGCACAGCCGCCAAGTCGTTTGAGGACCTCACGGACCACCCTATCACGAGGAGCGAAAAGGCCTCGTCCTTCAAGCTGCAGCGGCAGAGCCGGGTCGACAGCAAGGAGACCGAGTGCTAGTTTAGGGACGGACGCTGTGAGCTTAGACCTACCTGAGTGTGTGAAGTATTTACAGCTTTGACCTAAAAATCATCATTTTGTGAAGATCCGGGGGAACGAAGAAACTTCCAGCAGGTGCTGGCCATGTGTTTGGATTTCCTTCGCGCCCGCGCGGGAGGGTTAGGCCCTGGCTGGTGTGAGCAGCGGAGGTGACTCGGGCTTGTTTCACTGTCCTTCAGCCTGCGGCGCAGAAGTACAACGTACAGCTGGGTCACGTTACCGGTATTTGCGTTTTGGTAAATAATTCAGCTTTTTATGCTGGTGGCAGCATGGGTTGCCAGTTTCTACTCCGTCAGGGAAGGGCACAGCCCAAACAGAGGGGACACCGACCTGTGTGTGACCCCCAGCGTGGCTCCGCGGAGTTTAGGGATGACGTGCGCTCCTGCCCCTTGATTCTTTCCAGGACTAACCTAGCTGACCGAGTCCCTGACGACGGCCCTCATTTGCTGGGAGTTTTTCTGGGTTTTGTAATGACCTTCACGAATCTCCCAAATCCTGTTGCTTAGAAAGCCCACAAAACCTAAACTACTTCAGAACAAGAGCACAGCCCCCCTCAAACGGGAGCTGTTTCCCGCCGTGAGGACGCGTGCGGGCAGCGGAAAAGCTGCCTCTCTGGGGCCTGGGCTCTTCCAACCCTGGTGCTGACGTGCGTCGGGATCCGGACGGTGTGCGTTCACTGTGAAGGATAATCATCGGATGGTTAAGTTTTCTCCCCTGTAAGTCCTGCAATGTGCTCACCAGCCAACACATTTTGAGGTAACTTTGAGGGCAATTAACCAAACCTGTGACAGATGGTGTATTTCCCCCCAAGGACGTTGTTACACATATACCTGTTACACTAATACTTGAACCTGTACCTTGTGGTATTTGCTATCTTTCAGCTAGTTCTACAACATTGTACTTCGGCTACACTTTGGAATCTGATGTAAGGTGTGTGGGTGTGTGTCTGCCAGGGAAGCAGTTCCCAGCTGAATGTAAGGAAACCCTTTTTATAAAACTGACTTTGTAAAAAACAGTCTTTACCTTGGCTCCGCATGCTGCAGCTGTGGGTGTTGCCCACGCCTGTCTCGGCGCTTACCAGCAAACACCACGCCTGGCACAGCTCCCCGGAAAGGCGACAGTGCTTTTATTCATCGTGGTTTCAGACGGTGGCGGGTTCTGTTCCAGGGTCATGAGCAAACGTTCAGCTTGAGGAAAAAACGGTTGGTTGAGTTAGTTATCTGGGCACTTGGGTGCCTGCTGGCATCTTGGTCTGTAAACTCACAGCCTTCGCTTCCAGGGCCTAGTGGTCCCCGTCGCCCAGAAGGCTGAGCTCCGGCCTGGCTTTGGCCACGTCACGCCAGGACGGCAGCAGCAGCGGCAGAGAGGAGACTTTCTTCTCTATCAGGGGCCAGAGGTGGGAGAACAGGAACTCGTTCCCCTTGGGTGATAAGTGGAGCCCGTCTGACAAGTAGGATGAAAAGTCCTGTCAAGGGGAGAGGGGACTCCGTCAAGGGGCGGCTGGTCTCCCAGCTGGGCCTCGGGTGCATCACCCCCACTGGGAGACGAGCTTCCTGTGGCCTCACGCCACAGACCCCGGTGACGTGCTCCCAGGTCACCAGGGCAAAGGGGCTTAACGGGTGACAACGGCGCACCCACAACAGGAGGAAGGGCTGATGGGAAAGGGCTCAGCCTGGGGGGGTCCAGCTGCGCCTCCTGGCCTAGGTGCTGCCCTGTGGGAGGGCAGGACTCGCACTGCCACCCAGGCGGGAAGAGCCACAGGCATCAGCCCCCATCCCTGCCCCCCATCCTTAGAGCCCTTTCCCCACGGGGGTCACGGCCCTGCCTGCAGCTCCCGACTTGCGTGGCACTTCCCAGGTTACTTCCTCGACAAGTGTCCCTTGTGGGACACCTGGAGTGCAGTGCAACCCCCAAGGGTGGCTGTCGCTCCGCGTGCAGACCAGCTTTTCACCTGACGTTTACGGCTAGGCCTTCTGGATCCAAACACAACTAGGACCACGGATCTCAAAACAAAATTTTAGCTGTCGGCGCCTTCCAGTTAAATTTGCTGCCCTGCCCGGTGATGAGCTCAGACGCTGGCCCACACCGTTCCGAGAACCTGGCCTGGGCGCTGCTAAGCAGGAGCCCTACACTGCGGGACTGTACCGTGTGCGGCCCTGAGGGGCAGCCGCGGAGCCAGGCCCCACTGGCACTGGGCCTGCAAGCTGTCCTGGGGCCTCTCCTCCCTCCTTTCCGCCCCCACTTTTACACGGGTGAAGGGACGGCTGTCCACCTTCTCCTCCACCGCGGTCGGACCGAGCGGGCCCGTACCTGACCGTCCTTCTGCATCAGGGCCCATAGGTCCAGCACGTCCGTCCCACAGTCTCGGGCTACACGTGAGCAGGCGTTGGCGTACTCACCAACCACCACGTTCAGGCGGTTTAACCTGCAACCTAGAGAGGAGAGAAGCCAGGTGACGGGTCCACCCCAGGACGCGTCTGTTCTGCTTCTGACCTGACACTTCATGCCGGTCAACAGGCCCAGACGGACGGACCCGACGGTCAGCCGCGGGCCTGGGGAGTAACTGGGGGATGGGCCTTGCAGCTGCTGCCCAGCACAAGCCTGGGGTGTCCGTGGCCTCCTGGGGACACTGAACAGAGGTCCTGGGCAGCAGAAGCCCGGAGGGGTGCACTGCAGAGGAAGGCTGGGCGGAGACCTGGAATTTTGTGTGTAGTGAGAAGCGACTGCAACACTGGAAAATCATTTGTGACGCAACCACAGAGGCAGGAGCTGGGCGCATGGTGGTCACTCGGCTGACAGTGCAAAGGGCTGGACCGTCAGTATTTTTTGTGACGGGCTTACGGCAGCTGGTCGGCCCTGCCGGCACAGCTCAGAGGCAGCCGCAGGTAACCCTCAAACCGACGGGCCTGGCTGTCCCCCAGGACAACTTTGCTGTGGCCAGGGGGTCCGAGGTAGCTGACCCCAGCCTCACGTGGCGAGCTCGTCAGAGGGCCCGGAGGACTTGCAGGCTCCCGCTGCGCCTTCTGACCCAGCAGGCAGGTCTGGGACAGCCCCAGCTTTTCTGCCAGGTTCCCAGGGGACATTCTGCTGACCTCAGACCATGCAAGAACCACGCCCGTGGCTCACCAGCCTGCCCTCTGAGCCCAGCTGTGGGCCTTCCCCTCCTGCTCCCCTGCCCTGCACACTCTTCTCCAGGGTCCCTTCCCGATTCCCCTCCTTTGGGGAGCGAGGGTTCCCTCTGTCACTAGCCTCTGCTCCAGGACCCTCAGGCCTGGACCAACGCCCCCACACGCCCTTTCCCGCACTGCCGCATACCCTGCTCCCTAGTCCAGCAGGCAGGAGTCAGACCCCGGTCACGTCTGCACCCTGAGCACCTAGCCAGGTCCCAGCACAGTGTCCAGGGACAAAGGTGAACGCTGCGGGGGCAGAAGCCTGGTGCTGGGGTGCTGGGGTGCCCGGGAGTCAGAGGAGCCGGTGCGCTGGGCCACTGCTGAACCCGTGAGCTGCCTTTGCTCTGGGGAGAGGAACCTGCCGCTGCTGGGGAGTCAGGAAAACCCCCAAACAGGGATGTCGGTACGAGAGGCTCAACTCCCGAGCCTCCGCGCCCGGTGGAGAAGGGCAGCTTTGTTCCGAGACGGCTGAGGGCCTGCACACTCCCTCATGGCTTCACCTTGGAGTTGGGAAAATACAAGGCAGCAAATCAAACCTGACTTTTGTGTTGAAGTTCTCTGCTCCGACGTAGTAGAACCCACGCTTTCCCTCCCTTAACTTGGTGGCAAACAGACCAGCATGGAGTGACCTAGGGCCGGACCCCACAGGCTGGAGAGCCCCCAGCACCCAGGTGTGCCCACCTTGCGCGAGGCATTCCTTCTCCCACGCGGCCTCGCCGAGCGGGGGCGGCGTGATGAGGACCACGCGGCTCTCGGGCACGTCCACAGACCGCAGGTAGCGCACCATGCTCCGCAGGTTCGCCTCGTACTCGTCCAGGGGGACGTGCTGCTTGGGGTTCTCATCTGCTCGGGGGACACAGACACTTCCAGTTAAGTGGTGCTCACGGCGAACACACGCCCACAGCTCACGAAGTCACAGGGGACCGCGGAGCACATGGTTCTGCGAAGCGCGTCCCGAAGGCTCAGGCGGGGCAGCTGCCAGCCCGGCTGAAGGTGCCAACAGCTGGAGCCGGGCTGCGCCCTGGCCGTCACGGGCCAGCCACTCGCCCTGACAGAGCCGTCTCCTCGCTGGTGAAGAGGGGGTAACGGTCCGTCCCACGGGCAGGGTGCCTGCACGGAGTCTGCCAGGTGGGGTGCATGGGGGACGGGGTGTCTGCCGCAAAGGGGGCCCCCCGCCACCTGCTGCCCCTGCTGTCCCGGTTCCAGAGGACTGGTGCCAGGGGGGCTCACGCGTGTCCCCGAGCTCCCTGCAGGCTGCGTGCAGACCACACGTGGGATAAATTAGAAACAGACCCGCACCATCCTTCCAGTCGTTCCCACCTAGCGATAGGGGATCATGTCACAGATAAGTCACCGTATTCCCACATAACATTACATTCTGGGCATTCGTTTCATCCTCAACACGAGACTTCGTTGTGAGGTGACCCCACGGACGCTCCTTCTCCCCTCCCGGCCGCACCCTGGGGTTCCCGGGACAGCTGGCCGCACGCCAGGTCGGACTCGGACACGCGCCCCCAGAGCTTTCTAGAAGGTGCGTGCTTGCCCGCCAGGAATGTGAGCACCTGCTGTTACTGCTTGAGAACCCCTTTCCTGTCCAAGTCGAACCCCAAAACCCTGTGGCAATGGGCACTTTGCCGGGGGAGGTGGCGCAGAAGTGAAGTTTTAAAATGTGTGAAAAGCCCTGGCTGGTGGCACAACGGATAAAGCGCTGGCCTGCAAACCCAAAGGTTGCTGGTTCAATTTCCCAGCCAGAGCACATTAATGAGGTTGCAAGCCAGGTCTCCAGCCAGGTCTGTAGCTGGAGGCAGGTGAAAGGCAACCATACATTGATGTCTCTATCCCTCTCTGCCTCTCTCCCTTCCCCTCTCTCTAAAAATAATGAATATTTAAAAAATAAAATAAAATAAAATGTGTGAAAAGATGTATTGGCTGTGAAATTTCTTCGTTGCAGATTATCTCTTTCTGCCTTCGCCCATTTTTCTATTGGAGTTAGTATTTTTTACTTCATTAGACATTAACCCTTCACCATATTTTTGGAAGTACTTTTCTTATGCCATTTTCTTCTTTAAAATTTTTTAGATGTAAGCTATTATTTCACAAATTATCTGCTTCCTTTGAAATTTGCTCCATTGCTCTTACACTTAGGATTTTTTCCACCCTGAATTTGGTAAAACCTCACCATGAAAAAAATACATCTAGATGAAGATATGACCTTACTTTTCCCCAAATAGTTCACTTGCAGCCCCTCCTGAACCCGCAAGCCACAGGGCCTTTGTACAGCCGCACCTCCCCTGCCTCCCTGCCTAGCGGAGCTGGCCGGTCCCCCAGTTGGGCCTCCCCTGAGATGTCCCCAGAGGGCCAGCGACCAGCAGGAAAAGGCCACTGTGGCCCTGGAGAAGCCTCGGCAGGGGCTACCCAACCTTCGCAGCCAAGGCTGACTTGCTGGCACCAGGCGGGCTGTCCTGTCTGGCACAGGGCGCAGGGCGCAGGCAGAGGCCCAGGGCGGCCCTCCTCCCACCACAGCAGTTGGGTGGGGGCTGCCCCCGCGGGTCTCTTGGTCAGCGCACACCTGGCCGCTACCTCCACCAGCTGGAGGCTCTGAGCGCTCGCGTGCCAAGACGCAGGAAACCTAACGTGAGGTCAGCAGTCCAGGCAAGTGGAAGGAGGTCGGGGCGGAACGCACTGACACTGAAGACGAGAAATACACGAAGCACCAGAAGATAAGGGGGCAAAGCACACAGTGAGGTTCGCTGTAACGCGGGAGGACACGTCAACCGCCTTTACCTTTCAGGGCGCTGTCGTTGGCACCGAAGAAAACTGTCACTGCTACGGGGCTGTCCAGAGTGGCCCCTTTCCCGATTAGTCTCGGAAGGATAATTTTGGCCCATCTGGTGTTATAGCCTGAAAAGCCACGATTCAGAACATCACACTTTCTGAAATGAAAAAAAGGTAAAGATGAACCGCGGTCCAAACTTTCCAGCCCCGAGGCCAACCCTCGTGTGGGCACGCGCTCCAGGCTGGGTGCCCGCCCTGCAGAGGGACACGGGGCGCAAGGGCACCGCTGGGGCGGCTGTGCTCACAGCGCCGACCGTGAGGCGTAACTACAGGACGCGCGGTGGCGGGCCTGCCGACAGGCTCACCTCACGCGCGGCACGCGGGGTGCTTTTAAAATGGGGAGCTGGCAGCCCCGGCCAAGAGGCGCCTGACCTCGGCGGGGCCCTTGCAGGAACCAGCCGCTGGATGCGCCGACGGAGGAGCAGCAAGTTCATGCTTCTTTCTAAAGTCAGCACAGCTCTCAACAGCGTTCACCTGGGCGAGCATCACTGGTAGAAGCACCAACACGCTGGTGTTCGCATGTTAACAGTGGCTTACTGAGGGGGTAACTACAATAGTTGAGACTTTTTAACAGACTCTAAAGAGTTTTAGATTCACAGCAAAATTGAGTGGGAGATCACAAAACCCAAAAAACTAAAAAAGAAAACCCGAGAAGGTGGCACAGGGAGTCCCCCCCCCCCCCAGCAGAACTCGTGTTACACGTGGTCATGCTGTTTGACCCATTTTCACCCGTTACCACCACCCAGTGGTTTGCTGATGAAAGAAACTCAGTAAGTGTGTTAGTTGTGTCTCAAGTTCCCTGATGGGCACTTTCCTCCTCCAAGACCTGCTCTCTGAGACACAGCTGAGAAGCCTGCCCAGCACTGGGGCTCGGTGCCCCGGGCGGACCCCGGCTCCAGCAGCCAGGAGCAGTGACCACGGGTCCGTCTGTAGAGGCTGGACGTTGTCCATAATAAAGTTGTTTAAGAAATAAATCTTGGATTTCAATTTGCTACAATCAATCCATCTTCAAAGGTTTAAATGGATTTAAGAATTGTTCAAATGCTTTAGTAACGAGCTTACGCAGGTCTTATTTGAATATGAAACAAAGATGTCACTATGGACACAATTAGGTACTTCAAACTTCTTCCCAGCCACGCAGGCAGTCAGGAGGGCAGTTTCAGTGAAGCATCTCTTACTTTCAGATGTGGAGATTAGGTTAATAACTTTCAGGCTTGGTAACTGGGCTAAATTAAAGCTGAAGCAGCCAAGAGCTGTGCCAATGGTGGAAGTGGACGTTAGGGCCACCTTTGCCCCAGAATGACCCTGGCTGCCACCCACGTGCCCATCAAAACGGCACTTGCTTGATGTGGAGTAGCAACAGGTGTCAGTTCTGGTGCTAAAAACGGAGGCGGGTGAACAGTTTGGTCCCTCAGCAGAGAAGGCAGGTGGCACCGCCATGACATGCCCCTCAGCCCCCGGCCTCTCGGAGCTGCCCAGCGAAGACCATGGGCTCGAGATGCCCAGGTGAGCCTCCCCTCGGTGGCGTCTCAGGTTGTAACAGGCGCCTGGGCGGCGAGTGTGCCCAGGCAGGGATGGTCTCCTAGTGGGGTCGGCCAGCAGTCAGCAGTTGTGGGTTTTGCACGTCCATGTGACGCTGTCAGAGAGGTTGCACAAATAAAGCAACAGACCACACAGCCTCCAATGTGTTTCTTGTAATTACTCTCAGTTCCAAAAATAACTAGCTTCTCAGCGGTCCTCTAGAATTCACCTCATATGCTTATGAAACATGTATTGATGAAACATTTTAAATTCCTGAAGCATTTCAGGCCACTTGAATAATTTAGTTTTTCAGTCCCTTCTATTTGTTCAGAAAAGGTTAACGTACTAAAGTTGTTGGACAACAAAGGGAAAGTGTCGGCTGCGTTCCAGCAGCCAAGTGAGCACGGGGGCGCCGGCTCACCTTGCTATCACAGGGCACCCGAGCACGGGCCCTGCCACCTGGCCGGCCCTAGTCACGAGACCTTGTCGGTCACCCTCTCCACCTAAGTGCGTCAGCTGTTCCCTGCATGCAGTTGCTCCGCAGCCTCCCGTGGTTGTCGGGATGGAGACATGAGACAGTCTTTCCACAGTCCCTGCACCTGGTGAGCACCCGGCTGTTGGCTAGTCAATCCCCTCCCCTCCCCGTTACAGAAGAGAAAACGGAGAAACGATACCTCTGTGTTTTTAGGTTAAGTCCACTTAAATAGAGCACTTAGAAACAGGAAAAGCTGGAAGGTCAATGTTTCATTTTCTAGTGTAAAGGGTAAACATAAAGGAGAAAGTGAAAACTTTAAAACTCATTTCACATTTAGAAATAAACTATTTTCTCGGTGTGTTAGTGATGAAGAAAATGATGCCGTACTGAGAAGCTGGTGGTGCATCCAGCTTATTTCATCTAAAGGCAGCAAAATTCCTGCTGTTTACCGCCACCCCAACATAAACACTTGTGTCTACTATCTTTCATGTGAAGAATACCTCTAAATATTTTAACCTCTTCAGTTGGGACACTGGTACCTGTTAATGAATTCCTTAGTATATACTTGACAAATAAGATACCAAAATTAGCCCTGGCTGGTGACTTGGTGGATTGGCACCAGCCTGCAAACCCAAAGGTCGCTGGTTTGATTCCCAGCCAGGGCAGATAACCAGGTTGCAAGCCAGGTCCGTAGCTGGAGGCAGGTGAAAGGCAGCCATACATTGATGTCTCTCTCCCTCTCTTCCTCTTTCTAAGAGTGATGATTTTGGTTTTGTTTTTTTTTTTTTTAAAGATTTTATATTTTTAGAAAGAGGAAGAGAGGGAGAGAGACATCAATGTATGGTTGCCTTTCACCTGCCTCCAGCTACGGACCTGGCTGGAGACCTGGCTTGCAACCTGGTTATGTGCCCTGGCTGGGGAATTGAACCTGCAACCTTTGGGTTCGCAGGCAGGTGCCTTATCCACTGTGCTACCAGCCAGGGCTTACTCTGATATATTTTATAACAAATTTTGGAGGGGAAAAAACTCAAGAGTTTGCACTGCCCTTCTGATGGGTGTGGGTGGCAGCCAGGGTCACGCTGGGGCGAAAGGTCACAGATATTGGTATCCGCCGACAAGACCTCAGCTGATTCAGCTTTAATGGAACCTAATTACCAAGCCTGCAAGTTATTACCCTAATCATCAAGTCTGCAAGTCCAACTGAACTCCCTAATCGTTTAAAATCATACCTGGCTTATCAACTGGAAAAGCTGTCACCTTGACATGTTTTTTTTTTTTTTGATCCAAATATATATTTCATAACTCACGGAGTTTGCTTTCAGAGGCTGGCAAAGCTCTTTCCTGAACCCCGAGGTCCGCCCTCCCTTCTCCACGACCCATCGCACAGCACAGCCCCCAGGGGAGGGGACAGGCACACGCTCGGCACCCCCCCGGGGCTCGGCACCCCCCACCCCCACCCCGGGGACCCGGCAGGGGCCGTGCTCACCTGACCAGCCTGTCAGCCAGGGCCGCGCCCCATCCACCCTGCTGGAAAGAAAACTGAAGAAAAGTGCCCGTTAGCGCTCAGCAACGTGACCAGACGGCTTAGCAACGAGGGGCATTTCGGCAGCAGCCTCCCTCCCCGCTTGGCCTTCACCCGCGTCGCTCCAGGTCAAGGTCCCGGGGTTCCGCACCTCCCCGCCCCGGTGCAGCAGGCTGGGAGCAACGGCGCGTCCTGGGCCGAAAGCGGCGCCCGGACGGCTGCGGAGCGCAGGGCGGACAGCGGCGCCCCTTCCCGGCCCAGGCGCCTCACTGGCGGCCCGGGCAGCGCTGCCGCGGGAAGGCGCCTCTGCAGTGCCCGGGGAAGAGCCCCATCTTCGGCGTCTTCCTACCGCGAGCCAGCCCGCCCCGCGAACACGCCGCTCTGCCCCTGCCACTCGGGCTCCGCCTGCTCCCCGCGAGCAACGGGGCGGCTCCCGGTCACCCGAAGGGGCTGCGCGGTGCCCGGCGGCGACGAGCTCCGAGGGCGCGGGGCTGGGCGGCGGGACAACACGGCCACCGACCAGGGATTGCCGAGGCCACGCGCCCGGACTCTCCCCGAACCCCACACACAAGGGCACGAGGGCGCTGCGGCCTCGGGCTGCCACCGGGGCTCCAGGACCCAGGGGCCGGGAACTAGAAGCCGGAGCCTCGGACAGGTGGCGCCGGGTGGCCTGCGCCGCGGTGGGAGCGGCGGACCCCGCGGCCCTGCGGTTGCCAAGGACGCGGGGCCCCGGCTCTCGGCAGGAACGTGGCCGGGGAGGCCGAGCCTGGGCAGCGGGCGGGATACCTGGGTGATGGAGTCCCCGAAGAGCAGCACCCGGGGCCACCGCAGGGCGTTCCCGCTCGCGAAGCCCTCGCTCAGCGACATAGCAGCGGCTCGCAGCGCAGCAAACCGGATATCCGGGCGGGGCGCCGGCGTGGGCGGGGCGCGGCGGCTGTGGGCGGGGCCCAGTTTGGTCCCTGGTCCCGGCTCCCGGCCCGCTGCTCCGCTGTCTCTGGGAGCGGCGAGGGCGGTCTCGGCTCCGTCTCCCGTGCCCCGTGCCCCGGAGCGCTGCCTCCTGCCTTCCTCATCCCCAGCCATTAGGTGCGGCCTCCGGGCGCCCGCCGACCCGCTAGACACGAGCCCCGGCCCTGCGGGTCTCCCCGCCAGCGTGCCCGCCCCCCGCCGCAGGCCGGGACCAGCGTTTCGGCCAAAGGCAGAGCGTGAAGGCGGCAGGGCAGGAGGGTCCCGTGTGACCACCACCCTGCCCCACTTTCTGCGACAGGACTTGCAAGTTCACCTCCCCCCCACCCCCGCCCCGCTCGTGGGCGCAGCCCCGGGGAGCTCGAGCCGCCGGCTCCTGAAAGCACCGGACGCCCCGGGAGCCCCGTCCCTGGGCTGAGACCGGCTTTCGGGAGGCAGCCGGCCCAGGTTCAGGATCACCGAGGGACTCAGGTCACGCGATAGGAAAACCCCTTGATGGACATTTCTGATTTGCTGAAAACCTGACATTTGCCAGACTATCTGCCTTTTTGCCCGGGGAGGTGGAAGCTGCCCTGGGGCTCTGCTCCCGGTGAGGCTCTGCTCCGAACACACCGAAGTGGGGGGTTCGTACCAAGGGGCAGGGGGACATTCTCCGCGGCACAGCCCGGCCTTCTGCACGTGCGCCAGGGGAAGGAGCAATTCCAGCGGGACCCTCGGTGATCAGTCCGCGGGTGGGGGTTTCCAGTCCCGACCCAGCAGGGTTGCTGCCCAACTGGTCTGGGGGTCCCAGTCAGGAGCCTCTGAGGAGTCCGGGTCACCTCAACCCCTGAGGAAGTGGGGCGGCCGGCAGTTTATCTCCGAGCCCCTGAGGTCCAGGCGGAGGCGAGCAAGGCGGGGCGCCTACCTTCGCGGGGCCGGGACTCCGGGAGGAGGCGCAGGGCAGGCCCAGCCCTTGGAAAGGACTCGGGGGCTCCCACAGCTCACGCGGGGGCTCCAACAAGGTGCTGCGGCAGGACCCGCCCGCAGAGCCAAACAGCTGCACTCCTGGGGGTTACACGTGGGGTCAGCACGGGGTTAAGGGGCCCCAGGTGATACATGATACAGCCAGGCCTAATCAATTACAAATAATTTATGTAACCCTTAGACCCTCAGATTAGGCCAAAGACGAAGGAGGCTACATTACCAAAATAAGTATATTTTGTTTTGCGTAAGTCAGATTCACACATTGAAGTTGGTCTGATCAAAGTGCTGGGAAGCCAATGGCTGTAGCCACCAGGAGGCGGCAAGATGAGGGAGGGCCCAGGCCCAGGGTAACCGGGCGTGAGCTGGAGGGGAAAGAGCCACAACCACGCTCCGTAAGGCCGTGACAGGCCTGGGCTGGCTGGTGCACATGCCTGTCCCCTCTGCAGAGGGACAGTCACACCTTTCTGTCCATCAATGCAGAGGCCACATGAAGCCCCAGCAGGGATGACCTGCTCCCTCAACAGCACCAGCCACGCTGGCCCCTGTGCAGCTCTTTCTAAGTCTGTTACACGTGTGTGTGACACAATCCAACACCTGACGCCTGAACATCCTTAAACTTGAGCTGTAAAAACTATATTGAATACATAGCTATTAAAAGAGAGCATTATTGGCCCTGGCTGGTGGCACAGGTCACCGGTTCGATTCCAGCCAGGGCACGTAACCAGGTTGCAAGCTGCATCTCCAGCCAGGTCCGTGGCTGGAGGCAGGTGAAAGGCAACCATACGTGGATGTTTCTCTCCCACTCTGCCTCCCTTCCTTCCCCTCTCTAAAAATAATAAAACCTTTTTTTAAAAAACCTTTATTTAAAAATTTTTTTAAAAATTTTATTTTTCAGAGGGAGGGGAAGGGAGGAAGGCAGAGAGCGAGAGATACATCCATGTAGGGTTGCCTTTCACCTGCCTCCAGCTACAGACCTGGCTGGAGACCTGGCTTGCGACCTGGTTATGTGCCCTGGCTGGGAATCGAACCAGCAACCTTTGGGTTCACAGGCTGGCACATATCCACTGAGCCACCAGCTGGGACAAAAAACCCCAAAAAACCAACTTTTAAATGATAATCTGAAATTAGCCAGTCAAATTCAGAATACGGGTGGGAAAATACAAGTACCATATATTTTCTTTAAAAGCTCAACAAGGCTGGTTGAGTTGCTATGAGCAGATGCTCAAGGTTTTATTGGGAGCTCAGCTACACACCTAGATGCGGAATGAATAAAACCTGAAGCCATGGACACATCAGCTGGTAACTTAGTGACATTCAAACTGCTGGAATGAAAGGACCAACATCAAAAGTAAAGAGGCCCCCAGAGAAACGAAGGCATTTCGTTTTTAGCAACAAGTCAAGTCCAGCATAGAGTCCAACCGTATCCAGAGCCCCCCGGGGGGTCAGTGCACTGGCGTGAGGGCCTCGTAGAGCCGCTGCGCGGCCAGCTCCACCATCTCCCGGAGAGACTCATCGTCCTCGCTGCCCTCCTCACACTCGACCGTCTGCAGGACAGAGCACAGGCATCATCATGGGGGGACAAGTGCGTGGGGGCCACCACAGCGCCTGCCTGCACCCCTGTCGGCAGGTGCGTGGGTCGGGGCGGCCCGACTCCATAGGATGGGGCCCCATCAGAGATCGATGTGGGGGAAAAAGAACGACCGGGAAGTCTCGTGAACTGTTTACTGTGAAGCCCGTTCGGATCGGGGAAAGGACAGTCCCAGGAGCTAGTCTGCCACATGGCGGGCTGGGGCAGAGCGGGTGTGGCACCTACACACCGGTGCGCGTCCACTCACACTCACCAACGCTCTCCCAGCCGCTGCTCAACTGTGAATCCGTGCTGTGTAAGTATTCTTCTAGCCTACCATCAATTCCTTCCACACAAACCGAGGAGAGAAAAGCACTCTTAATTCTATGACCCTGCAGCAACTGCTGCTGACATACTAGAGCAGAACCTTCTAGATGTGTAGCTACACGTAACTTTGTTAACCCAAAACCTTCATTCTTGCTGTGGTGTGACTTTTCCCTGGCAGCCATGTGGGAGGCCAAGTTCGCACACTGATAAATCTACACCATCACCCTCCATGGCCACACGTGCGGCTGTCCACACGTGAGGACATGCTACACATCACCTGTTCCTTGTTGTACTGACCACGTGCTACTTGTGGACACTTGGGTCTCTTGCAAGTTTGTTCCTGTGATAACACTAGAACAGACGTCCTTGTATACCTCTTTGCTCACTTGTGGAATTACTTTCATTGGCTGAACCCAGTAAGTGGAACGGAGGGTAAAGGTATTTGCATTTCCAAGGGTCCTGATGCCAATCACCAGGCTGCCTTGGAGAAGGACCGTACCACTTGGTTCACAGACTCCTCCCCACCCAACAGCGCTGCGAATAACCTGCTTTTCTTCCACCACCCACATGCGTAGCTATCTCTTTCACGTGTGACAACAGGATCAGCAAACAGGGACAATGCGTAGTTTGTACCTGCTTCTCCTCCCTAGTGGATCTGAACGTTCATTCATATAGTCACTGGCCGCCTCTAGGCTCCAGTGAATTACTAGTTTATGTTCTTCTCTACTTTTCCATCAAGGCAAAGTAAGTCCTGTGTTTTCTCAAAGCACCTAAGTGGTCAAAGAACATACCAAAGAGATTTCTAACATGTTATTTGTTTAGTGCCACTGTTCACATCTTCAGACAGCCCCGCAGGGAAAGACACTCTCACTCATGCTGGCGGGGCACCTGCGCAAGACCTGCTGGCGTGAGCCCGGGGCAGGCCCCCTCCGCCTGCACCCGGTGTGGAAAGGCCGCCCGGACTTGCTGGTGCAAGTGAAGGAGCAGCTTCTCGGAACCCGGAATCCACTGGACACCTGCCGAGGGAACGGCTGCGGGGGATGAAGCCCGTCCCGCAAGGGACACAGTGCCATGCTAACACGTACCTGGGGGGTGTGGGCTGTGTGGCAACCTAAAAAAAGCGCCAATTATTTTTGCCTTCACTTTATTTCCTAAATGTTGTGAAACGTAGGGAAAGCTACGTACCCGAGTGTCCAGGTTGATGTTAGCGGTTTTTCCGTCCACGGTGACACTGAGGACCGAACCATCTTTCGCACTAACACAGTCTTCTCCAAAAATGTCCCTTAGGGTGCACAGAGAGGCACTATTAGTGCAGCTGCATTTATAGCTTTATATATTTGGGGAAGACTAAAACGGAAGCTATGCCCTGGATTTGAAGAACACTTGCATCTGCAACCCTGAGATACATTTATTTACCTTTGCATTTTACTCATTTTATGAAACAGGTAAAATACACAGCCACCGCTTATTAAGAACGCCCTGTTCAGCAGGCACTGTGCTTGCTGGGCACTTCACATGGTCTTAACCTGTCATAATTTGGGGCAGAGCCCGCCAGGTATGAGGAGAGCGGCTGCCTGAGGCCGCGCCAGCAGCAGCAGAGATGGGCCCGGAGCCCAGGCCCGTCGGCGGCTCCTTTAACCCCCTGCACTGAGCATCGCCGGGGCACTAAGGAAAGTACTGGATTTTAATGACAGAAAAATATTCAAAAGGAGGGAAAACAAGGTTTCAGTTGCATGTAACCTATCGGGCTTGCTGGTCTCAGCAGCTGCAGCACTGAGTTCACACATGGGTGCCAGGCACTCACGGGGTGCTGTGAGCCTGGGCTCCTCAGTTTCTAGCGTGCCAGCGTGGGACGGGCAGCGTGGCAGAGCAGGCTGGGGAGGTGGCCACAGGGAAGGGCTGGGCCCGGTGCCTTCCCCCCGGCCCACGGGAGGCTCGGCCATCCCAGGGCACACGGACTCCTCTTCCTGGAAGGCCCTGGGTGGAGTGGCCCCTCAGCAGAGCTGTGGCAGCTGCGTCCCATGGCCAGACACGCGACCCCGTCCTCTACAAAGGGCAGAAGGTCTTAGCCTGCGGTCCCAAGGGCAGCTCTGGGGGACTGGCCCTCGGAACCCAAGACACGTGAGCATGAGCGTGTGGGCGTGCACACGTGCTGCCTCCTCAGAGAAACCCCAGTCTCCCCGACTGTCCAAGGGGCCAGTGACCTGAAGGGACCCCGGGGCTCACAGGGCAGGCAGGGGCGCTGCAGAGCCCAGCCCACTGCGAGGGGACAGACTGGGCGGGGCTGGGAGCCTCCTGCTGCCCCTCCCGTGGCCCCCGAGGTCCTGCTCCTGCGCCAGCGGCTGGTGCCCAGGCACCATCACAGGGCTGCTTCTCAAACCAAAGTGACGACACTTCAAACACACCACTGAAGCTGTGGCGGCTTCTGGGAGCAGAACCCCTCAATTTAAGCCACTGCATGGCTGCTTTCAAAGACCACCAGGGTGGGGTTTTGGGAAAAGGAAGCAGAAATGTTAACACAAACCCCCCGAGCCTGCGGAGCCCCTTTGTGTGGGGCGTCTAGTTGAGTTGCTTCCAGTTTAAAACCTGGAGCCCCTGCCAAGACACCCCACGCTCTAGGCACGGCGACCGATGCTTCTGTTACACAGCCAAGTGCAAGTCTCCCCGTCTTCCCTTTCTGGGCACAAGTCGTAAGCTTCCCTGGTAGTCACCCAGCCTGCAGCAGTGGACGTGGGAACTTGACTTGGAAAGACATTCTGAAACCAGGAGGACACGGGAGGCCTCATTAACACCTGCCGCCTAGAGGCTGCGCTTCAGGCTCGACCAGAGTCCCCTGCGGACGGCGGGGAGGGTCCAGAAGGGAACCACCCTTAACGCAGAGTCGGCAGGTCAGGAGCGCGCGGGGCAACTCTGACAGGCCACACGCGAGGTGACGAGCTGGGAGCTCGTCCTCCATGACAACTTTCACCTCTGTCTCTGCGCAGCCACGTGACAGCCTTCCGAGGCGCCGTGTTCCCCAGGGGGACGGCGAATGGAGCCGCCACAGGCCCCGGGAACCAGCCGGAACAGGGGCGGCCCTGAGCGCAGCACCCCGCCGCCGCCCCGCCAACCGAAGCAGCAGCGCGCGCCCACTTACTGCAGCATGATCTCCAGCCTCTTGCTGTAAACGTGCACCTCCAGTTTCTTCGAGACCTTCTGCACCGCACCTGGAAGGAGAGCAGCGGGTTCAGGCCCCAATCCCTCCAAATCTATAGCCAGACCGTCATGAAGTCCAAGTGGTTAACGACGGAATCCTTCAAGTGACCCTACCTGCGGAGGCACGTTGTTCTTTTCGCCACTTTATTTCATCATCTTGTTTAACAACCACACAAATGACACTTCAGAGAGCGAAGTTGTAACTCCGGGAGTTCTAGGGGCACATCTGAGCTCAAGAACCTCTGCCGTCTTCTGTCTCAAATACTACGTAAACTTAACATTCTACTACATGGAACGCATGGCTAACAGATTTAATGACAATATTTAAAGTCATTCGTGAGTCAGACTGCTCAGCAGCCCCCGTCCCCCCGCAAGTGAGGGGTCAGGAAGCCTGGCCACACCCGATGTGCAGGCACCATGCGCCTCCCGGCCCACCAGCTGCAGCGCAACAGGGAGAATCAACTGCCCGGTGGTGCTTCATACAACAACATAGAGTTAACACGGGACTGAGGCACGGACCCACGAGCAATGAAAACCTCAAACACGCGGGAAGGGCTAAGAGTCCCAGGAAGGGCTAAGAGCACTGGGGAGGGCTAAGAGCACTGGGAAGAGCTAAGAGTCCCGGGAAGAGCTAAGAGCACTGGGAAGGGCTAAGAGCACCGGGGAAGGGCTAAGAGCACCGGGAAGGGCTAAGAGCACCGGGAAGGGCTAAGAG
>PVIW01002633.1:0-206741 GCA_004026585.1 Noctilio leporinus
TGGTGTTTCAGGATTCTTTGGGTATAGTCCAAGTAGTGGAATTGCTGGATCAAAAGGCAGTTCCATTTTTAGTTTTTTAAGGAAACCCCATACTGTTTTCCACAGTGGCTGCACCAGCCTGCATTCCCACCAACAGTGTATGAGGGTTCCCTTTGCCCCGCATCCTCGCCAACACTTGTTTGTTGATTTGCTGATGATTACCAAAAATATGGAACGCTTCATGAATTTGCGTGTCATCCTTGTGCAGGGGCCATGCTAATCTTCTCTGTATCGTTCCAATTTTAGCATATGTGCTGCCGAAGCGAGCACAAAAAGGGTTAGTTTTAACAACAATTTCTTGGATGTTGAAATACTGTTAAGAGCTATAAAACCTTGTACTTTCAAAAGCAATTGCTCTTTGAATTGATGGTTCATCCATCAATCAATGCTCCTGCATTAGATAAAAAATCTTAATGGGAAAATACTATGTATTTCTAACTGGTATGTGGAGCACATAACCTGCCAAATATGATGAACATAGCTTCATTACCTGTTTCTCCCATTACACCTTTTCTTCTTTTAATGTAGAAGATTTTATTTCAGGGATCAAAAGGACATAGTAATTGGAATCTATACTGATTAAAATGAGGCATGTACCTCTACCTGAAACTGCTATTAGTTTTGATGACTCAATCTTTACAACTCATTTGAAGATAAATCGTGTAATAATTTAAAGATCATTTTTTAAATTTCTCATCCTAACATTGCTAGCTCACCAATTGTGGACACTGGTAGCCAGTTCTATCATCTCTGATATTGTGCCAACTTCCAAAATATAAAATCATAAATTTAAACATATTTTTGTTCTACATCATCATTATGAATGATT
Source organism: Noctilio leporinus (assembly GCA_004026585.1). Lineage (NCBI taxonomy): Eukaryota > Metazoa > Chordata > Mammalia > Chiroptera > Noctilionidae > Noctilio > Noctilio leporinus. Next base: position 869 of record PVIW01002633.1, read on the forward strand.
TGTCAAAGCAGGACAAAAGAACATATTTTGCTTCAGAGTTAACTTGATGTATACCCTTCAATATTTGACATATAGCATGCAGGCTTCTGTCTGGGTTCTTGCTTTGGTGAGGGGCCATATGACTTTTCCAGGTTGAGAAAGTAGTTGTAAGAGATTTTTAGTTGACTTAGTGACTCAGGACTAAGTCCTGAGTGCTCTCACCTATAATTCACATATGGTGGCAAGACTTTCCACTCCATAAGCTTGCTACTCTCTATTCAGGCTCTCCAAAGATCCTACCATGTAGAATCCTACCTCTGATATCTCATGAGTCCTCAGATAAGTTTCATAGGTAGATTTTTTTTAATGTTTGTTTCACTCTACACTATGGTTCACTCTTTGCTCTAGCACATTCTGGGCTGCAAACTGATGTGAATGCAGCAATACTTATTGATGGTAGTCTTATCACCATAGCACACCTGTGTCTTGCCATCACACTTCAGATCATAGTAGCTCCTAGTGAGCGATTTGGCTGAAGCCTATTCTTTCTTAGTGAAGGAGCTCAGCTCATCCCTGCCCCAAGGGAGGAGAGAAAATATTGCTTCTAAGGCTACTTTATCTAAAAAATATTTTTCCACAATTTTTTCTACAAATTTAGTTTCTTTTCCAAAACTCTAATTCCCTTCTATATCATCGATCTGGTTAAAGGATTTATGCCACATGCATTTAAATAACTGACATTCATTATATTGGCTATATAATATTATTAATATTCAACTACATGCTAAAATCCCATGACATCTGTTTATTAAGTTGTTATATTCAGTTGATAGTTATTATTCTAATGCTAATATGCCATATACAAAATCATAAAAAGATAAATCTAGAAAGAATACTAGAAAAATTCAGGATCCAATTCAATTTTGCAGATGAAAATGAAAACTTTAGAGTCCCATATTTACAACTGGGCATTATAATTTCCATTGAAATACAAATTCTCTCCCTAAATCACCTTCATTTGATCAAAGAGAAAGGTTAGTTTCAATTTGGTCTGATTATTTTCTTAAACACAATACAAAATAATAATTGATCACATAGTCTTTTTCAAATCTGCTTTGGTGGAATTTTACAAAGAACCTTCAGATTGAGCTCAGGGCAAAGAAGCCAAGCCACACAATAACCATCTGGTTTTGCCTGCAATACCTATAGGTCTGGTTGGATTTCTCAAGTTCTTGAGATCCCCAAAATGTCCTGAGATTCCTTCCTTGCCACCTTTCAGGAAAGCAACCTTTGTTTCTTACCTGGAAAGACTGCCATAAACCATGTGACCAAGCAAGGTACAAGGTCATTTCTGCAGTGGACTTTTATTAGCTTCAAATGTCAATCTCAATCCCTTCGGGTTTCTTGTGACATCCAAAGTCCAGGCCTGTCTCTCTCTCTCTCTCTTTTTTTTTCTTAAGATTTTATTTATTATTTCCAAAGAGAGAGGAAGGGAGAGGGGCAGAAAGAAAGAGAAACACCTATGTATGGTTGCCTTTCACCTGCCTTTAGCCATGGACCAGGTTGGAGACCTGGCTTGCAACCTGGTTATGTACCCTGGCTGGGGATTTGAACCAGCAACCTTTGGGCTTGCTAGCCGATGCCTTACCCACTGTGCTTCCAGCCAGGGCCAGGCATGTCTCTTCTGATCATGGTGTTCTGGACAAAAATATGGTTAATAAAACCACAATTATAAACTGGTTCTATGTGTCCTATTTTAAAGAGAACAGAGTCTTATTGGATTTATGCAAATAAATATATTGCCATGAAAATTATACCTACTCATTAACAGTGTTAAATTCTGGAGAGATCGGGTGGGGAGAAAATATAAATGTTTTAATGTTGCTAATAAGGGTATAATTTATCAAATTACTCTAGTGTAAAAAAAGTTTCCTTATATTTGGAAAACAAAAAAGATATAAAAATCCCACTTCATTTTTCACAGGCAGACATCTTCTAAACTGTAAGGCAATAAGCAGCCAGCAGCTTGTCTCAGGCTAATCCCCTGAACCTGTCCCCAAAACCTGCTTTATTCTGACTTCCCAGTGACCTAAAGCTGCCCAGCGTAGCTCTCCTTTCGTCTCTTTTATGATAAACCCCTCCCCGTTTCACTGTCCCCAGCTTTAATAAATGCCTCCTCATAGTAAAGAAAAAAAGAAAAAAAAAAAATTCAATTAGAAAAGACCTTTGAAAATAGGTTTCTTAGCTGGCAGTGCCCATAAGTGAGACCCATGGAACCCTTGACAGTTTATAAAAATACTTATGACTAGGCCTCACCATTAGAAATTCTGGCTCTAAGGTTCAGAACGGGGCATACTACTATGTTGTTTGAAAGCTGCACAGTTCATGCTGATGCTATCCCAGTTTAAGGGATTGCTGATCTAGTTTCTCCTCATTTTACAAATAAACAAACTGAAGTTCAGAGAGATAAAGAGAACAAATTGAGTAAAGTTGGAGTTAGAAACAGATTCCAACTCCCAGTTCCATTTCCTCCTGCTATACCAAATGGTGATTTGTCAGTCCTTTTGATAGTATTTTTTTGTTTACTGATGTTATTATGTTCCATCAGGTAGCAATTTAACACGTAGGAAAATACTCCCAAAAGAGTTTTAGAGAAAATCAGTCTATTAGGAGAGAAGGATAGATTCACCATGTTGTTCTAAGATAGAAAAACAAGCAGGTCCTGAAGAAACACAGGTAATTCTCCCAATCTATGAAGAAGTACTATAGGCTGTCAGCATTTGCAATATCACCAGGTGAGTACTTCTCTCACAAAACAAGTAACCTTTTACAATCTACTAGTAAAGTATTACTTGAATGTTAATCTGGAGAATTTAACTTGCTATTAATTTGCATTTTAATTTTTTGGACTCATAACAGTAATATTACAGAGGAAGGCAAAGTCTTCAGGCTGATGAAGTTTTACATACCAGCATCATTGGAAGGACTTAAAATGCATCCATATTGTACTAAATACATATTCTTCAAATAGATCCATTAAGTTGAAGTGCACTTTTTCTTTTCACAGCATTCCCTCAGTAAACTTATGAAGAATTATCAGGACTATTCTAAATGACTCATGGAATAACCTTTGTATTTGAGATAATTTCTAGAAGTGCTAACAGCTGTTTGACAACCTAAAATGGGCATGGATTGTTTGGGAAAACTTATTTTTAAAGGAAGCTGACAGATACATTTTTAAATGGTCTAATAATAATATTTATCAATTTCCAAATAAACTTAAAATTAAAATTAACTTTGAGATCTGAGCAAATAAAACACAACTAAATTCAGTAATCCCATATTTCTTTCATCATCGTGAATTCATATGTATTCATTCTGATTAGATGGGCATGGGAACTTCAAGTCTGAGAGAACTTGAGTCCATCTTTCCAACTTCCTATCCAATGCAATAATGTGATGTATGTATATGTTTTCCCCAAACCCTAATTTCATGCAGAAGCATGCATTAGAGTTGTGCTGAGGGGAAATGGATTAGACTGCTTGAACCCTATAAAAGGCTAGGCTGCTGAGGTATAGACACAAACAAAAATGTACAAAGAATTGTGCAATGACCTCTTCAAGGTCTGAGCATGAAGCCTTAGGTAGCCGAGGGAAAGATCAAGAGGAAAATGGATGACTTGTACAACAACACTGATTCTTCTGCGGCTGATGAGACACTGTTTCTCAATTTACTTTGCACTTTTTTTGAAGCTAAAACGTTAACATGCACAGAAAAGTCACACGTAAACCAATGCAACCTCCATAATGAGGTTATTCCACATATTTAAGAGGGATTTTACCTCTGAACATTTGAGCTTCAGTTCATATTGGTATTCTTGATTTGAATTATTACTTTCCTGCCACCTATCAATACATTACTGAATTTTCCCATTGCTAGTACTTTTCTTATCTACCAAGTAAACACAAAATCACTTAAACTTTGTCCAATCCCAGAATTTTTTTCATGCTGCTGTTTATAACAATCTATTTACTTCACTGTCTCCCTTAATATATTGCAAGTTCCTTGTTAGTGTATTTATCATTGTGTTTTGAAATCAAAACTTCTGATTCTGAATCTTGATTTTATTTACCTACAAATTATGTGACTTAAACTTCTCAATCCTTCTGAATCAGTTTCCTTATCTGTTGAAATGGTAGAGAAATGAGGACTACATGGGAAAACAGAGAGAAACAATCAATTATAGAGATTAAGAGGGATTAATGTGCTCATTGTTTGCCGAGGGCAGGATCTATGAATTTTAATAAGAAATGTATAAGATTGTCTCTTTAACCCATAGATGTCTGATGTGTGAGACTATGCAAGAGAGAGAAAGTACAGCGAAGCACACTGTGCTTTTTGTAGTAACACTAATGTTTCATCAAGGATACTTCATGAAATCTAAGATACAGTATAAAGGAGATAACAACAAAACTAAAAGTTAAAACACTACTGCATAAAATATAAAAGTATAATTAAATTTCTGATTCATAAAGGAAACATGAGAAAATTATGTAAATTGTAATCAAGAATATAAGTGAATTAAATTAAAATGAGATTAATTATAAATTAGGTATAATAAATTAAAAACATAAAAGAAGATTATCTTATCACTAGACTAACAGTAGAAAATTTTATTGTATTTTGCAATATAATTAAATGTATATACTTTTGTTTTAATATTAGTACTGAATTGTGATGTTTATATTCCTTTAACAGTTTGGTTTTATTATATGGACTAGCTTTCATAGGCTATTTTTCTACTTATTGGCACTATACTAGAATCGTATATTCAGATTATATATATTTGTTTTATTATTTAAGGTACTAAAAAGTTATGTTAACTATAAAAAATAATTGAGAATATTTACTTGACAACATGTTTACCCAATTGTGTTTCTAAAAATAAACCATTGAAACAGAACAGTTCTGCCAGTTTACTGATAATTTGAACAATATTTAAAATTTCCTATTTTTCTATCAATATAATACATGCATATAATTTTAAATAGACAAATAGAAAGATTTACAATACAAACAGTTTAATCTCCCAGAAGAAAAACCAGTTTTATTTCTGTTTAGGCTTTGGGGGAGTAGCAATCTATACACCCATAAAATATACCTATATAAATTATTTCAGTTAGTAATTAGACTTAATTGTTAACAACAAAAATAGCGGTGGCTAAAATAAAGTAGGAATGTATATGTATTCTGTCATGGACTGAATTGTGTCCAGCCCACCCCAAATGTATCTGTTGGAGTCCTAACCCTTAATATTTCAAAATGTAATTGCTTTTGGAGATAAGGCCTTTAGGGAGGTGATTAAGTTAAAATGAGAGTGTTAGGGTGGGCCCTAATTCAATGTGACTGCTGCCAAAATAAAAAAGATTAAGGACTTCTGGTCAATATGGCAGTGTAGGGAGACATGGCTTACCTCTTTTCATAACCACACCAAAATTACAAATAAAATATAGAACAACCATCACTCAGAATGATCAGATATCAAGTTGAATGCAAATCTGACAACTACAAAATTAAAGAAACCACATTCATCCGGACTGGTAGGAGAGGCACAGACGAGCAATGGCTGTTCCCTCACCCATGTGTGGTGGTAAAAATTTGGGGAGAATATCTCAGGAGCAAAAAGTCCCAGCCCTACACCAGGCCCCCCAACCCACGGTTCCAGTACCAGGAAAATAAGTCCCCACAAATTCTGGCTACAAAACCACTGGGTATTGAATTGGTAGAAGAAACTACTGGATCCCAAGCAATTCTTCTCAAACATCTACACATGAACTTACCTACCCAGACTCTCTCCCTCTGACCTCTAGCACCAGTGGACAGCTTGAAAGGCACCAGTGGTACACAGGGAGAAAATAAGTGTCTGGTATCAAGGTGAGCAGAGGACATTGTTCCATTTCTAAACCCTTCTCCTGCAGAGCTAGCAGGCTGGCACCATCTATGAGACTCCATCAACCTGACTAACACTGTTGAACCATGCTGGAGCTCCCCAGAGACTCCACCCCACCCAACTTATGGGCCTACCCAAGCTGCTTCTTCATATGAACTTCTGGTCTTGGCTTCTGCTATAAAACCTTCTTTTTAAAGATTTTTATTCATTATTTTTAGAGAGAAGGGCAGGGAGAGAGGAAGAAAGGGGGAGAAGCATCAGTGTTGCCTTTCACCTGCCTCCAGCTACAGACCTGGCTTACAACCTGGTTATGTGCCCTGGCTGGGAATTGAACCAGGGACGTATCCACTGAGCCACCAGTCAGGGCTATAAAACTTTCTAAATCCTATCAAACAAGCAACAGCTGGCCTCAGTGAGTCCCATGTTCGGCATTAGCAGGAGCCAGACTAGATTCACAGCTTGGCTTTGCCTGGGAATCTTCAAACCCAGCGTAAGTAGCAGCCACCTCAGATCGCTCTATAGTTTAGTCTGGGTTCCTCAGGCAAAGTACATGTTGGGGCTGGCCTTGGCCTGTAGCACCTGGGAAATCCCAGGGCCAGTGCTGCCAGTACACCACCACCCTGTCCTTGCACAGCTGATACTCCATGGAGGTTGAAGGTTGGTGGTGAGTGGTCACAGCCAACCCTTGCAGCTCTCTAGGCTGAGTAAATCTAGTGATTTTCTAACAGCAACCAAGTCTCAATTACAGGAAAAGGGTGTACTTAGCCCACATGAAGGGCACACTTTGCATACCTAGCTTGGGTGATAGGGGAGGCTGCTCCACTGGATCCTACAGGACACGTACTACATTAAGCCATACCAGCAAGACAGAGCGTCAAAACAGCTCCATCTAATACATAGAAACAAATACAGGGAGGCTGCCAAAACAAGGAAACAAAGAAACATGGCCCAAATGAAAGAACAGATAAAAACTTCAGAGAAGAACTAAATGAAATGAGGATGAGCAATCCATCAGATGGAGAGTTCAAATCAATGATTTGAAACATAATGAAGCATAAAACATCCAATCATTGACTTTGGGGGGAATGGGTTGGTGGGGAGGGGGACAGAGGGGAGCAAAAAGGGGATGAATGTAATACAACAACAGTAAAATTTAAAAAATAAATAAATAAAAGAAAAGGAAAAACATCCAATCAGAACAACAAGAAGAAAAATATCCAATAATTGAGGATAGTGAAAGCAGCTTCTGGGACAACTTCAAGAGGTCCAACATTTGTATCATTTGGGTGCCAGAAGGAGAAGGGAAATAATAAATAATTGGAAATCTATTTTAAAAAACAATGAAAGAAAACGTCTCTAATTCAATGAAGGAAATAGACATGCAAGTCCAGGAAGAGCAGAGTCCCAAATAAGATGGATGCAAAGAGGATGCAAAGAAACATTACAATTAAAATGCCAAAGGTTAAAGATAAAGAGAGAATCTCAAAAGCAGCAAGAGAAAAGAAGTAACCTACAAGGAAGTTTTCTTAAGACTATCGGCTGATTTCTCAAAAGAAACTTTGCAGGCTAGAAATGGACTGGCAAGAAATATTCAAAGTCATGAAAAGCAGGGCCCTACAGTTAAGCAAAAATTATCATTTAGAATCAAAGGACAGATAAGGAGCTTCCCAGGCAAGAAAACCTAAAGAAGTTCATTATCACTAAACCATTACATGAAATGCTAAAGGGACTTATTTAAGAAAAAAAAAAAAAGATCAAAACAATAAAATTACAAAAAAAATACAAATCTATCAATAATTGAATCTAAAAAACTAAGCAAACCAGAGAACAGAGATAGAATCTTGAAATGGACAGGTTTTGATGGATACCAGATGGGTGGGGGTATGGGGGAATGGGTGAAGAGATGAGGGAATTAAGAAGTACAAGTAGGTAGTTACAGAGTAGCCATGGGGATGTGAAGTACAGTGCAGGAAATGAAGTAGCCAAGGAATTTATATGCATGACCCATGGACATGAACAATAGTGTGGGCATTGTCGAAGGGAGTGGGAGGTGCTGGGTGGAGGGAGGACAAGGGGTAAAAATCAGGACAACTGTAATAGCATAATCATAGAGGTACCAGAAATGCACTCATATAGAGGAAAGACACCGTGAAGAAATAATGAGAGGGCAGTCATCTATAAGCCACAGAGAGAGGCTTCAGCAGAAACCAAACCCATTGACACCTTGATCTAGGACTTTCAGCCTCCAAAACTGTGAGAAAATAAATGTCGGTTGTTTAAGCCACTTAATATCTGTAGTATTACCTTCTTAGGTGTGGGTTACCGTATCAAAAATATTGTGGTTTAAAAAGCTATCTTTTTCTCAGGTACATCCACTCTATTCAAGGTATAATATGAAATGGTTTAGAAAGAGGGACAATTTAGTACATTTTATCTAGATATCCAATAAATATTAAATAATTCAATATGAATTCCCATTATTTTATAAATTATGAAATGTAACTATAAGTTACAAGAACAGGTCTCAGAACAGTGTTTTTCAATTGCAGAAGTCAAGCCACTTGGCATTTCCTTCAGACTCGATGCTGCTCATATTCAAGACCTTTTGCAAACCTCTTTAAGCAGATGTCTCTCCCATTTCATATCTAACCAGAGCTCTTGCTTTAATTATTCTCCTTCTCCTCCATGGTAGTCTCAGATCCTTCAACAAGTCATTTTTCACAGGATATCCAAGAGCTATTTTGATACAAATATTTCTAAAAGCTTCATCTATTTCTAACTGTATTTGGGAATTACAAAAGTCTGGTTGGCCCACATTATGTTAGTCTCAACAATACAGTTATCTCCTACAATAATATCTGAAGTGTTCTTTTAAAATAACAGAAAAAAGAATGGATGAAGAGAACAAACCACCACAAAGGTTTGCTGAAAAAATATTTAAAAACCCATACATGTTTGATTTACCATGTATCACATTATTGGGGGAGAATATTAAAACAAATATTCCCTTAGCTTTCAGAAAATTGGGTTATATAGTCCATTTAACAATAGAATTGCAATGTAACTTTAAAAAATCAATATTATTTTATGTCTCCTCAATATTTTCCCCACTATATATTAAATACTTAGAATGACTCAGAAATACTGAAGTTTTACTTTCAAGTAATTTTATTTTTGTTATTTTTAAAATACATTTTATTGATTATGCTATTAAGAGTTGTCTCGATTTCCCGTTCTTTGTCTCCATCTACCTGGTACCACCCTTCCCTCCAGCAATCCCCCACTTAGTTCATGTCCACGGGTTGTGCATATAAGTTATTTGGCTTCTCCATTTCCTATACTTTTTTTTAACATCCCTTGTCGATTCTGTTTCTACCAATTATGCTTAATCCCTGTACTTTTATATATATATATATATATATATATATATATAAAATATCTTTTATATTTTAATGGGAGTATAAAATGTTAAAAATGTAAAGACCTTTTTGTAGTAGGAAAAAAAGACTAAATGCACTTCGTATATATATATATATATATATATTCAATTTATATAAATAGAAAATTATTTATTAAATTTGACCTAAGAGTTTAAGATGCTGGGCAATAGGATAAGTGCATTATGTGTGTATGTGTGTGTACCTTAATATATATAAGCTGCATAACAATTTGGATCATAAAAATAAGAAAAGTTATAATGATGAGATATCATAAGTTATACTCAAAAGTTTGTTTGAAATATAAAGAAAACTTCAAATATATTTGAAATTGCATCTCCCTTATTAATTCTTAGGTACATTATTACTTTCTTTTTCTGACAGACATTTAACTTTTCCCAGTAGGTAGATAAACAGATCTGCTTCATAACCAAGGAGGAATTTCCAGAGAGGCTGTATATTTGGTCTCAATTTCACCACCTGTAAATGAGATGTAGAGATGTAAGAAGGCTGTTTAGCAGCCATGATAATATATTTGTTGTTTACTAGACTTCTTACAAGTAGCAAATTTTTACATCCACATTTACCCACATAATATCTTTAAAGGATTGGCCACCTATTATAATTTTAATAAAAATATATGTATATTAACAATATATTAAATGAAATAAATAATTGAAAATATTATCGGACTCTCATAGAGAAAAAAATTGCTTGTCAGATTAAAAATATATCCACAAATAAACAAAAGTTCATTTTTATTCGGGGCAGCAATATCAGTTTTCTTTCCTCAAATAAACAAATTTCCATCCATTTGGTACTTATGCTTTCACATTAAATTTATTCATAAATTTATACATTATTTTATTTAACAAATATCTGAAATAACAGTGGTGCTTGTTGCTGAGAATGCAATGAGCAGCAGTACTCTTATTTCCATGGTGCTTACAATCAATTGCATGAGATAGGTATGAACCCCAATGATATAGGCATTATGTGAAATATATGCTATTATGGAAGGGAATCTGATTCTTTAAGATTATAGAACAAACGAAATTAGACTAGGGATCAAGAAAGGCTTCACGAAAAAAAGAAAATTCAACTCAAACTCTTAAATGTAAATAGCTGTTAAACAGGAAAAGAGAGATGATGGAATAACATTCCAGGTAGAAACAAAACAAGTATAAAGAGCTTAGGGAAGGAAAGAGAGTGAATTGGAGAAAATTCTGAAATAAGTTCATTTTAGCTGGGAACAGAGAACCATGGGAAGAAAAGAAGCCAATTAAGGGAAGAAATGAAGGGAGGAACAATGCTATACAGAGCCCTGGAAACATTATGAGAGTAAAGAGAAGCAATTGAACAATCTAAGTCAGATATGAGCTTTGAAAGGATCACAAAACAGTAAGCAAACTTGTTTTAGTCCAGCTAGAAATGATAATAGCTTTAGATATGGTGGTGGCTGTGAAGGTGGCAAAAAGAGTTGGATTTAAAAGGGGAAGAAGGTTACATTGAGAGGATTTGTGAATTATAAACAGGGGCATAATGAGGTAAAGGGAGAAAGTCAAGGGTGAATCCTAGATCCATGTTTGCACATCTTTGTGAGTATAACACCAGTTTCTAAGAGAACACTGAGAGAGGGTCAGGCTTTCCAGCAAAGATTGTGATTTAGATACATTGAATTTGAAGGCCTTTCAGTATCTGTATCAGCCAAAATCTGTCCAGGAGACAGACATCATAGCAGTAGTTTCAACAGTGAAAATTAATATGAAGAATATTAAACTTATTAGCTAAATTAAGTGTAAAGACAAAAATATTCAGACATCATAGAGGTATAAACTGCACGAATGACTACTATCATTCTAACTGAACGTATAAAGGGAATATCAATTAAAATGTAGACTCCTGATGGAGAGTCTTCGAAAACGTGAAAGTTCAAACTCTGAGAAGGAGATGCATCAACTGGTTTGGAATGAGTGTGTCTGAACTGAAAGACGAGGCTCCTCTAAACCTGGGACACATGCTGAAAAGCAGGTACTGGAAGCTGGTTGTGGTGCCTTTGAAATGAAGCTCTTTCTGCAAGGGTTGGAAAAAATGCTAATGGTTACTATTTACAAGTAAGAACTATGGTTGCGGGAATAAAGAAGCAATGACACTGAAAGTAATCTCAAACAGTAAAGTTATAGATATTGAGCTTCACTTTATGTGTCTACTGGCCATCTGTATGTCCTTTTTGCAAAAGTGCTCAGATCCTTTGCCCATTTTTTAACTGGAGTGTTTAGTTTTCTTAGTGTTGACTTGTGTAAGTTCTTTATATACACAATTTTGGATATTAACACTTTATCAGATGTGTCATTTCAATGCTATTTATAATAGCCAAAGTGTGGAAGTAGCTCAGATGCCCATCAGTGGATGAGTGAATAAAGAAACTGTGGTCCATTTACACAATGGACTACTACTTGGCAAAAATTAATCAATCAATCAATCAATCCAGTCTTACCTTTTGTGACAGCCTGGTTAGACCTGGAGAGTATTATGATAAGTGAAATTAGTCAATCAGAAAAAGACAAATATAGTATGATTTCACTTAGATGTGGAATCTAATGAAAAAAATAAACTAACAAAATATAAATGATTCATAGATAACAGAGAATTGGTGGCCAGCTGCCAGAGGGGAGGCAGATTGGGGTCTGGGTGAAATAGGTGATAGGGTTAAGCAAATAAAATAAATAAATAAATAAAATTTAAACCTCATAGGCACAGGTAACAATGTGGTGATTACTAGAGGAAAAAGAGGCCGGAGTTAGGTAGAGAAGAAGGTAAAGGGAGGATAAAATTGTGACAGATGGGGATACATTTAGGTGGTGAACACACAATACAATAAATAGGTTATGATATGTTATGGAATTATACACTTGAAACCTATATGCTTTATTAACCAATGTCTCCTCAATAAATTCAGTAACTTTTTTTTTTTTTTTTAAAGAAGGTTATAGACACCAAGATTTGTGAGCCTTTCTCTATGGTATTCAGATGGAGTCCAGCTGACCCCCTATGACTGTCCATCAAAGCAAACACACATAAAATGAGAAAAAGAGATTGCCACTCTTCCCTGGGCCGTGGGTCTTCCCCTAATATCCCTATTTACAGAAGCTAAGAGGAATTCAGTTGGCCAAGAATAAATGTTCTTTCAGGGTCCCATAGTATCACAAAGTAGAGCGTGGAAGAACAAGTTTAGAGCTGAGAGAGACAAGAACATAACGCTTGACATGACATCTAAGTGGAAATAACAATCAGGCCAGTGGATGGATGATCCTGAAACTCAAGTGATGTTTGATATACTTGTATATCTTCAGTACATTGAAATCATGATGACTGTGGGGTAGGACTGCCTGGATAGGAAGAAAAAAAATGACTGGGGCTGTGTCTTGAGGAAATTGATGCTAGAATAGCTGAGGAAAACGGTCCACTGAAAACTGAAGGAGTGACCATGGTTGTCAGAGAAAACAGAGCAGGCGAATATTGTGTCAAACTAAAAAATGACAGAAAATACCATTTAAAGACATAGGGCGGGTTCAAAGTTGTTAATGCTCCTGAAGAGTCAAGTTAAATGATGAGTGAAAAACAGCTTTTAGATTTTTTCAACCTTGCAGCTGCAGGGAAAAACAGCTGATCCTAAGGATATGTGGGAGTGCCTGGGTGTTTTTTGTTGTTGTTTGCTGGGTTTGTTTTGCTTTTTATATTCGTGTATCAATGTGTGTGTGTTTGCATGTGTTTATTGTCTTTCTTATTCTCCTAGTGCATGAAGTGCACCATTTGAGTGAGTAGCTCACTCTTTATAGGGAGAGTCGTGTCCAGGATCGGGAGCCCAAGTTTCCCTCCGACCAGCTGTAGTTTGTGTACTCATTAGTAGACCTTGGATTCCTGGAGTTGGAGCCATTCTTTCTCCTTGTGCTCAACTTGTGCTAGAAAGGTCACCTTGACCAGATCTAGTGGGAGAATGTCTACTTTGCATAGTTCCGGGTGTCAAACTTGTTCTTTTGAAAGGTTTGCCAATGAAATGCAGGTGCCCTTTGGACTATAGAAACCACAACGCCAGGTAGTCCCACCAACTCCGAAGGCCCTGAATCTGCATGTAGCCAGGCCATAGCAAAGCTGCGCTGACCTCCTCTCTTAGCAGGCGAGGGTAACATGGTCTTGTTGGCATAGGCATAGAGGCAAGTGGCAAGTAGTCTTTGGAGGGCATTGCGTTAACCTCGTCAGGAAGAGGAGAATGAGGATGTCTGTGTACTGCCGGGGGAAGGCAGGCAAGTGGAGAGCACCAGGTGTTAGGAGGCACGCTTCCTTCTGATCAGGTCTTCTGCGGGCATGGTGCACCTTATTTTCTGATTTCATAATGCATGGCTCATTGAGGTGGCTGCAGCTTTGGACTTTGGAGCCGAGGGTTCTGCTCCCCGAGGCCAGCTTGGCAGCATGGGGTTGTCAGGGGTCCTGGACGGCTCCGGCTGTGCAGCCGTTGCAAGAACACTGCCCGGCGGCCTGGGTCTGGGGGCGCCCTCCGGGGCTGAGCACCTGCATCCGGACTCTGGCCCCCGTGTCCGGCTGGAGCTCTGGGACCATGCCTGCCACGCTGTGACGCGGGGAGGTGTCAAGAAAGCTATGAACCTTGGGGACTGCCTGCCTGATAGGTGGTATGGCCCTCGTTTCTCACAAAGACCCTGGGAAAAGCAGTCTTCCACCGACGGCTGGCAGCTGTTTCTCTTCCCGGGACTCCCCTGCGGGCCCTCGCCTGCCTGCCGGAGAGCTCGCGCGATATCGCGAGACCTCACGCGCTCCGCCGGCCGCGGGGGACTGGGGCCTCGCCCACCAGGCCGCAAGCAGGGTTTCCTCTCTCTCCGAGGTGCCCGTGGGGCTTGGTGGAGTCCACCCCACCCTCTCCTGCACACGCCTGGCAACGTCTAAAAGAACTGCTACCTGCGGTGGTGCTGTGAACCAAAGCTCTCAAGTGAACTGAGAAGTGAGTCGAGTGGAGGAAACCGGAAGTGGCAAACTTGTAAGTGCTGTTGTGAATGAAAAGAACAAGGTGGTAGCTGATAGGAACAGGGAATCGAGAAGTGTCCTGGTTTGATTTTCAAGCTGTGACAAACTTGACTAACTTTACGTAATGAAATTATCCAAGCGAGATGCAGTTACACTGCAGAGGAGCATGGGTAATAGAAGGCATCTGAGAAGGTTGATGACCCTAGAATGTAAGGTGAAGTGGAATAGAAAAATATTTAAAAAAAAAACCAAAACCTGTGCTTGTCTATAATTATTGAACAATTGCTTTTAAGTAAGTTGAGAAGAAAACATGCATTAATACTATGTTTTATAATTACATAATTACCTTTATCTGTGCTCTAGATTGTTTTCACGTGGAGTAGAATTACCGTATAGGATGGCTTGATTTCACCCTAATAAGTTCCTTTACTATTTCTTATAAGGGGTATCTGATATCAACAAATTCTCTCACTTTTTATCTTAGAATATCTTTATTTTGAAAGATACAGGATTTTGTTTTGATGGACATAGGATTCTTGGTTGACAGTCATTAGGTCGTTTCCTTTGAGCACTTTAAATATGATACCCAACTGCCTAATGGGCTGTATGGTGTGTGATGGATGAGAAGTCAGTTGTTGAAATTAAATATTCTGAACATTATTAAAATACTTCACACAATCTTCACTTAATCTTTACGTTAATTTTAAAATTTGTGTTGACAACAGGAAACACTTCTTTTCAATATAACAAAGATCAAGCAAAAGAGTATTAATCATTTATATAACATACATATATTTTCAACTTTTTTCATCAACCAAAAGATACAAATTTAGTTTTCTAGACTTTTTTGCAGGTTATGGTTTTCCATGAGAAATAAAAAATTCTCACAAAACTACAGAAAGTATTGTATGAAATTACAACAGTTCCACAACATAGGTGCATAAACATATAGAAATATTATGTTTCTTCAAATCTGTTTCATGGAAGATTAGTGCTGCACAAAGCTCACTGAGATAATTACTGGTTGAATAATTTGGAAAATTTACTTCTTCAATCTCCTTTGATATTTTCGTATTAAAGGTCCTGCAAAGTATTATTTTAGTAATTCTGTTTAACTTTGTCTTAAAAATTAAAAAAAAAACAAAACACATTTGAGCAAGAATGCTTTCTTTATTCACAGAGTGTATTAATATTCAGTGAGCTAGTGTTCTGTAGACCACACTTTGGAAATTGTGGCCTGAGGGAGTAGTCAATTAACAAGGTTTAGATAGGATATCCTAACACATCATTTGAAAAATAACTTAACATTCTTTCAATGTGCCTGGTTTCACAAATTTTTCTTACTAGGTTATATGTAAATTTTTCTTTAAATTACCCCTTTATTTCACTTCTACTCTGATAATTCATCTATATTTATAGATAAATGCAAATCAACTCAAAATCTACTCCAGAAAGATTATTCTTCCCTTAACTTTAAGTTCCAATGATCAATGACAGCACTTTGCATCTTATTTGTTACCCTTGTGTGAAAAACAGTCCATAATGGTTTGTTCTAGCTGTTTCATTAAGCCTCAGTTTTCATCTTTTCAAGTCATCAACTTTTTAATAATAAACCCAATTATAAAAATTGATATTTTCACCTTTATCTCCAATTTTAATATGCTGTAGAAATGCCTGAAGTTTGCAGATTCCAAGTACAGGGGATACCTTCTTACTACAAAATGCAATTATACAACTAATTGGCTGTTATATTATAGTGTGATACAGGTTTTGTCCACATCTCTTCTGGTGCTGGCAATACAGGAGTGATCTCCTTTTGTACCCACTTTCAATATGTTTTATTATTTAAGCCAAGAGAATGGTCACTCAGTGGATGTATTTGGCAAATTGAAGACACAGATGCTGGGCTCTCCTGTTTATCATTTTTCCCAACAGGATCAGTATGGCAATAAGTGCTTCATTTCTTGGCTAGGAGCCAGTTAAGCTTTTTACAAGGCTTAGTTGATGGATTTTTGTGTCAGCCACAAATTCATCTCTGTGCTAGTTACATGTTAAGTGGCCGATTATCACTTGTGATTATTTTTGATGATAGGATTCTTTCAGAGTGATTTTAATTGAAAAGATTTATTTCATTGGACAATCCCAGTTCTTATGCTGTAGCCTATACTTTAATATATTTATGCCCTTAAATTTTTGCTGTTAAGAAGTAAAGAATTAAATATAAAATTGAGAGCTAAAATTTGAAAATTTAAAAGAAATTCTGTGACATAATAAGCTGAATAGTTAAAATTAATTTATTTAAACTTTATTCGTGTACATGTTTATACTCTGGTATAATGATGATAAGTGCTTTGTTACATGGAAGATCATCCAGACTAATTTTAAAAAGAAAGGGAGATACAGAAACACATTACCAAAAATGTCCAGCTGCCATAACTAATCCTGATATTAAAATAAGTAAAATGTGAAATGGTGTTTCAAGTGGAAAAAAAAAGCGACCAATTTGAAGGCTTTACTATTGAGGCTGTAAAAAATCGCATCAGCTAGAGCAAGTGGCAAAGATAGATTTACTGGATAAGAAATTAGAGTGTGGGTATTTCAGATTATATTTTTATGATAGGCTACCAAAAGGCCTTATGAACAATCCTGAGCAAATTGGATATCCTGATGATCTTGTAAGTAGTGGAAACCACTGAAAATTGTGGCAATGAAGTTCCTATGTGTGTTTTAAAAAAATAACAACTTTGGGAGTATAGGGTGCAGATTGCTGTTAGGGGATCCAAGCAGGACACATTCCAGTTGAGAAATGATTTCAGCAGTCCAAGGTAGAGCTAATAAGGGTTTTAGTTAAGACAACAGCAGTGGAAGGGGTGATAATTAGCAGGCTTTCCAAAAATATTTCAGGAAAATAATTATATTACTCAGGATAGCTTACTGAACGCATCTCATAACACCTTTTTTCCTTCTATCTCCCAGATAGAAAAACTTTGAACATAAAAGAAACCTAGTGTGATGTGCAGTAATAAATTAGAATATTTCTGAGGCCTTGGAACAGCAAAAGCATTCTGTTGTGTAGGAGACCAGTTGGAGGACAGAAGGGTTTTCTTAGACAGCTGGCACCAGTGTTCTCAGAGGAAGAAGGCACTGTGTATCTCCAGTCCCCCCGAAAAGCTTGTCCTCACCCCCTCCCACCCTTATCCCTACCCACAGCTTCCCAACTCATTTTTAAGCCATCTTATCCTTATATTTGACCATGTAAAAGATACATAAAAATAATACATTTTTAAATTTATAACTAAAAGGTGAAGTATCTAAATAAAATTTGAACAAATCATAATATGCCATGTCCAGGTGGAGTAGTTTAGAAATGAAGATGTTTTAACATTAAGGGATGTAGCTTGTTAGCCATAAAAACCAGTTTGTACACGATAGCACAGTGAGAAATAAGCAATCCTTTTGTTATTTTGTTTTCTTAAAAAAAAACAAAACAAAACAAACATGTTAACAGTGGTTTGTATCAACAGGATGCATTTTATGACAATAACATGTACAGATTGAGCACCCGAGGGATCTCTTATTATGCTGAAGAAAATGAGCATTTACATTATTCATGTGTTGTACTGATTTTTATTTTCATTTTTTGATGTTTTTTCTTTTACAACAGTCCCATTTTTTCCCCCATGGCTTTCCTCTGGCCCCCTCACCCCAATCCCTGTTCCCCTTCCAAAGTCAATCCCCACCCTTTTATCTATGTACATGGGTCATTTATACATGTTCCTTGACTAGACATTTCCCCTTTTTTTTCTCCCTTCTTCCCTTCCTTTCTCCCCCTCCCTTCTCCCCTCTGATCAGGGTAAGTCTGTTCCTTGTTTCCATGCATCTGGTTCTATTGTGCTGGTTTGTTTTGTTCATTAGGTTCCTCTTATAAGTGAGATCATATGGTATTTGTCTTTCACCGCCTGGCTTATTACACTTAGCATAATACTTTCCAGGTCCATCCATGCTGTCACAAAGGATAGGAGTTCCTTCTTTCTTTCTGCTGGATAGTATTCCATTGTGTAAATTTGTCATAGTTTTTTGATACACTCTTTTACTGATGGGCATCTAGGCTATTTCTGTTCCCAGCACTTGACTATTGTTAGTAACATTGCTGTGAACATAGAGGTGGATAGGTTCTTTTGAATTGATGTTTCTAGGAGTTTTTTCTGTCTTGTCCTATAGCTTGCTTATTTGATCCTCTGTCTTATCTAATCTGTTTTTAATTCCTTCTATTGTGTTCTTTATTTCAAATAGTCTTCATTTCTTCCTGACTCTTATTGATAACTCCTGTGTCCTTTGTCATGCTGATCTAGTTTGTAGTAAGCTCCTTGTAGCTTCCCTGGAGTTCTTTGTAGTTCTTACTGAGCTCCTTCAGGACTCTTATAACCATTGTTTTAAGTTCAATGTCTGATATTTTGCTTACCTCTATTTTATTTAGCATTCTTTCTAAGGATTCCACCCTTCCTTTTGATTGGGGATTGTTTCTTTGCCTCCCCATTTTAGGTGACCCTTTTTGTTAGTTTCTGCATTTTAGATTGATCTTTTTTTTTTAATTTAATTTTATTGTTGTTTTATTACATTCATCCCCTTTTTCCTTTTTGACTCTCTGTCTTTGTGGTGTGACTTCCTGTGTTAGAAGACCTTTAAGACTCAGTCTTGCAGTCTCCTTAATTTCCTTAGCTTGATGCTCTTTGGATACCTTTTATGCAGTTTATGTGGACTCTCTGACTGTAGTTGGGTTTTGGTTTTGGATCATTTTTTGGTTGGCCCTTTCCCCCAGCTGGCTGACTGAGAGTCACTTTGGCCACTTGTTCTTGTATATTGTTGTACAGGTGCTGCCAGAACAAAACCAAATAGCCCAGGAAACCAACCCACAGCTGCAAAAATAACCCCCACCCATAACCATACTACCAATAGTCTATGAGCCAACATTAATGAAATTATAAAGGGATAAAACTATTATAAGAAAGAAAAGTAAATGAGATGACTAACTGAAGGAAAAATGATCTTGAGAGAATAGATGGAGAAATAATACTAAGACTGAAGAATAGAGATAAGAGATAGAAAATAAAATTTACAGCATAAATAAAAAATGGAGTGAAAAAGTCAGAATGGGGTAAGAGAAGGGAAGTGTGTAATATTAGATTTAAACAGAAATTAAATTATATCTATACATATCTATATCTATGTTGATCTATATCTATAGAGTGAAATAAAAGAAGAAAATAAAAAGGAAAAAACCAAACTAAGGAAAAAGATCCATCAAAGCAATATCAGCAACACAGCAAAGATTAATATAAGTGAGGTGGGAAAAGGGGAGAAAAGAAAAAGAAAAGCTTAAGAAATGTCTAGAGGAAAGAGTAGTGATTTTGAGAGGATAGAGGGAAAAGGAATTCTAAGAGTGAGGAATAAAAATCAGGCCAAGACATGGAAAAATTAAAATAGGAGAAAGGCAAAATGGAGTAGGAGAGGGGAATGGTAAAATTTGAGATTTGAAATACAAAAAATAGGATTTAGAAATCAAATTGATGAACTGTAACATCAACCACCATATCCACATTCAACCAATGAGCAAAGATTTATCAAGGTAGAGAGAGAATAGAGGTATTTTAAGAATGGGGGGAAAAGTGTGAGATGACTAATAACAAGAAAAGTGGTTTTGAGTGGCTGGATGGGAGAGAAATAGAGTGTGGAGTGGAAAGAAATCATAGCAAAAAAGGAAATAGAATTTAAAATGAAAATAAGAGGAAAGAAGGTGAAGTGGATTAATGGAACAGGGGGGCAGAATATGAGATTTGAAATAAACTATAATCTAAAGATTAGTGACCTAATAGGCACAAACTTGAAGGACAAGAAACAGATGTTAAAAAAGCTGTGTTGGAGAGAAAATAATCTACATCTTTAAGAAGATTCCTGTGGATTTTATCTCAGTGAAATCTAGTGTTATCACAGTCTTTCCTTTCTGGATCCACCCCTGGTGATGTCAGGTGCTTTCCTAGTCTTGGCCTAGGCAGTCTGTATAAGAGTACCAGTGATCCAGGATATGGTTTTCTCCATCCATTGGTAATCTAGTCTATCTATTATCAGTAGTCAGGCTTAAGCACCTATGGGTGGAGCAGAGTAATTCCTAAAGGCAGGGCTATTGCTTCCCCTCAGGTTGATGTCACTTAGAAGGGTCAGCTGTGCCTGAGCAAGATGGTTCTTGCAATATGATGAATGACTCAGCGCAGGGATTTTGTTAGCTGCTCCCTCAGAATCCTCCCAAAGCCACTATCCTCAGACTCTCCTCAAATGTCTCTAGTCCACTCTGCCCACTGCCATCCTTCTTCTGGAGCCCAGAGTAAGTGGCTGCAAATAAAACTTGTGTGTGTGTGGGCCCTTTAAAAGTCTCCATGTCTTCAGCAGGAATTCTGCCACTTTTCACAGCTGGGCATTATCTGGGTGCCTTTGCAATACTGTGTAAAACTGCAAACACTCAACTATTTCTGTTCAATAAGTATGAGAAAGAGAATCCTACATATGATTATAGACCTAGAAAACTCAAAATACATAATTAAAAACTAAACAAGCAGTCACCTTATAGAATTAGTAAGAGATTTTGATAAAGCATTTACATACACATTATGAATATGTAAAAGTCTAGAGGCCCTATGTTAACAATTAGTACTTTGAAATGGAAATGGGAAAAAATAGGATACCTTAGCTCAATAACATCAAAACCAAAAAAAAGTCAGAATAAAGAAATGAAAGGTAGGGAGTTTATTATGAAGATAAACACCAAACTTTATTGAAGAGTAATAAAAGGGCTGAATAATTAGAGGAAAATGTCATCTTTCTGGAAAGAACACATTTTATTAAAAAAATGCCAATCCTACACAAATTAACCATTTCAGTCAGAATCTTAAATTATGATTTACCTGATCAGAATGACATTTAAGTCCACATGGGAACCTATAAGAATTTCACAAAATAATTTGGAAAAATGAGTGTTAGTAAATGGAGAGTTTCCCTGCCAAATAAGTTAATTAGTTTCAATCAGGTTTTGTACTCATAAGCCCTAAAAGCCATTGGAAATTATTAGGAAATCAATCCACTAATGATATTTGGTAGCACATCTCATCTACTTCACTAATGATATTTGGTAGCATATAACACCTCATGGAAGAGAATAGGCTTGGGGTCTATGTAGCCAGAATCATCTGCCAAAACGTGTAGAAGTCCATTAAGAAACCACTGCCACTGTAACAGGAACAGACATACCACAGCCAACAGAAATATGGAGACAAAAATTTAGAACCCACAGAGACCTGGATTGGGAAACCAAAAACTATGTAATAGTTATAAAAAATGATCTAAAAATTGACAAGCCCTTGAGAATAAAGCCTTTGAATCATTGTAGTCCCTAAATTGAATTAAATTGATACAGGATAGCCAGTGTCCCCAAATGCCTGTCAGAATTATAAATACACATTTCTCTATAAAGAAACATACCTTCCTGGGACTCAAAATATTTTTTGGGTATTCATACTCTATGCCTAATGCCCAACCAAAACTAATGTATATGAAAAGACAAGACAATATGATGGAAAACCAAAAGAAACTTAAGACAAAAAAGAACAGTTTTTCAAGTGGATAATACTTTGAAGTAACTGTACATAATACATATTCAAGAAAAGAAGTCATAGGATTAAAACTTTGCAAAGAACTTTAGAAAAAAATAACAAAAATTTTAAAATGTGGAATCTAAGAGCACAAGACTTACAGAAGCAGAGTGAAATGATGGTTGTCAGGGGACATGTTGGCTAAAGGTTACAAAGTTTCATTATAAGATGAGTAAGTCCTGGCCCTGGCTGATGTGTCTCAGTGGATTGGCACTGACCTGTGAACCCAAGAGTCATTGGTTTGATTCCCAGTCGGGGCACATAACCAAGTTGCAAGCCAGGTCTCCAGCTGGTCTGTGGCTGGAGACAGGTGAAAGGCAACCATACATTGATGTCTCTCTCTCTCTTCCTCCATCCCTGCCCTTTTCTTTAAAATTAATAAATCTTTAAAAAAGAATAGAAAAAAAAGATGAGTAAGTTCTAGAGAACTAATGCAGAGTATGGTGATTATAATTACTAACACCGTATTACATACTTAAAAGTAGTCAAGAGATTTGATCTTAAATGTTCTTACCACAAAAAAAGAGTAATAGTTAATTATATGGTACAATGGAGGTGTTAGTTAATTCTATAATAGTAATAATCATTTTGCTGATATGAGTGTGTTAAATCTGCAATTGTTATATACCATGTTATGTATGCCACTTATATCTCAGTAAAACTGGAAAAAAATGCAGTCATCAAAATTAAGAATTTCAGGAGTGGATTTAGTAGTCTCTATAACAACTGAGTAAAAAATTAATGAAAAAGAAATCAGAATAAAATTTAAAATACAGAGTAACATATGGAAAAGAAGAAAAGCACATGATGGTTAAAAATACAGAGGCAAAGAATATCAGCTGTATAGATTTCACAAAGGAAGAGGGAATGAGGCAAAAGCAATATATAAAGAAATAATGTTTTCATTCTGCCACAAAAAATATTAAGTCACATTCAGCAAATGCCTGTGAGTAGCAATTATGGTTTTAAATATCTTCATATGCTACTTAAACCACTGAAAGCTAAACAAAGAGATGGTCACAGAGCAGCCAGAATTACAAAGATAGATTACCTTCATAGAGCAACATAAACATTGATAACTAATTTTTCTAATAAAATAGTGAAAGTCAAAAGACAACAGAATGATAACCCTTATGAGAAATTGCTGAGAATTCTAGACTGGAAAAAATACCCTCCCCTCCCCTGTGAAGACAAAATAAAGAAATACTTAGACAATCCAAAGTCCAAGAGAATTTTCCACCAGCAAACACACACTAAAGAAAATATTGAAGAGTATTTCTCAAAGAGAAATAAATGACCCCAGATAGAAGTTCAGTGATGTAAGAGAAATAAAGAATAACAACAAAATGGATATTAAATAATCTAAATAAACATTGGCTATATAAATTAACAATAGTAATATTAATGCAAATAGTCTTGTATTACCTGATGAGAGGCAAAATAACTAGTTTATATCAGATTTTGGTAAGTCAGTGATAATATTTATTCTTTCAGTGTAAACACTAAAAGAATAAATACAGTATAAAATAACCTAATAGGGAAAATTAAATATTAAAGAAAATGATTTGTTGATCATTTGTTGAAGGAAACTAGAGAAAATAACATAGAATAGATTGAACAAATAGAGATCAAATTGTGAGATAGTATATTCAAACCCAAATATATCAGTAATTATACTAACTTTAAAAGACTGCCCTAATTCAAAGAAAAATTAAAACCTATCATGTGTTTCTTGGAAGGAAAGCATCTAAAATTTAAATAGACATAAAGAGGAATATTGAAAAATTATACTTTGCAAACCACCAAATATATTGGCTTACATATATTAATACCAGACAAAGAAGAGTCAAGGGAAAAAATTATACTGAGGATACAGAGGGCCATTTTGTAAGATGAAAATTTCATTTTTCCAATAAGAAATAAAAACTCTACAGTTTATTTTCCTAAAATAGAGCATAAAATATACAAAGCAAAAATTAATAAGTAGGAGAAACTAATTCTTAATGGTACTGAATGTAACTTTTCCATACAGACAGAACAAACTGACAAAATAAAACACTAATGATATAAAACTTTTAAACAATACAATACGCTTTACCTATTATAAATTTATAGATCACTACATCCAGCAATCCAACAGTCAGAAACAAATACACATTTCATTCAAGGGTACAAAAAGTATTTTTAATTAAATGGCCATATTCTGTGCCACAAAGAAAATCTCAACTGATTCCAAATAATTCAAAACATTCACAGTATGTTTCTAATCATTGTATAATTAAGCTAGGATTTAACCACAAAAAGATAACTAAAAAACTTCATATGTTGGAAATTCAAAAACAAAATTATGCCTCAAAGTTACCCATGGTTCTTCTATTTTTTTCAGTCTCTTCCTCTTCCTGATAATTTTTTTCTTTATTTTTATTGTTGATATACTGCAGATTCCCCCAAACCCCACCACCACCACCACCACACTGCTGTCCGTGTCCATGGGTTGTGCATATATGTTTTTTGGCAAATCCCTTCACCTTCTTTCATCCAGTCCTTTCCTGCCCCTGTCCACCCTGACAGTTGTCAGTTTGTTCTATGTATCAGTCCCTCTATTTCTTTTACAGTTTTGTCAGTTTATTTTGTTCATTAGATTCCTCATGTAAGTGATAAAATAGAACTCATGGAATAATTCTAAATGAATGATAACGACTGTATTTGGTGTTAAAAGTGCCTTTACGCAACTAATGCTTCACTATGAGAAAAAGGTATAGCCTTAAGTATCTATTTTAAAAAATGCTGAAATTATAAGAAAATAATGTAGAGAGGAATAAAAAATAAAAAGCAAATGATATAAGTAATAAAATAAAATAAGCAGAAATATAAACACAATAAAGAGGATTGGCAAATTAAAATTGGTTTATATAAAAGATAAAGGTTAGTATTATCTGAAAGACTAGGATAAAAAGCAAGTTTAAAAGAAATATAAGGATTTTGTTAAAAAGGAATACTGTACAAATACAAGATCATAGAAATATTAAAGCAATTATAAATTGGTTTAATGAACAACTTAGGCCAATAAACTTGAACTAAATGAAATAACAAAACTCCTGAGATACATAACTTATTACAATTGACAACATTTATAGAAAATGTGGACACTGTAATAAATAACACAAATTATATTGCTAATAAAAAGCTTCTACAAAAGAAAGCTTCAACTTATATGGTTTAATCAGTGAATACGTAAGGAAATAGTAATGCCTAATTTACAAAAGCAAGAGAACATGAAACTGTTACTGTAATATGAGAACATGATAAGGATAAAAAGAAAATTATGGACCAATGCCAATATTGAAATAGAATTAAATATTCTAAAAAAATATTACCAAATTAAACCAAAAATATATATAAAGAACAATTTATATTCAGCAAACAGATTTATCCAAGAAATGAACATATTATCTAATATCCTAAACTCAATTAACATAATTTCCCACCAGAACAACAGTTCTCAGAATACAGTCTGTGGAGTTTTTTGGGTGCTAATACAGAACATGGGTTGTGTGCTGGGATCTTTGGTTCTTTGTGTGTGTGTGTGTGCGTGTGTGTGTGTGTGTATAGAGAAAGAGAGTTTGTCCAAAAAGTATCAAGCCATTGTCAATCTAAAACAGTTTGCATGGCTGATATATATATATATATATATTTTGTTTGTTTGTTTGTGTTCCTTTTTATCTTGTAGTCTTTGATAAAAGAATGCAAACAAATTTACATGGAAATGCTACTGCATATATTCATTATTACCATTTTTTTAAGAAAAAGAATGTCATCAGGAAAGATTTCTATTATTCTAATCTAGCTGATCGATGATTACCAAAAAAAGGGAATAATGAAGGAAGTGACTTTTGTTATTTACCAGAAGACTTTATTAGGAAGAAATCATTTATTCGCAAAGTAATGAAAGACTTCTATTTTGCTGCTCTTCTAAGTATTTTGGAAATGTTCCATTCAAACTCAAGTTACTAATGAAAATTTAGACCATACATCATCACCTGATAGATTTTCTGATCCTTTCACTAATTTGCATAAAATTAGTATATTGGGCACTCCATAAAATTAGTATATTGGGTACTCTACAACAGATTCCCCAATTCAAAGCACCACCACTGTAGACAGTTCAAATCATGTAGCATCTGTCCTTCTTCAGCATTCAGAAGTCTTTAAAATTGAGGACTTCTCTGGAACTGCTTTGCACCCTCTTACAGGGACATTATCAATATCTGTACTAGGAAGGCATCAAGGAACAGTCCTAGTCACATTAGAAGTCTTTGGAGTCTAGTAATGAGACTGCTATCAGAAAACCCTTGGCTGAAATCATGCTTTGAGGGTTAGATGAGGCTTTTTTTTTTCTTTTCTTTCTTTCTTTCTTTTTTTTTTTTTGTGCAGCAAAAATGAATGTAGGTGCTGATCATTTCATGCTATGTTCTATTTCTTTTCTGAAGCCAGATGGGTGAATGACAATATCAGAAAGGCCAGTTAACTCACTGTGAAAAATACCCTGTATTTTAACCTTGGTAAAGACCCTTTTGAATATGTCTTGGTGGCTATATCTAAAGCAAATCAACATATAACAGAAAAACAAATAACACATTTAAAAAAATCATAATTCTTCCACACACCTCCACTTACTTTAGGGTTCTTATTCCCCCAATATCTGGTGAGCACATGGAAATGTGCTTACATTTATTGACATTAGAGAATGGTGTAATGGAGCTAACTAATACATAGTAATTGCTATCCATATTCTTCCATTCTAAACCAAGTCATCTCCACTGTATCTTCATGCTTTGTATTTCAGGTAAGTTTGAGGAAGCTTAATTTATATTTTTTGTATTTTTTGAAAAGAGCAGAACAACCTTATTTTATTGTGTGTGTGTGTGTGTGTGTGTGTGTGTGTGTGTGTGTGTAAAGAGGGAGAGAGCATGGGAAAGAGCACATGTAGATAAGTGGCCATTTTTTTTACCCCACTAATTCAAAATATTTTTCTAGTGTATATGGATTTATGTACTT
The DNA here is from genome assembly GCA_004026585.1 of Noctilio leporinus. Classification (NCBI taxonomy): domain Eukaryota; kingdom Metazoa; phylum Chordata; class Mammalia; order Chiroptera; family Noctilionidae; genus Noctilio; species Noctilio leporinus. The sequence continues at coordinate 28,031 of PVIW01002633.1, forward strand.
CTTTCACCCATTTTGCCAAACTCAATAAAAGATGTCATCCATCTATTAATATTTTTCAACATAGGAAAGTTTCTTTTATTTATTTGATCATTGACTTTGTTTCCATTAAAAAATATTTTTCACTCCAAATGTTTCTCAGAAACCATTATAACTCAGAGATTGATTTTTTTCTCATAGCATTTTATCTTTGTTCTTTTTACATCACCTTAACACTCTTGGTGATATTCCCAAGTTATTCTTCCCATATCACAGTTTTTCTTGTCCACAGCATCATTGAGTTCTCCAAGGCAACCAAGGTAACTTTTAGTTCTTCCATTGTATGTCAAAATGTCTTCAAACCACATTTTATCTCAGCTATGACCAGGAAGGATCATGGACAGGGAGATGCTTCCTGAGAAGTAGCCTCTGGAAAAAAACTTGGGAGAACCTAAGAAACTCCTTTAGCTGCTTAGTGGGTTCTTATTATTTATGTCTAGAAGGACCCATGAGGCACTATGGACCTATATGCCATCTCCATTTGTCAGAGACTGATGGTGGTTTCTTTTTTGTTTCTTCCATTATATGTGAAATGCATCAGGAGCTGCTTCTGTACTTTACTCAAAGATCCTAAACTCAGAGCTGAGAAGTCATTTCCTTTGGGGAAGAGTGGGTGCATTTTATAAAGATAAAGGTACATTTTGCATGGAATATTTAGAAAAATGTATAAAGGAAGCAAAAACACTGGGCTCTGGGAGATATTTGTTCAAGAACAACAGGAATCCACATACTCTGCTTTTGCTAATGGCTGTTTTCATTTTCCAAGTCCCCACTTTTCAATCAACATGGTTTCAGTGAACCTATGGCAATAATGTCACTCGGTCTTGATTAATCAGTCTCATAGCCCCCAGGCTACAGTGATTGCTTCAGAGATGGGCACATTATCTTTTCAGAGATTATAAATCATCATAATAATTTTGCTGAACTCTGAAAAAAAGGCAAGGAGCAACTCTGCATTTGAAGCTGAGAAGAAAAACTAAGCACTTCTGCCACATCTTGCTAGTACATGGGAGCTTGAAACCAACATAGAAGAAAGAAATCAAGTCCTGAATGCCTGTATGAACTATAAATTCAGTTATTTGAATCCATTCTACCCTGTCTACTCATAAGAAACAATCAACCACCTCTTTCTTCAGCAAGCATTGATTATGTGTCTACTGTCTTATATGAAGACTCTTAAGTAACATAGTTTAGACCATGACAAGAGAAATATAAACAAATAAGGAAGATAATTCAGATGTAAGCCATGTTTTCTGATTCAGCTGTATTAGGTATCAAATGGATACATGAACCCTGCCCCCTCAAAAAGAAAGAAAAAATTTTCAGATTGAGAATTATACAGTATATAATTATATTCTTTACTTCATGTGGAAGTCACCTATTTGGAGGTTAGTCTATATGATACTAGTACCCTTGAATGTAGCATATTCCCCTCCTGTTTAACCACTTTAAGTCTTCTCTGTGGGGACTATAAATAGCAAGAATCTGGTAAGGACAGAACCTGGGAAGACAGTGCTTAACAAGAAGACAAAGGAGAAGCATTCAGTTAACCAGGCTTGAGGAGTGGGGCAGGGGAGCAGATACAGATTTACTATAAATGCCAGAAGACAGAACTTCGAAGAAATAATTTTTGGTTTTAAGGGGGATCTGACCTAAATATCCACCATTCCATTAACTTTGATCTAGAAACCAAAGCAACTTCTCTTACTCTACCAATCTTCCATGTGAGTCCCTTCTTTTTTAAAAAATATTTTATTGTTCTATTACAGTTGTCCCAGCTTTTCCCCCTTTGCCATCCACCCATCCCACCTGCTGCTTCCACAGTCAATCCCCACCTGTTGTCCATGTTCATGGGTCATTCATACATGTTCCCTGACTGATCCCTTCCCTTTTTTTTTCCACCCTTATCTCCCTTCCCTCCTCCCTTCTAATCACCATTAGTCTGTTCCTTGTTTCCATACCTCTGATTATATTTTGCTCATTTGTTTGTTTTGTTCATTAGGTTAGTAGTATTTTCATTAAGAATATAATAGTATGTGGAATATACATGCTTACCCTTAACAATCTTTAATCCCTTCCTTCTCCCTTGAAAAGAGACTTAAGCTAAACCAGGGTTCTGTTAAGTTTTTAAAATCACATTGCTTATTATTTTAAGTTTCATTGCAGTAGGGATTATTGAAATGTAGGTGGAATTTATAGTATATGGCTTTCTCCTTTAAATAAGAGGAAAAATAATACATTGGTGAACCAAAGGGAAGAAAAACATTTTTATTTATCAGTTGGACTACCATAATAAAATACTATAATAAAATATCATAGGCTGGTTGGCTTGAACAGGAAAAAGTTATTTGTCATAATTTTAGAGGCTGGGAAACCTAAGCTTTAAAGCACCGACCTATTTGGTTTCTGTTGAGAACTCTTCCTGGATGGTAGATGGCCACCTTCTAGCTATGTTCTGACATGGTGGAGAGAGAGCAAGAGAGAAGCTCTCTGCATGTCTTTTTATAAAGACACTAACCTCATCCTTAAGACCTCACTCTCATGACCTCGTTAACCTGTAATTACCTCCCAAAGACCTTATCTCCAAATATCATCACACTGGGAGTTAGAAATTTCACATATGAATATTAGGGCTACACAAACATGTAGTTCACAACAGTGTTTCAATAATGTTTGATAGAAGAATCTAGACATTTAAATGTTGAATAGAAGCAGAGATTCCTAGACACTTTTGCTTAATCCATTCTGATATGTCCTCTTAGACCATCATGAGATAAATCTCCAAATCACGGTAGGTATTTGAGTGATTCTTAGACTTAATAGAACAAAAACATTGCCTTTGGAACTTGTGCCTGGGCTATTAGGTTCCCAGTCCAATTTATTGAAACTCTTTTTAGCTCCTTTGCTGCCTTCTAGTCTAGAGAGTTTCAAAGAGTATACCTGACTGGCAGCCTAAATGTCTGTATATTGATGTCTTTAGTTATGTAGGTTGTAAGCTCCAAGCATGGGGAAGGAAACTAGGAAGAGCATTTTCCCCAAAAGCTTTTAAATATTAATCTCATGATTGATTGACTGTCATAATTATTAATCAATACACTTCAAAGAAATCAGAAACTTAAGGGAAATGATATCCTATGTTTTATTTAGACATTGTTTGATTTCAATTCCTGAAGTACTGTTTGAAGTCCAGGAGGAGAGGGAGTTTTAGGATTTTATCAACTTTTAAAATATGCTCTTTTTGTCTCACACAAAAATTGCAAATGTCTTGATACACATATAATTGCTTGTCTTACCCCTACTAACAACTAACCTGAACAGTGCTGCTTCCCAGAGCAAGTAAGGAGCATGTTGAAATTCTAGAGGCCAATGCAGGAAGGGACATTGTTCTGTTTATATTATTCTTTCTCTCATACCTGTTTTTTCTTTATTTAATTCAGATAATTTATCATTTGCAAACGTGTAGGAAAAAAATTTTAATAACATTCACTGGAAAAGAGAAAAGCATATGTGATATTTTTACCTCAAAAGTGCCAGTAAAAGGCCTAAAGAAAACAAATTTGCTTTCATATAGATATTTTAGTACATTTTTAACTTATGCTATAACAGGTATTGAAGAGTACATGTTTCCTTTTGATCTTTTAGCATTTAAACGTTGTGAACTAACATGAAATATATCTTTTGTGTTTTTTAAAAAGTACTGTGTTCAGAAAATGTATTTTCCAATCAATATATGGGTTATATTTTTTCTGATTAAGAGTAATAAAATTTTAAAGAAAAAAAAAAAAACATCTTTAGTAATTACTATACGAATATGCCAGGCACATAAGAATATAAGTGGTTTACATCCATTGTCATACACTCTTCAAAATAACTCTATGATGTAGGTACTACAAATTAATCCTATTTTACAAGTGGGTAAACTAAGACACAAAAGGGTTAAAGAGCCAGCCCAGGGTTATACAAGTATTAGTTGGCAAAACTGGATGAGAATCCAGACCACCTAACTGACTACTAAGTCTGTACTCTTGAACATAGTGCTAGTACAATAGGTACCCAATATGCTTTAAACCCATTTGAAAACATAAGCATGTTTATGTAAATCTACCAATGTAATAAAGACTGAAAGAATGCACTGAAATGTGTTAACAATAGTTACCTTTGGTATGTGATAAAGAGTATTTCTACATTTTCTTTTTATGTGGAGCTATATTTTCTAACTTTTCTATAATGAGTTACATACTTGTAATTTATTTTTTAAATACCAAAAACTCATGTTACAGAATAACAGAAATAACACAGAACAATGTCAATTGGAATAAATCATGAATAAATTATGAAATATTTAAAAAAAGAGTAATAAAATTTCCCAGGCTCAAGTCATGCCTCTTGAATAAAAAATTCTGGAAATCCCTGAGAAATTTGAAATTTAAAAGGCTTCTTGTGCCTAATATACTCTTACTGCCAAATTGAACTTTATTAAATTGACTTTATCCTATAGATTTGGATGCACTTTTATGTAACAACTTAAAGAGAAAAGGTAAATAGGATGAAAATAGTTCAAGATTTGATCTGTGTTTAGTAATATGTATTTTTAAATACATTATCAAAATTGACTCTCACATCAATTCTCAAGTTATAGAAATATTTTCAAGTAAGTTTCAAGTAAACCTTACAATGCAGATGTAGTACCATAGGGAATCATGTTATATATACAGACCCTCACTAAATGTCCCATGTAGGACTTAATGCCTTTGGCTGCTCTCTGGAATTCTAGCATACTGTTATTTCAAAACCATGAATTTTTCATCAAAAAGTTTGTGGTCATTAGCATGTATATTCTAGAGCAGGCTTGTTCGTTGGTAACATCCTTGTAAAAGATTATTCAGAAAGATTGAATCTGTGTAACATCAACAGATATCAGTTAAAAACTGAAGAATTAATATATTCCATGAATTCTCACCTATTAGACCAAAACCCAGACTTTATAATAGCCTGGATATGTTGGTCATATAAACCACAGGTTTACACTTAGTTTTGGCTTTCCCTTTCTTAATGTAAGTAGTAACACCATTAATATCACAATATGACTTATAATACATGTAAGCATACTTTCTTGCCTATCAATAAGAATTTTTTCTACGATAATGAAAGAAAAATCACACTGTTCTAAATTGACTTTTAGTGTATTTGTGTGAAGAGGTCAGTTCGGATTTTGAAAGATAAGCTACTGGATTAAGTAAGTGTGAGCTTATGTCTCTGTGTACGTGTGCACACATGTATGAAGCCTATCTATAAAAAGTCCAGTCATTGTTAACATAATGAGATGGTTTGCATGACATTGATGTAACCTGGCAGCCAAGGAGAATGGACTGGACTGGAACGCACACACAGGAACAATGACAACTTCACTGTACTAGTTAGTAGGGGCAGTAAACACCATTGAGTGAGCATGTGTACTGTGGGACTACGGCATTCAAAATAACTGAGTGAGCGGAGCAATGAATCTGCGTTAAAACTTTGTGGTAAGCTTGAGCATTCCTCCACGTAAACTTATTCAGATGATTCAGAAAGCTGTAGTTGTGGACAACTGGTGATTGGCAGCTTCATCATGACAACATCCACTAAACTCACATTTTGTGCAGAGTTTTTGGCAAAACACTAAATCACCCAGCTGACTCAGTCCCCCTATAGTCCAGATTTGGTGCCATGCAACTTCTGGCTTTTCCCAGAGCTAAAATCACCTTTGAAAGGGAAGAAATTTCAAATGGTTAAGATGCAGGAAAATACAGTGGGGTAGTTGATGGCAATTGGGAGAATTGTGTGAGGTTCCAAGGTACCACACATGTACATAAACTCACATAAATGTATACTTTTGATTAGTCATTTCTAAGTCTTTCTGAACCTAAGATTGATTACTTATGAATTTCCGAACTTTTTATTTCTATCCTGGTGTTTTATAATGATTAAATGGATTTTTGAAGAGTGATAAGCACTTTGAAGGAAGAAGTTACATATTGCTAAAAATATTTCACATTCTTACTCAATTTGAGAAGAACAGAGGTTATTTTATTTAATTACTGTCACATTTGCAAGTTGGCTGATAGTTCCTTTATTTCTCTTGCCAAACAAATGAATTATTCCTGGAATCATGTTCTGTATTGTCAAATATTGTTAACAGTCCATTAACCATCAGAAACACAAAGGAGCTCTGTGGATGACTATGGTCCAAACTCCTTGGATCAGAGTTACAGATTTCAAAAATTTAAGTGACTTGCTTGTGATTCAGTGCATTCCTCCAACTGCCTAGTTCCAAGAGGGAAAAAGGGTGGGCATGGATCCAGCAGATACATTTGGTTGGTGTCAGAAACGGAATATGCAAATTCCACGTGGGATAATGCTACATGAAGGGTCAGAAGGAAGCAGAACGAGAGCAATTCTCGTTGTGTACTGAATGCTTACATCTCCCCCTAATTCTTGTGTTGAAGTCCTAACCCCCAGTGTCAGGTATCATTGAGGAAACCTTTGGGAGATAATTAGGTTCAGAAGAGATAATGAGGGTGAGGTCCTCATGATGGGATTAATGTCCTTGTATGAAGAGAAAGAGACCAAAACTGGCTTCCTGCCATGAGAGGACACCAAGAAGGTGGTCATCTGTAAATCAGAGCATGACCATGCTGGCTCCTAGATTAGACTTTCAGCTCCCAGAACTGGGAAAAAATCAGTTTCCATTGTTGAAGCCACCCAGTCTATGGTATTTGCATGTGACATCCAGAACTAAGACAGCCCTGTGTCAGCGAAGTGAGGGAGAGACAGATGAATCAGCCATTTCTGTTGGTAGGTGACTCGAATCTTCTCTTTCCTGAGCCTAGTAGGATGCTAGGATGGGGAGGAAGCTCAGAACACAGCAGTGAGATGGTTTACCAACTTTCTGTGCCCCAATCTACAGCAATGGGAGAGGGACAAACCAGTAGCAAGTGGGTGAAAATTACTAAAATTTATTCAAGCCAGGCAACTTGGGTCTGCACTGGTCAGCAGTGCTGAGAGCTATGAAATATTTGAGACTCTCTTATTTTTCACCCAGTTTACTGGCAAACACGAGAATAAGAGTGTAAGCATGGTTTAAGGAAACGGACTAGGAGGAGGGAACTCTACTGTGTTAAGTTTTCTTTGCCCTGTTTGTGTTATCCACACGCTCCCCGTTGTTCTTACCTTAGTTGTTGTCACACTTGTTTAAAGCTCAAACTTCCCAAAGCTTGTGTTTGTGAGAGTCTCTTGTCAAAGTGAACTGCTCAGCATTTTTCCTGAAATGGTTTCTATGCCCCACCCCACAAAAAAAGGTCATTTGTTTGATGTTGTTAAGGCAAAGAGATCTTTTAGCATAGAGTGATTTCATCTTGCAGATTCTTTATGGCTTTCAATGTGTTTCATTACATATATCCTTAGAAAAAAATTAAAAGATGGTGATATTTGAGGGTAAGAAGACATGTTTTTGCTTTTGAATGGCAAAAATACAAGGATGAAATGACAGTCCATTGAAGGCTTTAAAAGTATATCTCACAATTATTTGAATGTAATAACATTTTTTCCTTTTCTAAATCAATATATTGATATTATTTTGTGTTAAACAGAAAGGAGTATTTCTAAAACCTCATACAACAGTCCTTCAGAAGTTTCAGAAAAAATAAATTCTGGATTATTCAGCTGAAGTTCAGATAAGCATCTGAATGTCAAGTCCTTATCCCACGGAACCTATTATAATTAACCAATCTCTTCTGCATGTATGATGCAATGTGAAGTGCGCCTAGGGTGCACTTCTTTGAGCACTGAATAATTCCTTTTCACTGTGGTCTTCAGTGCTCATTAGTTCTTTCTACTCGGCTTTTTCACACAAAGGATATTTTGCATAAAGAAAACCTCAAAACATCTAGAAAAAAACCCAGAAGTATACAGTTAAAAAAAAACCCAAAAAACATTTTCACTAGCATACTCTGTTTATACATAAATCCACATACAGTCCCAAGGAATGGATGATATATAAAACTATGTGAGTTGGTTCATTTTAATTAAAGGGAAATGTAGCCTTTTGATCTATGGAATAAACAATCTAACAATAGGAAAAATGCAATCTGTCGAGACATATTTGAGTTATTTTGCAGTAATTGGCTTGGCAGCAGCTTCAGTCACAAATTTCTGTTTCACAGATTGTCCTCAAATGAATAAAGGTTTGCTTTGAAATGTAATTAATATTACTCTCAGATGCAAGACATTCTCAGGTTGTCAAGAGAATTTGAAGGAGGTTAGCTACAAAAAGTGAACAAAATAAAAGTGAAACTGGGAAGCAAGTGAAGGCGAATTAGTGAACCCAAAGTAAACTGGACCAATACAAGATGTCAGTGTCATGAACTGGATTTTACCTTCAGTTCAATCATCTACAGATTTAAAAATTATGAATATGGCTAAATAATTCATAGGGTGTCTATTGACAGTAATTACATCATTTTATCAATGTATTAATATTAAAATATAAAAGCTATTATCTAATGAGATGGGGCAGATCTGAAGGAACAGGGGCTACACTTCGGGAGACATATCCCATAAATTCAGCATGCATTGACCAGTACTATTCCTTCACTATAATAATTAATCATCTACTTGCTGCAGACCTTTATATAAATGTTGAGTTTTATTAATGAAGGATATAAATCCTAGTTATGTATTCAATTACTAATACTTCAATTACAAAATATTTCCGTATTTTTCTTAAGCCTGTTCTATTTTAATAGAGTCCTAGATGAAATACCCAGAACAAATAGGAACATAGTTGCAGTTAATCATCCTCAGAGATTCCTGCTACCCAGTCCATTTAAAACAATGCTCATGATACAATGGCAACTAAATATAAGTAATACTAATTGCACTTCCTAGTGGAATCTTAAATATCTTTTCTCCACATTTTGATTAGCAAATTTATAAGTATATTTGTATTTATCAACTTTGAAAGAGTTGAATGTAGTAGTTAATACATAGATAAAATGGTGCCATTTACAAATAAGAACATAGGTTTATTAAAGAATAAGCTTCTTGATTTTTTTCAGTCTGGCCTACTGGGATTAGTTTCTTCTCAGCCTTACAATGTATGTTATAACGGTACAATTTTTTTTACACGTATACAGGAATTTGGTATTTGTGCATAAACAGTTGGTATTTAGAAAATTATTTTGTTCAGATATCTAGAGTGTTTCCTATTCACAATTAACCCTGACATTCAACAACATATTTATCACTTATTATTTGACCTACAATAGTTTTAACTTGTGATACCTGAAGGATTAAATAACACAAAGAAGTTGGGACAGATATTTTGAAAATAAAGGAAAGGGGGAAGATTTTCCAATGTGGCTTTACTGTACTACTGTATCCTAAATCTGACTGGAAGACCAGCTTTTGAACAAGCTGTTATTTTCCACACGGGAGTAGCATTGCTACAGTAAAATGCCAGATTTCATCCATCATAATGTCATCGCTCATATTAAAATGTCTTCAGAGACTGAAGGGAGGGATGGGCAAAAGACATCAAATCAATTTTCAGGCAATTGCTCTGGTTTTCAGAAACTAAGCCCTGTGTGATAGTGTTATAGCTGCACAAAGGGAGGTTGTAAATAAGGTCCATACATCAAGGGAGGAAGTAATTTAGAAAAAGAAAGCTGATTTGACTTTTGTGTGAGTCTGAACATATGGGTAGGGGCACAGCTGGGTTATCATTCTATACATTCTTATCGGAATAAAACCAAATCAACACTTCAGAGAAATTACTCCCTGGGCTTGAAACCATACATTTGGGGCATCAGTTTGATAAGGACTTGAGGTTATTTTGCATTTCTTTTAAGTTGTTATTTAATTATTAATACAAGAAAATGTAGTCAAGCATTATTATTTGGTGACTTTGCTACCCAGTAACTAACCTCTATATGGATATATCTTTTCCTTGGAGGGTAGGGAAAAGGAATTGGTCCACTTAAGAGACCTGCAATGCATATATACATTTTCTTCTTCTATTTTGATCAATTTATTGTTAAATTTATAAGATGTAGGTTGTTGCAACCTGTATTTGGCAATAATGCCTCTACTCTATAAACAGCCTGTCTTTCAAGAACTTAATTATTGCTAAATAATGCTTGCAAGGAAAAGTTGAAAAGGGGTGGACAAGGCAGTACCTTGTGGTATTTCCCTGAATTAATATAACTGAAAAAAATACATGAATAATGTTACATGATTTTCCAGCAGAATAAAATAATATCTAAGTATTTATGATACTCTCATTTTCAGTTCAGACCTTTAATTATGAAAATAGAGAAGATATCTTCCTTATAAGTCACATAATCACAGTGAATCAACATATACAACAAAAATACTTTAATCAATTTTCCTAATATATAATTTTTGCCATCTAATTTGAGGAAATAAAGCTTTGTAAAAGTATTAATCTTCAAATGCTCAAAATGTTACATGTTGGAAGAAGCAGTGTTTTGGTGTCCCGATTATTAAAGTAAGTTAGAACACATCTCCACCCTAATGAAGGATGCACTGATGACATTAATGGCATATTAGCATGTATGCAGCACCATACACCATCATTATGGAAGATACAGTGTAAAAACATACCTTTTAAAACTATAATATGTGCATAAATGATGAACAAAGAGCCCAATTTGGGGGAGTGACAAACTACACAAAGATTGAGAAAATAAACTGCCTTACAACTTTGCAATAAGCAGCTCAGTTGGAAATACAAGTTGCACTATTCAGCTGTGTGAAGAAAAGCTTTTCTTTTGAATTTTTGGTTATACTTTATTCAAATGCAAATCAGGAATTTCATAGATTCTTAGAGGTCAAAATCAGCCAGGAAAAGTCCAAATAGTTTTAAGTCAATTTCTTACTTAACTGGATATAAACAGGTTGTGTTATGTATCAAAAATGAATGCACCATTAACATTAAAGTTGTTTTTGCCGTGTTTAGTTATGCAGTTATTTGATTTTCAACTTTAGTAGGTTGATGCAATATAATTTCAGTCTTCTGTTCAACAGAATAGATTTGTTCAAAATATAGTTGCTATACATATATATATAATATATATATATTTTATTAGCAACATAATATACTGAGTTAACTAAATCAAAGCTATTCATTGGTTTAGAGAAAAGAGTGATGAGAAAGAAGAGCTCTTGAAGGCTTTGATAAAATTCCATGATCACAGTGAAAGTAAATTAACAAGCACCTTTAATAAGCACCTGATTATTGCTGTACAATTTTATTAGAATATTCATTCTGTGTTTTTGATAGGTACACTTTCATCTTCTTAGTTTTAAAACAATGAAGGGAGGATGTAGGTCAAGATGTAGGTATAGGTAAACACAGCTCATCTCCTCACACAACAAAAATTACAACAACACTATAAAACAAATATCCCCCAAGTCATCAGAAAATTGAGTTGTATGGAAATCCAACAACAAAGGAATTAAAGAAGCCACATTCATCCAGATAGTTAGGTGCAGAGAGGTGTAGAGAGGTGGAATAGGTGGTCCCACATATAAGTGTGGTAGATAAAAATCAGGATGAATAAAAATTGGGATGAATGACTTAGAAGTGTGGGATACCAGCTCCACACCAGACCACCATGCCCAGGCTTCCAGTGTCAGGAAGATGAGTGCCAATAACTTTTGGCTATGAAAATCAGTGCAGGTTGGGGCAGTGGAAGAAACTGTGGGATTCTCAGGAGTTGCCTCTGAAGGGGCCTGCAACAGACTTAGTACTTAGGTAGACACATGCCCACTGGGCTTCAGCACTGGGGCAGCAGCTGGAAGGGCATCAGTGGCATACGAGGAGAAATTGAGGTGTCTGGCACCAGGGCAAGTGCCAGGGAGCAACTTTCTCTTAGACAGAACTCCAGAGGCTAGGCAGCAGCATTGTCCCTTTTTGGTGCCCTCCCATACACAGAGCCTCAGATTGGCAACACCATATCACAGACTCTGCCAGACTGGTTTACACAGGTTACCCCATCATGGCGATTATCTGATATCCTGCCCTATCCAGATTATGAGTGCACATTTTTTACAATAGGCCATGCTACTAAAATAGGGAGTCAGAGTAGCTCTACTTGATGCATAAAAACAAACACAGGGAGGCTGCCAAAATGAGGAGACAAAGAAATATGGCCTGAATGGAAGAGCAGAACAAAACTGCAGAAAAACAACAAAATGAAATGGAGATAGGTAATCTATCAGATGCAGAGTTCAAAACACTGTTCATTAGATGCTTAAGGAACTTGTTGGGTACTTCAACAGCATAAAAAAGACCCAGGCAGAAATTTAGGCTTTACTAAGTGAAATAAAGGAAAAGTTACAGTGACCCAACAGGGGAATGGATGAGGATGAGAATCAAATCAATGATTTGGAACACAAGGAAGAAAAAAACATTTCATTAGAACAGCAAGAAGAAAAAGGAATTAAAAAAACTAAACACAAGGATAGGATAAGGAGCCTCTGGGACAATTTCAAATGTACCAACAATTGGATCATAAGGAGTGCCAGAAGGAGAAGGGAAAGAGCAAGAAATTGGAAACTTGGACTCATGGACAGGGTTAACAGTGTAGTGATTGCTGTGGGTATGGGGATTTAAGGAGACTAAATGGTAATGGGGGAAATACAGTAAAGATTAAATAAAAATAAAAATATATATTTAAAATATAATTGTAATTGCTAACATGAAAAGTAAAAATAATGAAAGAAAACTTCCCTAATTTGGTGAAGGAAATAGACATACAAGCCCAGGAAGCACAGAGTCCCAAACAAGTTGGACCGCAAAAGGACCATAACAAGACAAAACATAATTAAAATGATAAAGGTTAATGATAAAGAGAGAATATTAAAAGCAGCAACAGAAAAGCAGATATACCTACAGAGGTGTTCTCATAACTGATTTCTCAAAAGAAACTTTGGAGGCTGGAAGAGACTGGCAAGAAATAATCAAAATGATAAAAAGCAAGGACCTACAACCTAGATTACTCTATTCAGCAAAGCTATCATTTAGAATGGAAAGGTAGATAAAGTGCTTCCCAGACAAGGTAAAGGTAAAGGAGTTCCTCATTACCAAGCCATTATTATATGAAATGTTAAAGGCACTTATTTAAGAAAAAGATAAAAACTATGAACATTAAAATGGCAATAAATTTACAACTATCAATAGCTGAATCTAAAAAACAAACTAAGCAAACAAGCAGAACAGAAACAGAATCATAGATATGGAGATTATTTGGAGGATTATCATTTGGGAGGGGGAAAAGACCCAGGATTAAGAAGTACAAATTAGTTGGTACAGAAAAAGAAGGATATTAAGAATAGTATAGGTAATGAAGTAGCCAAAGAACTTATATGCGTGGCCTGTGGACATGAACTAAAGGGGAATTGCCAAAGGGAATGGGAGTACTCCATGCATGGAGGCAAAGGGTTCAGAAACTTGGGACAACTATAGTAGCATAATCAATAAAATATATTTTTAAAAAACTGCCCTGGCTGGTAGCACAGTGGATAAGCCACCAGTCTGCAAACCCAAAGGTCGCTGGTTAGATTCCTCAGTCAGGGAACACAACCAGGTTGCAAGCCAGACCTCCAGCCAGGTCTGTGGCTGGAGGCAGGTGAAAGGCGCCTGTCCCTCCCTGCCTCCCTCCCTTCCCCTCTCTCTAAAAATATTAAAATATTTTTTAAAATAATAAAAAATGAAGGAAGCATTACGAATCATTACAGGGTAATGTTAAATATTTTTCAAAAATGATGAAAATATTTCTATTTTTATATTTTATTATTTTTAATAATGCATTCATATAATATGTTTATTTTCAAATCACGTGATTCATTTATTTCACAAACAATTACTGAGAGTTTGCTGTGCAAGACTCTATAGTAGTGCTCAGGCTACCATGGAATAAGTAGCATTATTATTCTAGTTAAAATTTATTGAGCATAACAGGTAGTCTACATACCAAATTCAGTTAAAGTTGATAATAATACTATGGGTTAGTAACTATTATTATCCTTGTTTTACATATGGGGAGTGTAATCCAGTAAGAGTTTAAAGGATCTTTCTTGCCTAAGGTTACAAAGATAGTAACCAGGAAAGTGAATCCAAGATTCATTGACATTGAGTACTTGGCCATCCCAGCTCTCTAGGAGCCATGTGTAATGAGATAAGGATTATAAAGGGAATATATATTTCAAACTGGAGCATCTTGGTAGGCATAGTGAAAAAAAAATCACATTGAATGCAGGTCGTGAACTTTTAAGGATGTTTTTGTAACTGTCACTGACATATCTTTGAGAAAATGCCACACATCTTTCGATGCTTCTATTTTTTTCACCTGATAGATGGAAATGTTTATCTCTTTATTGTGGGAGAATGTTGAATGATCAAGTGCAATCTCTCAAGTGCCTTTCTTTATAATAAAGAACAGCTGTAATTCCTGGCAAAGAATTATTCTTCTGTCATAGTCCCATTTCACCTTCAGGACTCTGCTACAGCTTTATGCTTATTATTAAGTAACATGTAAAAGATACCCACCTGTGTGGAGACATGCTGGGTCTTGAACAAATTTAGACACATAACTTCTCCCTGGAAGTATAAAATAGCACTTTCTACACAAGAACATGATTTGCTCTCCATTACTTGAATTAATAAATTTGTATTCCATTAAACAGTAATATGGCCAATAGAATGCGGAACATTAGCCCTGGCTGGTGGCACAGTGAATAAGGCACTCACTCGCCTGCGAACCCTAAGGTGTCTTGTTTGATTCCCAGCCAAGGCACATAACCAGGTTGCAAGCCAGGTTTCCAGCAAGTTTTGTATTTGGAGGCAGGTGAAAGGCAACCATACACTGATGTTTCTCTCCCTCTCTGCCTCTCTCTAAAAATAATAAACACAATCTTTAAAAAAAAAAAAATGAGGAACATTGAATTGAGAATTAAACGAAACTAGGACAATTGCCCAAAGAATGGAGTGAATGGGACATTGTATTATTGTTTGATATGATAAAATAAAGTTAGGTAGGTGGTTTATTTTAATGATTTGGGTTCTGAGAGAATATAGCTAAGCAGTTAAGGCAGGGAATCTAGAGTTAGATTTTTGTATTTTGTGTTTTAACTACATTTTTGGTTACATAGGGAATCTTGGACAAATTGCTTGTCACTATAGCCTCACTTTCTTCCATAGGTAAAGTAGGAAAGAAAATGGTATCTTCCTCATAGTTGCTGTGAGGATCACATGAAATAGTGTGTATAAACCCTTTAGATGAGTGTCCGAAATGTAGTTAGCACTTGAAAAGTATTGCAAGTATTAACTATTACAGATTAACAATTTAAATGAAAAGTTGCAACATGTAGACTTACCCAGCTATGTATACTTAACACATTCTTAGTGATTTTATACAAAAGATAAGCAACTGCAACGAATTAACTCGTGTAGCAAACTACATCCATCTGTTCATTAAAATGGATGGCTCTACATCTGAGAAGCAGGAAATGTAGTTTAGATAGTAAAAGGAATGGGACAAATTGATTCAGGCCTAATGATATATCACTTGTGCCAGTTAAGAGTTTGAATATTAAATACCTTACTCCTCTGGAAATGTGCTGTTTGTTTTGTCTCATCTGTAGTTTTTTACTCATTGGAGTTTCCCTGTCCTCCTCTTTTCTCTTGTTTCTCTCCTTTGTGCTTTTTCATCACTTCTTGCACCTTCTCTCTTCTTCTTTTCCATTCCATACTTTTGATATATATTTTTGCCTTTTTTAAATATCAGTACACTCTTCTCTCTTTCATTCTCATTCTGTTTTTATCTCCTTTCTTGTTTCTCTTCCCATTTTCTCTTCCCTTCATTCTTGTTGTATTTCATTTCAGTATGTTTCTTTATCTAATCCCTTTATTATTGCCATGTATTCATACATGTAATCAATCATATAAAGTACTCTGCTACTCTAGGGGAAGGGTAATATTTTGAAGTATTAACTATGTATTAACACCACCTTTCTTGCATTCACTTGTATCTCAAGAGTTTCCTCCCTTCTTAGGCAGTATAGAATGAGAGGCCCCCAAAATGACTGCCTTTGTACTTTTGGGTTCAAAACTTACATTTAGCAGTAAAGGAGAGAAGAGCTGAAATACAGTACATATATAGTCTTTGAGATCTAGACAGGAAACTCCATGCAGTGGGAGAAGATTAATAGAGAAGTAAGAAAGTTGGAAGCTGGTGTGGTTGATAAAGAGAATTCTGACATTACTTCATCTTTCTAGTCTAGGAGGAAACTGAAGAGAATGATAGACATTCCTTAAAATATGTACAGCCAAGAGTAGTAGAGATTATATTTACTTTCTGTTTGGAAATCTGGGAGGCATCCACTGTTTTCCATGTGTCCTACACCATAATAACATGACTCAGAGTAGGAAATTAATCACTACCTTGACTTCAGAGACAGAAAGGTATTGAGGAGCCCTATCATGTCAGTTTGAGATTGTCAAGCAGCTAAACATGTCTACTGTCCAAAAGGACAACGAAGGTACACAGACAAATACATGGATAGAAGCAAGCACAAGATAGTCATGGGCCCAGAGTTGTCAAGTCCACAAATGGGCCTGTAAAGAGGAGGTAGTCCATTCAGTGGACATGGCAGGATTTGCACATCTTAGACGCTGTGGGTATTTATACTTAAAAAACAAAGATCATGTGGAATAAATGTTATATTTCATTGAAAGCTACTATAGGATAGATCAAGGTCAAGCAGTACTATTTATTCCCATGAATGTCTACATTGCATAAACCCTGAGGTTAGAATTAACCCCAAGAAGAAACAGACCTGGGAGGAACATCGCTGAATCTGACAGAACATACTAAAAAGTGCTGAGATTAAGTTTTAGCTGGAAAGCTGAACTGGAGATTCTAAATGGAAATTAATGCATTAGGGTCACACCAAGATTTGCAACTTTAAAAAAGCAAGACAGCTATATAACAGTCTCTTGTTGTCTTGTGTCTCCATTCATTCACAATATTGCCAGCATAAATATTATGGTAGATGTTTATTTATATTATTCATCTATTTAACATGGGCTTTGGAATCAGGAGTAGCTCTTCTACTCCTTGATAGCTTATGACCTTGGGCAAGTCACTTGCCTGTTTCAAATTCCACTTTCCTTCTGTATTAATTAAAGACAATAATATGTAGCTTAATGAAGTAATGTGAACAAAACATAGCAGTTTACAAATCTCTGCATTTACATGCTAGCTCATTAAAAAAAAAAAAAAGATTTTGTTTATTTTAGAGAGAGGGAAAGGGAGGAAGAGAAAAACGGACCAGTTGCCTGTCATACATATCCCCACCAGGGACTGAACCCGCAGCCCAGGCATGTGCACTGACAGAACAAACTGTGACCAGGACAATCCCCTACCAACTGAACCACTTGGGTCAGGGCAATGCTAGCTCATATTAAATAGTATTATACACATGTTTTTTGATGTTTTCCATTTTGATTAACACAAATCAGAATTCTAATTTTAAATTAAATTATTGGGGTAACATTTGTTAAGTTTCAGGTATGTAATTCTGTAATATGTCATCTGTTACAGGTGTATAATTCTATAATATGCCATCTGAACTTTGTGATGTTGAGAAATGTTTACATTAGAAATCAGAATTATACCCAGATCATAATTTTTCATGCATTTCCCCTATTTAGAAAGTAGACTCTATTAATAATTACAGTAGGGTTATAGAACCATTCCAGACACATCGGTATGTATGTCTCTTCTCTGTTTAAGAAACATTTACACTATGGAAAATGGATAGTGATGTATCAGACACAAAAAGAAAAAGTTGTTGGCATTAAGAAATGATAACTTTAAAGGTTTTTGAATATTGTTTATACAAATGTAATATTTCTTCTTGCATTTTTATTATTTTAAGGCTATCATTTAAATTCAAATAATTTAAGTAAGTTAACTTGAATTAACTTGAATTAACCTATTAAAAGGTGCTATGCTAAGGAAGGCGTATTATAGAACAAAAATAATTTTCTACTTTAAAATGTTTTCACCCTTATTAATGCAGAAAATTTCTTATTTAATTGTCCAAATAGCAAATCTATATTATTGTGTTTTATACATGCGTGTGTAATTCGTTGGTTTAAAATAAAGTTTTATGTTTTATCTGTAAGAGTTATATGAAATTAATGCAATATTTAAGTCTTTGATTCTTACAGGCTTTTTTTTTTGTTATGGAGACATTTATTTCAGCTTTAAATAAAATTACTGATTGAAACTACTGTAACTGGGATGGTAAAAAATTTAAATCTTTAAAAAATCTTCTTTTCATCACCATAGTTTTCCTCTGTAACACTGTGACAATAGCTTACACTCCAGTCATAGAAAAGATTGATTTGTGTCATATTAGAATGCATTTTTTATCCTTGTTAGAGAGATATTGGCTGCTGTGATAACAAGCATCTTCAAGAAGAAGGTATTTTTATCACTGAGATTGTAGCAGCTTTTCTCACTTTACTGAAATTCCCACTTACAAACTCGGGGATATGTTTTATAATATAACATTCTAATCTACAGAGAAGCAAGAAAATACATGTCTCACATCTTCCCTGGGGAGCTCAATGTCTATTTAATATGGAGAATTTATGGAAGAACTTTCCAGCTTTCCAGGTATTGTTTTATTGTAAGGAGTGGTAAATCGGACATGGCTTAGAAAAAGAAGAATGATGGTTTCTTTGGCTTATTGGTCATTGTCTTAAAATCTGACCTTTGTAGGTGGCAGCAAATAAAGTATCTAAATAGGATCACTTTGGGAAATCTCATCAGGATTTGCATTTCAAAATTACAGCCTTTCTAACTCCCTCAGAATCACATAAAGTCATTGTCTTCAACTCAGCTTGATGGCTCTATTCTTTGTCCTTCCCAGCAGCACCGCATGGTGGTCTGCTCCTTGCCAGCAGTTAGCTCTTACCTTCCGTGTTATTAGCAAAGTTATTTCAGTTAGTCTCTGATTGCACTGTTTTCTCACTGCATGCTCCTTCCACCTAATTGTCCATTTACTTACCCTTCAAAGGCTTCTTTATACACTGTGGAGGCCCACACTTGGCTGCCCAGTTTGGAAAAATTTACTTTCCCTGTCCTGTTAGCATGTTCATGACTTAGCATGCAAGGCAGAGTGTTAGCACTGAGGCTGTTACCATAGAACTCTTAAAAGTGTATGTGTGGATTAAAAATGAACAAATGCACCTTAAAAATGTGCTGGCTTTCAATATTTTTAATTTGAGCAGCCAATTCTGATTCTACAACTCTTGGAATTAGAAAATTTTATATATGAGAATCTAAGCATATTGATTTTCTACTCCCCTAACCTTGCAATTCTATGAAATTCTTCTATTTTCATCTACCAAACCCTTCTCACTCTGTCACATTCTTTTCAATATCTGTAGAAGAACATGGGTGAATTTAGCTTGGGTGAATATGGATTTGAAGTATGGTTCATGAAACAAATTTTGTGCCTAACTTTTCAAGAGTACCATTACATGTTACAAGACTAAGTTCCCACTAGCATATAAGTACTATGAAGTCTGGACTTTTTGACTCTCATTCACTTGTCTACCTTAGTAACTAGAATCCTATCTGCCACATAGTAGTAGTTTAGTAGAAAGTTGTTCAAGGAATAAATCATTCTTAATGATCTGCCTAACTGAAGTGATGTAAATTGCACACATAAATTTCAGTTTAGTACCCCCATCAAAGTGGCATTAACTGACTACCTACACAAAGCACTGTTTTGGGAATAATAAAAACTAGACCTAGTTATTTTCTGTGTATTATCTGTATACCATGTAACATGTATAGTCATATTAAGAATGAAAGGGAAATAAGCACTGAAGAAATGTAAGTATTTCATAGGAATTTGGTAAAAATATAATTTACAAATATAGAAGTGAATTTTGTAACTTGACACATAGAAATACACATAAGTACCTGTATCCACACAGGAAAAGTGAATGTCCCCCCTTATTCCCCACACTGCCTGAGACTTACTGAGCCTGTCTCTGTAAAGAAATCTGGTTTGTTACCATTCACAGTTTATTTCAGAGCTTTAAAAAGCTCTGAAACTTATATACATGTGTATCTGGTTGCTAAGTGGAAGTCAATGGGGAAAAAGACCACAGTACATGCAATTGTATTTTCTAGGTAAAATTTGTAGAAGACATCCTGATGCATTTGCCTGGTAGAGAAAGAGAAAGTAACCTAACCAGGAGAACAAAAGATCACTGGACAGCAGAAGGAGAACAACGGGGTTGGGGCAACAGAATTGGTGGAAGCAATTGTTAGGTTATTCCCAGTAGCCCTCAGTCACCTCATTTAGGACAGTCAGAGGATTTGAGGGAGAACACAGGACTTTGCCAAATTGCCTGAACACTACTGATGAAGATGATACTATTAGCTGTCTTATGAAGGCTGACTATTTTTATTGTTAACATTATATATTAATCCCTCATTAATTCTCTGTTGCCAGTATATTGGGGTCTGTTAGTTCCTTTTAAACAAAGCACCGTGCCCTGGCTGGTGGCACAGTGGATAAAGCGCCGGCCTGCAAACCTGGAGGTCGCTGGTTCAATTCCCCAGCCAGGGCCCATAACCAGGTTGCAAGCCAGGTTTCCAGCCAGGTCTCCAGCCAGGTCCGTAGCTGGAGGCAGGTGAAAGGCATACATTGATGCCTCTCTCTCTCTCTCTCTCTCTAAAAGTAATAGAATCTTAAAAAAAAAACAAAACCTGTTTAAAAAATTTTTTTTAAATAAAACACCACAAGTTTAAAAGGCTCAATGATAACTGAACATTTGGCAAGAAGGTATATTTAGTTTTACACAACAGGTATAGGATTTCTGTTTTTTTTTTTTTTTTTTGAAAAGGCACAGCTAAAGAGATTATTTTATGTTGAATTCAAAAAATTAAACTGGAAGTGCATAGTATTGTTAAGAAAAGATCCCTTTGAAATGAAAACAACCCCCCCTGAGTCACTTACTAGACTATCCATCCAAAATGGATTTACTAGCCCAACGGTTCACAACCTAGTTGCAGGGTTAATAGTATAAAAATACTAAATAAAAAATACTATTTCCAGGCCTCACCCCAGGCCAATTAGAATAGATTATCCTAATGTGGAGCCCCCAAAATGGTATTTTTAGAGGCTCCTCAGTAGTTCTGTTGTGTAGCCTGAGTTGGGGAGAATTGATCAGACCATTTTCTGATCTATAACTTTCAAAGGAGTAAGTATTTGCAAAGTTTTTGGAGCAGCTGTTTGCATTTGGGAATACATTTTCTCAAATGAACAATGTTGTATACTGTGGTTTAATTCCCTAGGCCTTTCCATAAAAGCCTAATTAAGCACAATGTGTCTGAAGCATAGTACTCTGCTAATGGAATTATAGAACTTAATCAACATGTATACTAATGTTCCTGCAAAAATAGACTCTGAATTCTAAGTGGTTGGAAAAGTAAAAAACAGATCATTGCCTGCAACTCAGCCAAAAAGTCCCACTCTGTTTACCCCCTCCATTCCCTTCCGCAAGCTGCCTGCCCGTGTATCCTGTAATTGTGAGGAGAATAGAGGAACCTAGAAGTTCACCTCTCTTGTCCTGCTTTTCCTAGAGCTGGAAAAAATTGACCTACGAGTTCCCTTCCCATGGCCACAGCAGTGCTGCTCTGGCCAGGACACTTCTTTCCTTCTAGGGATACAGATGTGGGGCCAAATCCTCTTGCTGTGTGCCTGTGTGTGTGTGCCTCTGTGTGTGTGTGTGTGTGTGCGCGCGCGCGTGCACACGTGCGCGCGAGTATGTGCACACACAGGCACACACACATTTGTTTCTTTTTTCCTCTTCCACATTTCCTTGCTGCCCTTTTAAAATTGATGTAGTTGTTTTCTGCTAGCAATGCAAAACAGATAAGGAACAAAATGATTTTTTCCTATGTTCATTCCTCCCCATAAAATTTATACATATAAACATTATAAGTACCACACCCTACATATAAAGCTGTCTTCCAAATTTGAACAATTTTGTAAGTAAAAAGGATGCTAAACAGTTGCACTGGGAAACAAGTAAATCAGGACAGCCCCCTAAGCCACTCAAAATATTGAGACAAATTTATTGACTTTTTATCAATGCTGGCAAGAGCTTTAAAGTCTAGGAATGAGGCTGAGAGTAGAGTGTTACTCCAGGAGCCTGATGTGGGGAGGCAGTCAGCAATGCAACAGGGTGAATGGGGAAGTGAGTGAGGAAGGAGAAGACCCTACCCAACAGTAGTTGGAGGAAATGTAAATGAAGAATAAAATGTCCAGAGGAGCTCTGAGAAAAAAGAAGTGAATTTTCCTAGTCATCATGTCACTGAGAACTGATGGTTATTTTAGAAGAGAAGGGCTTTGTTTTGTAAAGGATAAAAATGGATTATAGAACTCAAAGCGAATGCTGTCCATCAAGCATGAATGTTCAAAAGTGAATCTATACTACGAAGTTTTATTCAAAAATACTAAACTTTATGAAGCTGTGTTGGTTTTGCTTTCCGTTGTTCAGATGTCTCCCCGCACAACCAGCCACGAGCTACTGGTTGACAGTATCTGGTGCCCTGACTCAAACAGAGAATCCATCTCCACTTATGTGAACATCTGTCAGAAGACAGTTCAGCATAGAAAAGAGGAAAAAAGAAATAAGTTAGGGAAATCAGTATGTAAAAATTTAACCCTGTGGCATGTTGATTTTTTTCATTTACTTGTTTGCCCTTTTGGGACTTGTACTTATATGCTACATGGCACAAGTACTCATCCAACTGTATGTAGGTATTGATTTCTGATGCCTTAAGTTTTTGAGCAGACTGATAATATGTCCTATCTGATTGATCTTGTCATTATTTTCTTTCAGTTAAAATTAGGATCTGATGAATACTTTGATGCCTAGGAAACATTTGAGATTGAACTGATTTTTTCCATATTTTAGTTCCATTTTCTAAAAATACCACCAGTATTTACAAGATATCTGACAGCCAATGAAATATTTGGGTCAACACAAAAATTAATTATGAATATTAGAATGACTAGATACTATTATTTAACATGATTAGAAATAACCTTCCTTAAAAACCAAAAGTTTTCATACCATATCAATTTTATTAGATTTTTAATAAAATATGCCAAGTGAATACAAATATCCAAAGAGACAGAATGTACAATATTTATTTAAAAAGTTATTAAGTCCCTCTGTTTCCTAGGCACTTTAAACTTTATAGATGTTTTATTTCACCTTCATGATCAACCTTTGAAATGTAGGTAAGAAATCACTGAATAATAGTAATAAAGAAAGGGCTGGCATGATTATATATACACACACAGTGGGAGGTAAGGTAGAGAGAGTACAGGAAGACCATCTGGGGAGTCTGTGGTGGTAGTTCAGGTGATACTTGATAGTTACCTAGACTAGGGCAAGGAAAATTCTAGAGAACAATAGACTGACTTGGATAACTTTAAAAGGACATATGTTATATTTGTTATTGGAGTAAGGGATTGAGAATAGCATTATTTATTGTGTCTTGCATAAGTAAATTGACAGCAATTC
The DNA here is from genome assembly GCA_004026585.1 of Noctilio leporinus. Taxonomy (NCBI): domain Eukaryota; kingdom Metazoa; phylum Chordata; class Mammalia; order Chiroptera; family Noctilionidae; genus Noctilio; species Noctilio leporinus. The sequence continues at coordinate 51,759 of PVIW01002633.1, forward strand.
CATTCTGATATAGAAATCCCTGAGAGAACCAGGCTGTGACCAGTTTGAAATGGGTGATTCAGGGAATGATACTGTGTCTCATTTTCAGACATGCTGAGTTTGAAGTGCTCTTTAAAAAACCAGAAGTACAACAGCATTGTTGGACATACGGTCTAAGCTTAAATGAGAACTTGTTCTGGAGATTATAAATATGCAAGTTATCTGTGTACTGATAGTTATTAAAGCCAAGGGTGTGAATGATAGCCTCTAGAGATGAAGGATGAAATGAGAAGATAATAGGGCCAAGTACTATAGCTGGAAGAATGAAAACATTTAATGTTTGGTGGTAAAGACATAGAAAATGAGTGGCCAACATGGTAGGAGGCACCAAGAGTGACCTGTAATGTAAACTGTGGACTTCAAGTAATTATGGTGTGTTAATGTAGGTTAATCAATGATAACAAGTGTACTATTCTGGTGGGGAATGCTGGTAAAGGAGAAGGCAATTTATGAGAAATCTCTGTACCTTCTATTTTAGGGTGACTCTAAAACTGCTATTAAAATAAGTCTTAATAACTTTAAAAATTAGAGGAGACCAAAAATGGATAGGGTTGGATAGCCAACATGAGAGTGGTTTTCAAGAAAGACTTTATAAGACTAAAAATTGTTGAGTGAGGTGATATGATCAAAGGAAAGAAGAAAAAAAAAAAAAAAAGGAAACGTTGAAGAATGCTGCATTATGTATTCCCAAAGATTTATAATCTGCTTTTGCATTTTGTAATGCACTTGTCAGGCTATTTCCATGTTGTTAAACATTTTTTCTTGCAGAGTGCTACCATGGTTTATTAAATGCATTTCATGGTTTTTGGCCATTTAGATTGATTCCAACATTTTTGCCACTATAAACAATCCTCTAAGGAGCAACCTTATAACTCTGTCTTTATGCCCTTGGGTTGTCTTTCTAGGATTGTAACTGATAGATTAAAAGTTTTTCTTTTTTTAATTTAGGAATACATAATCACTGAAATGTTATTGCTGAATTGGTCTGTGACTAAAAGTGAATATCCTCCTAATGTCTTTCCTCTGATGAATGGAGTAAATCTAAGTGATTTTTTCCTTTGATTACCCATATTTAAATTGGTCCATACATGTCTCCAAGACTACTTTCAGTTTAATCAGAGTATAAAACCTTACTTTTAGAAAGAAGAAACGTGTTAATATTTAGTTAGCACTGACTATGTTGCAGGAAATATTCTATGTAGACATACATAGATGATAGATACTCATTTACATCTTATAAGATCCCATATTCTTCCTTTTAGTAGAGTTAGACTACTTTTGCATAGTAGGTTGAATGAATTCTCATGTTCAGTTCCAAAGAAAAGTTTTAGAGGATATAAACCTAAGTAATGGTGACATCCTACAAGGTGGAACATGGGATTAAGCTAGGGTTGGGCAAGAGAAGAGCAGCAGATGGGCCTATGTTCTCTACAGAAATACCAAGGCCAGAGGATTTTGTTTAAAATTTTATCTTTTACTATGTGTTTCCAATGTAATGTTCTTTCTAACTTCCAAAAAACAACTATTGGAAAGCATACCATGCTCTCCACTAAAAAGAAGTAATCAGAGGAGGAGAAAGAGAAGAAGAGGGAGAGGGAAACAGAAGAAGATGAAGTTGAAGGGAATGGGCACTTGCTTTACTTAAAATACAGTGATTATAAAGTTAAAAAAAATTGAAATGATGTTAAGAAGTAAAGCAGCATTTTTCTGACAAGAAGAAATGGCTTAGAGCATGAGAGTTTATTCTGAGAGAATGTATTTATTACCCTGGGTAAAGACCAAAGTTGAAAAGCAAGAGATAGGAGGATTTCACTTCTATATCTGCTTCCACACCTTTCTATATAAAATGTTACAATATTACTTAGCCATTAGGAGAACAAAGCAAATAAGATCTTTTGAATAGAATGGAGATGGGTACTAACAGCTTTTTGCCAGGCACTTAAAAAATAGAAGATGCAGCCTGTCTAAAATAAAAATTATTTTAAATACCATCATAATAAATTAGATTTTAAGGTCTTTATGATAGTTATAGCAAAAAGATTCTGAGATTAGCTCCTAAGAGTACATCTAGTTGATTCACAGTAAAATGCAGTGTTTCACTTATATGCATCTCATTTTGGTATTATCAGACCATCTCAGCCACATATTTATAGCTGTCATCCTTCCTTCCTAGGTTTCCAAGTCAGAAATTGAGGCAATGATTATTCTGAACTTTGAAAAAAATGCTTTGCCTTTTATTTTCATCCTAGAGCATGCTATTTTATGTGTCTCACGTTTCTGTGTTGGCTACTTGTTTTGATTCAATGTACTTCCCATAACAACTTTCCTCTCTTGGAATTTATACATAAAACTAAGCAGCCATAGAAAGTAGAGGAGACTACTTAATTGAGATAATTTTTACTTGTTTGTGAAAGGTTTTGATCAGATGTTTTCTAAGATTCCTTCTAACTTGATGATTCTTTTTTTTTTTTTTTTTACTTTTATTATTTACACTATCACAGATGTTCTCATTCCCTCCTTTCCCCTGTCCATCCAAGCCTTGCCCCCTCCTTTCTGCCACCACCACACACATCTGTGTCCATAGGTTATGTATATATGTCTTTTTACTTTGCACTCTTTTATTTAAGTACTGCTTTAACACATGATAAAGGTGCATGGCCTATAGTTTCCCAGGTAGAATTTTAGCCTGTTCACACCCCATTTACAGCTATTAAGGCTTGACTGATTTGCAACAGAATAGTATTTTGGGTATAACTCACTTAGTAACAGAAATTGGAATGTGGTTTCTGAAACTCATATGTATGTATATGTTTTATATACTAATACAAACATTATGGTAAAATGTGTGATTCCTATACGTTTGTCCCATAGCTCAAAATTAGACTAATCATTATTGATATTACTAATTTATATATTGATAAATTTATAAAGACATTAGACTTATGTTTTGCCTTTCATTTGAAGGACAGATTAACTATAGTTTAAATTATCATTTTTAGTTTGAAATAAAAATAAATAGCTTGTCTTTCATCTCTTCATTCATCTTGTGAACATTTGCTATCAGGGAATGACTTCCTTACATAGTGAATGTGCTTGATTTGCTTCCAAATCATGCTCTGTGAAACTGAATTTGGTTTCATAATATCAGCACAGAAATAAGATGAATCTTATCTTCTCTATCCTGAGAAAACTAAATTTGTTAATCCTTTGTGCCACAGAGTTAAATCAAAAGATTCAGACTTGGAGAAATTATAACACTAGTTCCTGGAAATATATTCTTTCTGGTTTCCTTTTTCACTAGGTTACTGACATTTTAAGTGACTTGAAGTAAGTAATGTAAATACATCATTTCCCTTTAATAAGTTAATATTATTATGGAAACTCACAGGGATTTTCTCTCTTTTTTGAGAGCCTTGTGCATGAAGGGCACTTTAAAATTACGTTTATTATATAATCAAATGTGAAAAAATTAAAAATTGGAAACATGGGATCTTTCATGCTATTGTTGTATAAATATGACTTTTTTCTCATTCTTTCCTCTTTTGCCACCTCATTTTATCCCCATGAACCATCTCAGGGGAAAGCAGTATGAAAATACTGTGAAAAACATGAAGTATGCCAATGTGAAAAATTTTCCTAGTACTATTACTTCCCAAGCATAGTATAATTATTAAGCAAAAGTGAATAATGACTTTCAGAAATTAAACTAGTGATCTTGGGAGAGGTTCTCCATTAAAGAAGCTTCTTTCTATAATAACTGCTTTGGAAAAATCATGCCTTCAGAAAGAATGGTGCTGTCACTTTTATAATAAATACCTAGCCTTAGCAGTCAACTTCAGTAAATCACAAAGAACTTAAGATATATGGCTTTATCAACTATTTAAGCCGAAGTTGCATGGCACTGCGATCTGTGTCTTTCCAAGTCCAGGACAGGTAGGAGCGAAGAGAACATCAAAGGTTCCAGGAGGCATCGGATAGTCCAGCAGCAGCCCAGTTGCCTGCGTCCTGTAATCTGTAGAATTATGTCATTGTGCCATCTGTCATTCAGGCCTGTGTGTGGGCTCTATCCTGTGTGCCTACCATGTTCTGTACTTTCAGGAAAAAGCCCCTCCTGCTACAAAATCAAATGGTTTCTTTTTTCCCCTCTGTATCATATTAACTTGTCAGGAGTCTTGGATGCTCTCAGTCACTTCCTAATCATGAAGTACCACTTTCCTTGGCTTTTCTGAAAGTAATTGTCTCCTATTGTGCTCTTAACTCTGCAAGTGCTCCTCACAGGTTTCTTTATCCATGAACTCCACGTATTCTTTCTCTGCAACCTCTGCCCACGGGCTGTGCTCATATGCTGCTGCTAACTCCCAAACTGATGCATCCAACACTAATCCCTGTCTCCAGATGGATCCACCTGTCCAACAGCCCATCTCTTTTGATACCCTGCAGGCACTTCAAACTCAGGGTGCTCACTAATCTAATCCTATCTGCCCTCCTGCTTTTCACCAACCATGAGTCTTCTCTCGTATTCTCTCTCCATCTGAGCTACCTCCCTCCCTGCCTGACAACATAGGCATTCATCTTTGTGACCTTCTTCCCATTCCACTTAGTACCTTGACTAGTCTGCCGCTGAGCAGTGTTGGTCCTTCTAAATTCTTGTGGAAGGCAGATCAAAGATGAAGAAAGTTGTGGAGCAAGATTCCCTGGCTTCAAAACCCAACTTTAGCCTTTGGGAAGGCCTGAGTTGGAGCCAATTGTTCTTTATACTTGAGTCTTCTCAGCTATAGAGAAATAGTACCTCAAAATAGAGGAATTTTGTGTGGGTGGCAATTTGATGAGAGACAATACAGTGAACAGGTCGTTCTAGCCTGTGATAAACACTAATATGGGTGAATTGTTTTTATCATTAGCCCCACTCTCCATCTTACCCAGTCCTGCCCCCTAACCATGGGTTTTCCAAAGGAGGGCCATGTCAGTTGCTTCCTTGTTGACCTCCTGCATCCAGGATCCAATCTATTTCCACCTTGCGGTCAGAGGGGGCTTTCTAAAATATGAGGATGCTTGTGCCCTTCCCTGTATCATACCCTTAGTTTTCATTACTTTTCAGAGTCTATTCACCTCAACACTGTGTGGCGCTTTTCATCCCCTGACACCCCAGGTTTCAATTTCAGCTCCTAGAATATGCAGTGTTTTCTTCCTACCCAGGCTTCCACATGCCTTTCTCAATATCAGTAACATTTCCTTCACATTTTTCCTCACCCAGGGCCAATCCTATGTATCTTGCATAGTCATTTTCCTCAATTTCAGTTAGGTGCCTCTGCTCTATGTTCTCTAGCACCAGCATTTATTAGAGCACTTGCCTGGTGGTTCTGAATTTTTTTTAAAACACCCTCTTTCCTGAGCTGCTTCTGTCCAGCTTCTATATCATGTGCCCAACCATGATTTTATACAAAGCAGCATTTATCTTATGTAATATCAATGCCGTCCAGGGGTAACATAACATGTTTGTAGCCTTCATTGGACTTCCAATGAAGGAACATATACAGATTGGTCCCCAGAACATATATACCTTGTGACCCTTAAATTTAAATATTTTTGCCATATCTGCTATTTTTGACTTTGAATTACTTATCAAACTGGAAGACAGTTCCCTTGTCACTAGCTCACAAATTCATATCATCAGCAAGGAAAGGATGGAGGAGGAGTTTCAGTTAATCTAGCTGACTTGCAGAATCTGAGGAACCAAGAATATCCCTGTCCTGATAAGTGGATTCAAACCTCAGTATCTTAATTTTGGGTTTAGGAATCTGGCCAGTGAAAGAGGCAGAAACACTAGCAGTGTTATCCTATACTGAAAAACTAAAAAAAAAAAAAAAATGTTGCCAAATGCAACAGCCTTTGCAAGCATCAAGGGAGGAAAAAGAAAACAGATTAGTCTTTTCAGCAATAATAGCATATACATAGAACAGCACTGACGTGAATATGTCAAAAACACAAGTGTTTAAAAGGTGTTTTCCTCAAGAGGGTACTTTTATATGCTTTAAATAATCCTAAAGTGCAAAATAAAAGTTATACTTGAACTGTACATTATGTATCTTTTTTTCCTGAAAAACCCTCAAATTAGATTTGAGGATAGACTGAATTTTTATTACCTAACTAGAAGAGAATATTTTAGATATTTTTCAGCTTCATTAAACATCAGCTCTTACTAAAAAAAGTGTATGCCTAGGTGGGTGTTGATTAATGGTGCTAAAAACACTTTGTGTAGGACTTTATGCTAATTACCCTTTATACCCTAACCTCTGTCAATTTTAACAATCTAAATTAGCATTTTCTCCAAGGACTCAGGAATGTGAGAATTGTGAAATTGGCTCAGTAAGCTGAGTTAGCAGTGAGAAAATGGAGATGTTCTATATTTCTATATTAACATCTGGTGCTAGTTCAAAGCATGATCCTTTCAAAATGATGAATATATTGAAAAAAATGAGAGGTGGGAGAGGTACAGTATACTTTATATTTTAAAAATTTGTAATATTTAAAAATGATAATATTTGACATTATCATCAACAGTGCCATGTGATTGTGGCTAGAATAATTGATTTTTGATATCTAATGTCTGAGGAATTGATTGCATTATTGCATTTTAGCTTCGTTGTTATTTTGGCACCCGTATGACAGAATACACACTAAAAGACATTTGGTTAAGGAAAAGCATCAGGTTAAATCCCAGTAAAAATTAACTTTGATTTTGTTTATTTTTCAGGTAGCTCAAATAAGAAACACATGCAATTCCAGATGGTTCTTTTAAAAATGTCTAATCTCTTCAAGGAGGAAGATTTACATATAATAAATGTATATTTCATAAAATCGGATGTGGACTTAGACATTTAGAAAGCGGATGCAATAGTTGTCAACTGCATGGAAAAGAATATTCATCACCTGAATAATCTATTCTAGGTTTGGGAACTTACCTAGTTTCTTGTTATTGTCATAATCTGTAAGACCAAAGACATATACAAAAATGTTACGATGACATTTTATTTGAAGAAAAACGTTTCAGCTGCAGATGAATACTCAGCTGCTATGAAGTCATATGTAGAGCCAAGTAATTTCTTTGTTGTACACATATTGTTGGTGAAATCTGAACCATAGAATAATTTTCAGTTCACAGTACCCAAAATGCTGACTTGTTTCCCAAATCCAAAATCGGTTACTGCTGACAGTTAAGAGTTGAAACCTGGATGGTGTTTGATTTGGGTTATTAATTTGTTGTTCTAGTTTCTCTAGCATTCTGGGGAATACTTGAATGGTGAATCAATACTTCTCTATAGTCTACCAAGTTCTAGCATTAAAAACAAACTTTAGAGGAAACAGCTGCCTCCCAAGACACGAGCATTAGAGTTGCTCAGAGAGGCTGCAGAGAAGTGTCTGCAGGCTACTTACCGTCCACTTAAAATTTCCTAGAGCATCTACTGATTCAGTGTAAGTATGGAAGGCATACTCTGTGTGGAAGTGCATGGGCACACTTGAGCAATGCTCAGTTGTATTGCATTCTGGCGTTCCTCATTTGCCTTCCCTTCTCAACAAAATCACTTGCTGTTCTACTCCTCTGCTCACACTGCACCACAAGCCTGTGTTTCACAGTCTATGTAGTCTTTCCTATAAGCCAGCCTTAGATTCCCACTTGGGTTGTTTGACTCAGGCCTTACGAACCAAAAGCACTAAGCTCCCTTATGACCTCCAGTCCTACAGGTGACAGTGGCACCAGGGAGTAACAGAGCCAACACAGGTGATTATGCTATCCATTTGGCTTTTATTAATGAAGATTCAATCCAAGTCCATACTAACCTAATAACAACAATAATCACTCAGATTCTATCAGTAATAACATCACACAAGGTAATTGAGGGATAACAAGTCCAAGTCTCAGAGCCTTAGCCAATGGTCAGGGAGATAGCATGGTAGGCAGGGTAGCTGATAGCATCTCACAAGGCAGAACCTCCCTAGCCAATCGGCAGCAGGAAAAACGTAGTGCTTCGTCTGGCAGGGCAGGGCCTGGAGTGCCACAGCAGTCAGGGTATCAGCATGGTGGGGAGCAGCACCTTGTTGTGAAGCTCAGCTGTCTTGGCAGTGGTCTGAGTCCCCCATGTCTCATACCTTTGAGGGTCTCCTGTACTTCACCCTTCTGAGTCTCTGGACAGATATCTTGAGACAACTGATAATTCATTGGGGAGTTCCCAGTGGGCTTATCCTGAGATATTCCGCCTCTATGGACCTGACTGTTCAGGTCCTGTGTGCAGATACCTTGAACACTCTACCCTGCCAGGGATGACGTAGGCAAGTTTCATCTTGAACCAGATTTCTACTGCACATGCTCTAACCATGGCTTCTTAGTTGACAGGACTGATGCCATCTTAATTCAGCCCTTTTCTCTACATACTGTCCTTTATAGTTTGAATTTTCTTTTTCCTTTCAAATCATCTTCATAAATCCTAGCAATGTTGTGTTCATGTCACCATGGTTGTATTGTAGAAAGGTTGCAATACAGGAAATTTAGGTCATGCAAAAATGCTTAATTAAAGACCAATTTTAAAAACTAAGTTTTGGGGGAAGGTGTAAGTGGCTAAGTATTTTAAGATCATGTTAATTTTTAATAATTCCACTTTAGGATCACATTTCTACTATGTTATACTTGCCAGCAATTTTTTTTTTTTTCTTTGCTCATTATTTTTGCCTGGTTTAATGATACCTTTTATAAGTGCAAAGCCTTACTTGCTATAATATTGCCTGTTAACATTATCTCTAGTATTTCATAGCATACTTTTTACTAAATAAGCATCCCATTATGGTAGTTATTTGGCGATCTTGCATCTAATTTATGTTCCAGCCTTACTGACATCCACTTCATTTTTCAGCACAAGGTCCACCACTTAACTTATATTCAGAAGATGCTTTTATAGGACATAAATATTTTAAATTCTAACCACAGGATGTTCAAATAATAGCACAATAATCACCAAAAGAAGTAACAATTTTGATGCTGTTAACAACGGGATATTTCATAAACTGCTAACAATGAATGTTACAAACACAAAATTTCTGTTTAGTAACTAAAGTGGAACCCCACAAAGTGTAAGCACAGTTTAACAATTAGTTTTGAAATCACAGAATTCTTAATTGTTTTAACATTCTCATTTGAAGAAATATTCATAGATTTTTTTAGTGAGAGGGAAAGGGGGGAAGAGAGGATGAATGGATAGAGGGAGAGAAGGAGAGAGAGAGAGAAAGAGAGAGAGAGAGAAACATTGGTCAGCTGCCTCCCGCAGGCTCCATGAACAAGAATTGAACTCATAACCCAGCTATGTGCCCTGACCAGGGATGGAACTGGTCCCTTCAGTGTTTGGGATGATGCTCCAACCAACTGAGCCACACCAACCAGAGCTTAATTTTTTAATTAAATTAAATTACATTTTAAGTGAGTTCATAAAGTGATTATTTCAATATTTTATGTAAATCATTTCAAATACTGCGGATAAGGATGAGAAATGGTGTATAACACCTAACAGTATGCCTGGCCCAAGGGAGGTGCCCTAAGTTTGTTCTCTGAGTTTCTCTTTCCACTACCACCCTGACATTTCCTTCTCACCCCACTTCCCAGACCTTCCAACCAAATGTTTATGTTTTTCCTTTCTTCACCTTTGTGATTTCCTTTGCCTACATTTTATCAAATTTCTGGGCCATCTCATCTAATGTTATGACTTCAAAAGTTTATTGTACCAATGATTTCTGAAAATATGTTTCTGGAACAAATGTTTACCAATCTTTTTTTTTTTTCATCTTACTGGATTTTCTTCTGGCATCCCAGATCTAAGTTTTTTCATATTAATAGTATTTATTTATTTTCTTGATTTCTCATCTATCCAATGAGATATAAATCTTACTAATCACACCACCTAATATGACTTGAATTCATCTTTCCCCATTTAATCCCTCCACCACTGCGCTAATGCAGACCCCTCACCTTTTCTAGTCCGTTACAGTGGCCTCCTGAAAGGCCTCCCTGACTATAATGATCTCACTCTTGCTTTTCCTCACACCATCCTTAGAATCACTTTGCAATCAGGTAGATCTTTCTACAATGCAAGTATAACCATGTAACACTTCTGGCTTAATGCATTTTTCTAGCTTTCATTACTTTTATGAAAGAATTTAACTTTCATGGCATGACATTCAAGACCCTGCTTACCCACTCTCTGTGGTAAAAGAATGAGTCCTTTGCACATTCTTTTTTTTCCCCCTCTGGAGCAAGTATTCTTCCCTTCTGGGGCTTGTGAATTCTTGTCTATATTCAAAGAATCAGTTTCTGTAAAGAGACATTCTTAATACTCCACAGACTGAATTGTGCTCCTTAGAATCTTACACATTCCATTATTATGGCATTCAGGCATTTGAAAGAGATATGTTGCAGGCAAATGGTTGCAATTGATCTGATGAGAGCACTTTAAACAATATCTACTACTTACTCATTTTACTTTCCCAGAATCTGTACAGAGTGTAGATTTATTTTCTAATGAGTGAAATAATGAATGAATGAATGAATGAATGAATGAACTTGATTTCTTTAAATCACAGTCTTGGCAAGCTACAAGCCATGTGATATCTCCCTATTTTTACTTATGTGTTTTGGGGCTGCTAAGCATTCCAGTAGTAATGAGTTTGGCCTCTGTTCATTCTTTCATTAAAATAAAGCAAGCTTCTTGCCAAACCTGACTTTAATCTTAAAAGTATCTGTCTTTAGAATAAACTTTTGCCCTCTTCTTAGCTAGAAAACCTTCAATCATTTTTCTTTTATTTCAAGGAAGAATCATGCCATCACTTTTTATATAAAAAGATTTCAAGCCCTGGCTGGTGGCGCAGTGAATAAGTGCCAGCCTGTGAACCCAAAGGTCACTGGTTGGATTCCCAACCAGGGCACATAACCAGGTTGCAAGCCAGGTCTCCAACCAGGTCCATAGCTGGAGGCAGCTGAAAGGCAACCATACGTTGATGTTTCTCTTCCTCTCTGCCTCTCTCCCTTCTCCTCTTTCTGAAAATAATAAATAAACTCTTAAAAAGATTTCAAAACTTTCAGGATCTTATTAAAAACTGGATCATAGACTTTATAGGGGATTTGATAACAAACCCATCTCTAAATAAATACCAAAAAGCTACTTAATGCAGTTATGCTAGTTAGGCATCAGAAATTAAAATTTTATGACATGCCCAAGAGATTGATACCTGTACAATGCCTAATGGCCTGAAAAATACAGTGAAAAAACCTGAATTACTCAGTATGCCACATATATTTAATAAGGAAAAGTTGTATATCTCCTAACTACATTTTTTCATCATTTTTTCTTAAACTATATTCAGAACTGTACAAAGTGTTGCCTTCATTTCTTTCACTGACGCCTTTACACGTCTGAAGTCGAAGCTATTTCTTGCAAACTTGATCTTTATTAAATATATCTGATTTATGTGCTGCAGGCTTGAGAAAGGTCAAATTAATTTCATCATAGTCCCACTTTCCACTCGCATCTGTTGTGCAGCATGGTACTGCTGTTATAAATAAGGCACCCTCCCAAGTAACAACATGGTGTCTTAAATTATATTCAGCACCATAAAAAGATTCTGGGTTCCATTCTAATCAAGCTCTCCATTTCTGGCATGTCACATATGGCCCCTTTTGAAATTTGTTCTGATATGTCTTTTTATTTCCAAGAAGTGTGTATCGAAAGTTGATTTACAAGAAAGAAATTCAAAGAACAGCACATATTCGCTAATGAGATACAAGACATTGCAAAGGTGAACTGGATTAGAATACCCCATGCCCATGTGTACACAAATTGTGGTTTTGTGCAAAGTATCTTTTTCAGTTACCTGTGCCTATCCACTGTGACCCATCTGCTTTGCCTAAAATCATTAAAGTATTGAAACCAAATAAAAAGCCAAAACACTTAGTAGGTGGGATATGAATGATGCAAATGTACATATCTTATATTTGGAGCATAATCAACAAAATTTCAAAGTGAGTATCAAACTTTAAAAAGTTACCCATGAATAAATAGTGAAAAAGGGAGAATTGGCTCCCATTGGATTTGGATGTTTTTATAACTCCAAAGTTGTTTTTCTTTTGTAATTATCTTATTTTTGCCTTATAGTTTCTTACTGGCTGTTGTATGAATATAGATAAATTATGATTTTTCTCTTGTAGCACTTCCATTACCTTCCAAAACTTTCATACTTTCTAAATATTCTTCAAGAGATTGCCTCGCATGTTTTTAGTATCAAGATACATCATTTGAAAACAATGTCAAATTTGCCTTTTTTCCTTTCATCTTTATAAATCTAATGCCTAGAATAACCAGAAAAATAAATGCTGGTATTAAGCAGAGGCGTTTGGTTCTTGTTCATGACTGTGAATAAAATACATCATCAGTAAATATATACTGTACTTACTTTGGATTATTTTATGAAAAATAATTTTAAGGTAACTTCTATTTCTATATGCTAAGTATTTCTATTCCAATTTATTCTGAATTTTTTCTGTTATTATATGCCATTAAGAATGACTGAATTTTAACAAGTGCCTTTCAACAATTATTGTAACAGTATAAGATTTTCCCTTGCATCAAAAGATAAGAATACGCTATAAAATCATTAATAGAGGAGAGACAGAAATATATATAGGGTACAGAGGTCCACAAAAGAGGGCTATCTTCTACCTGAGCAGAAATGGTGATTGTTAGAAAAACCTTCACATCAGTGATTAATTAGGCCTATTTCTTTTTTTAAAAAATTGAATTTATTGGGGTAACATTTGTTAATATTTTTAACTTTAGTTTTGGAAATGAAACAATAACTAGCTTGCCTTGACATGTTCCCTTCTGTGCTTGACTCTGAAATGGATTAGGGGGTAAAGAAGTTAAAGAAGAACAATCAGAAAAGCTTTATATAATGAAATTGTGTTGCTGTGTAGAGCTCAGTGCCAGAAATGAGAATGTCTCAATGGCATCAGAAAGTCCCCAGAATACCTAAACATACCACATAGCTTAACATCATAGCTATGCTACAAGCAGGAATAATGTTAAATAAAATGAGTTTCTGGAGCATTATGTCCATTTTTAAGGATGAAAATTCAATTGTAACTGGGGAGAAAAAATGATCTTTGAGTGTATGATGTAGCTTGTGAGTTGAATTAGTTTTCTGGAAAGAAACTTTGTCATGCTATTGGGTACTTGTAGCCATTTCCAATTATTTTCATGCCCAACAGACACTATAAACCAGAGAAGGTAATTTGCCCTGCCACTTGGCCAAAGCCTCCTATAATTTGCTGACACTGCCTAAGCCTTCCTTTCCTCATAATAATGGAGCCTGAATTCTGCCCTTTACAGGCACAACGGAAGATATTTATAATTCCTAGAGCACCACTTCAAAGAGGATTCTAGAGAAATAAAAAGCATTGAAAAAGCACTTGCAGACCACTTACCAGACTGTGTGGGACTTTTTTTTTTAAACCAAACTTCTCAGGATTCTGCAGTTTTGGATTTAGAGTACTTTTCAATCAGTTTTTCTGTTCAACTTTGTCAGGGATACATATTTCTATTTATATACATATTTAAATGCCTAATCTTATATGTCTAAAATAGTAATAAATGTGGACACAAATTTGAGAGGTACATGAAGACTAATAGCATAGGTATAATTTTGGAATCCCCAAGTTAATAATGTGTATGGAATGTAGGCAAAATAGCACTATAAAATGTTGGACTCTGTCTATAAACATACTTTTGAGAAGTAAATCACTTCTCTTTTTTATTTTAAATAAAATTAATTTGACTCTGACATCCTATCCTACCAGTCTTCAAGGACATTCTATTAGTTACTATTGTGGCTTTCTCTTCCTACTGAAGGTCAGGCTCTAGGTCAATATGGAACCCCCCAAATGGGAAATGAATGAAATGTCTAGTTCATCATGCTTTCTACTGACATTCATTTTTTCCCATTCTTTGAACAAATACTCTTAGAACTCATGAGTAAATAACGTAGAAGAATGCAAATTATTCCAGACTTTGAATCTAAACTCTAAAACAAAATAACTAGGAAGCCTTAGAGTTACTGAATTTCTATTTCTCAGCTTTAGTTAAAATAGTCTAATCCTGGCTGATATGGGTCAGTGATTGGCACTGGCCTGCAAACCCAAAGGTCACTCATTTGATTCCCCATCCAGGGCACATAACCAGGTTGCAAGCCAGGTCTCAAGCCAGGTCTCCAGCCAGGTCCGTAGCTGGAGGCAGGTGAAAGGCAACCATACATTGATGCTTCGTTCCCTTTCTTCCTCCTTCCCTGCCCTTCCATCTGTAAATAATAAATAAAATCTTAAAAAAAAAAAAAAAAGTAATGGTGCATTGTGAAACTTAATAAAGTTACTTCTATGGTCAGTGCCCTGTTAAGTGGAATGGGAACTTATTCTCCTTGGAAAACTGGGAAAAATCTCTCTGATGATGTAAAGTTAGAAATGGAAACTGAATAAAAAGAAGTCCTTTTTGACAGAATGATCTAGGGGGCATTATATCAGAGAGAGAAGAGAACTTGGCAAACCGTGATGTGAATATGATATTACAAGTAGAATCAAAATGAAAGAGATCAAGTGTGAGTGTGGAGAAATTGTCAGGAGCCAGGTTATGTAGGGACTTTAGGTAATGGTTGTAATTTTATTCCTTTTTAAATTTTTATTTCTCAATTAAAATTGAAATTCTGTGCTTTAGGTAAGTTTACAGCATAGTAGTTAGATACTTACATAATTTACAAAATAATCTCCCAGGTAATTAAGGTACTCCTTTCATCCATTCATAGTTATTACAATATTAGCTGTATTCCCCATTCTGTACTTTATATCCCCATGACTAATTTGTACTTCTTAATCCCCTCACAGTTTTCACCCAGACACCTAACCCAGTTCCCCTTTGTCAACCAAAGGTTGTTCTCTGCATCTTTGAGTCTGCTTCTGTTTTGTTTACTTTTGTTCTTAAGATTTCATATATAAGTGAAATCATATGGTATTTGTCTTTCTGTGTCTGATTTATTTCATGTAGCATAATACTCTCTAGTCCATCCATATTTTTACAATGGATAAGATTTCACTATTATGGCTAGCATTCCATTATATATATACCAATCCTTTTTTTATCCATTTGTCTATTCATGGGCAACTTGAGTTGCTTTCATATCTTGGCTATTAAAATAACTACAATGAACATTTGGGTGCATATTATAAACATGAGAGAAGCGCAAATTAAAACCACCGAGGGCTGTCCTGGCTGGTAGCACAGTGGATAAGGTGCCAGCCTGCGAACCCAAAGGTCGCTGGTTCGATTCCCCAGCCAGGGCACATAATCAGGTTGCAAGCCAGCTTTCCAGCCTGGTCTGTGGCTGGAGGCAGGTGAAAGGCAACCATACATTGATTCTTCTCTCCTTCTCTGCCTCTTTCCCTTCCCCTCTTTCTGGAAATAATAAATAAAATTAAAAAAAAAAAAACACCGAGGGCTATCACCTTAACACCTATCAGAATGGCTATCATCAACAATCAACAAACAAGTATTGGCAAGGATGTGGACAAAAGAGAACCCCTGTGCACTGTTGTTAGGAATGCAAATAGGTGGGGCCACCATGGAACATAGTATGGAAGTTCCTCCAAAAATTAAAAATGGAACTGGGTTATGGTTGAAATTTGAAGTGAGAAGAGGACTTTAGAAGTTTTGGAAGGAGAATAATAAAATTAACTTAAGGAATAAAATCTATTTCTTAGAAGATGTTGAAGAGAGGCCAGTGTGAAGAACGTTAAGAAACTATAGTAGGATGTATGAAAAGTGGCCGGTCTAGGGTAGAAGCAGTGAAGATGACAAAAGTGGACAGAAAATGTATTTGAGAGGCAGAAATGACAATTTTGAGGTTGATTGAGGAGAGATGACTCCTAGATATTCCCAATTGTTACAAGACAGACCATAAAATTGAGACTATTAGAAAAACTTGTCACTTTGTGGGGAGGGGGATTTTTAAAAAATCAAGTGTTCCACTGACAAGGAATCTTCACTTTTTAAACTTAGAACAAACCCTTTGGGCTGAAAATATCATTCTAGCTTCTGTACTACTCTAGGGTGTAGAAATCTCTGGTGAGCCTGGGGACCCCAGGACTCCATGTCTTTACAGGTTCTGGTCATGGTTTTCATTACAGCCTAGCCAAGCAGCACAGCCAGAGTTGCTAGGTCCCCCAAGGACCAACCCTTACAAACTATTCCCTATTCCAACAGGAGGCAGCTTCTCTTTCCTTCCTTTGGTCCATCAGTTTTTTTCTCCCAACTCTATCTTACTCAAGGGCATTTTTGAAAAACAAAATACAAAAGGCATTATAGTAAACTTATGCCGCAGCTCCTTGAAGCTATGACATATAGTTTCTGTGTTTTACATTGTTATTTCTTGGATGCAAAGAAAGGAAATGAGAACAAAAATATGAGAACAGTAAACATAACAATATTGCAAAGATTGTTCAGCTCCTATATGTCCCAAATTTCAGCAATTAATTTATATTATTTATGTAATCAAAATGTTATATTTTAACGGTTGATTTTGGATGACAAGGCATTCTCTCTCACACATACACACTCACGTGCATAAGTAGCAATAAAGTGTGCTCATTTACAAACTAGCATTTGTTGTCTACCAACTATATAGACAGCCGAGTTGGCTAGTAGGGACTGCAGAAGAATTAAGATTGGATAAAAAAGGACATGGATAAGCATAAAAATAATATAATGGGGATATAAAATGCATCATAGAGAATATAGTCAATAATATTCTGACAACTATTATGGTACCCGATGGGTAATAGATTTTTTGTGAGGATAATGTAGTAACATATAATGTCTAGTCACTGGGGTTTACACCTGAAACTAATGTAATAGAGTATATGAATTGTTATTGAAAAATTTAAAACTTGATTTGAATTCTTAAAGTTAATTGAGGGGATTAAACCTATAAATATAATTATAAAAATTAGTTGACAATTCAGTAATTCATGTTTTTGTATCCAGATGCTTTCTTTGGAAACTAAAATTACAAATCAGACATTTAAAATTTTTAAAAGTCACTCATTTCCCCTGTCCTATCACTGTAAAATAAGGGTTGCAAAGGAATTTAAGAGTTATTCTTTTTAACATGGACAACAGGGGGGATTGACTTTGGGGGCAATGGGTAGGTGGGGAGAGGGACAGAGGGGAGCAAAAAGGGAATGGATGTAATACAACAACAATAAAATTTAAAAAATATATATTTTTTAAATCACTTATAACATGTTTAAGTCAAATGTGCAATATCCAGTTTAAGTATTTGCCTGGGAACTATAGTGATGTACAACTCATTTCCCAAAATTTCCTCCTATCACTGAATATATTATAGTTAGCACCCAATAAATTGAGAGAAGGAATGAAGGGGACCAAATTCATTTTCACTGAACCCCTTGATCAACCTTTCTTATATCTATAAAATTTGTTAAATTCAAATTTCTAACTCAATATAATTTTTCTGTAACTCAAACAATTTTGGGAGGTAGAATTCACATTATCATTGTTTCAGTTCGTTATTTGGGGATTTGAGAAGATGGGTTCACAATTCTGATCTAGGGAACTGAGACTTTAAGGGGTCTTTATTCTAGTTGGTAAAGTAAATAGCTGCAACCTAGTATCCATATGCAAATTAGTGTAATTCCTGACTCTGCTGAGGTGTATAGAGGCATTGGATTCCTTACTTTGTCCCTCCTGGCCCTTCTCTTTCTCTTACCCCAGCCCAACACTCTTAAATTATTCCCTCAGGATTTTACCTATAATTTGCTATCACATTTAGACCTATAGAATTTTATTTTCCCTCCAAGCAATCCCCTTAAAACGTTTGTTCATTCAGTAATTATGTAGCCCATCATTTAATAATTATGTAAATCATAGTACTTTATCACGTGGTGCCCACTCTGGGATTGACAATGTTTTTGTTAACTAAAACCAAACACATTCTCTGTACCACTTCCCATGCTTATAATCTTGAAAAAGGGGTAGAAATAGTTCCAATACTAAGTGATATAAAGGAAATGTATTTAGGATTAGGAGATTATATAATCAAAGATTTGAGCAATGGCAATGGGAGATGCAAGAAAAGGCTTCATTTAGGAAGTGGCATTTGGATTTTGCTGTATTTTAAATAGACATGCCCGAGTGTAAAATCTGAACAGTTGAAACAAGGGAATTCAAAGTGTGTTTCTGGCCTCAAGCTTTATACTCACCCTTAATAATCATAAAATGGCAGTCTAATTGAGTAGGTTATTTAGCAGCTATATATTGTGGCTTTGCCGTTAATCTCTGTGCCTTTGAATAGTATACCTAAATTGTCTCCAGGTCCTTTATTCATCTGCAAAATAACTCAAGGGTGGACTTTAATAAGACTCGATGGATTATATGTAAAAGGCTTAGCACAGAACACAGGAGCCAGGAGCGGTGGTTACAGGATAAATAGTAGCTTCTTTCACCCTCCCCCCTTTATGGAACTGATACTCATTCATTAGTAGATACTCATTCATTAGTTTATTCAACAGCTACTTATGAACTTGTAAGATGCTCATTTCCATGGAGGCAGGGATCTGTATTTCCATTTTAGAATTCTTAGCACAGGATAGCAGTTGTGTTCTTCTCCCCATATCTGTTCAATAAATATGTTAAGCCATTTATTTGTTTTAATAGAACAGAGTCAGGGGCTCATACTAAGGGTGGTATCTTGAAATGCATTTAAGTAAAAGTAAAATTCTAATTATTTCTAGGACAAAAGTCATAGCAACAAATGGAAAGATGACACTTTATTTTTTAAGATTTTATTTATTATTTTTAGAGAGCGGGGAAGGGAGAAAGGCAGAGAGGGGGAGTGACATCAATATATGGTTGCCTTTCACCTGCCTCCAGCCAGGGCCTGGCTGGAGACCTGGCTTGCAACCTGGTTATGTGCCCTGACTGGGAATCGAACCAGCAAACTTTGGGTTTGCAGACTGGCACCTTATCCACTGTGCCACCAGCCAGGGTAATGACACTTTAAAAATACTGGTGTGAGGACATCTATTGAGGTATTGCTACACATACCTAAATTACCCTTACTTTTGTTAACTAGATGTACTGGATTTTGAGCTTTATTTGAACTGTTTAACATGTTTTTGGTTTTGGAACAATTGGAAGTTATCTCTGTGCCTGCTGTATTACTATATTTTCTTTACTTACTGATTTTTAAACATTCTCAGAAAACAAGACCCTTTTCTTAATATTTTTTAAATACTGGCAATGATGTTTTACTATGTCCACTTTATTGTGTAGCTGAACTATTTTCTACTCTTTCAAGTGAGTTTAAAATAAAAACATTGCAAAACAGGGACAGGGAAATTCAATCAACATTTTTCAAAGTGATCAATTTCTGAGAAAAAGTTATATTAAGTACATATAAGACAAAAAATCACACGGCACTGATTTTTAAGTGATGGGAAACAAATTCTTAATAGAGTAGAGATGGTGCCTGAGAGGATGGCTTTTACCACAAGGTTGTAGTTTCCCATCTAGGTTTCATGTGCAGTATATTTGCTTACTTGCATGGTTACATGATTATGATGAGATTTATATTCTTATAGATTAGTCAAATGTTTCTTAACAATCTAACTGAAGTTTCTGTAGCAATGATATGAGGCTCTCTTATTTTGTTTTACCTGTTAAGGAAATAGAGAAAAAAAAATGTCAACATTCTCTTTAAAATCCTCCTCAAAATTAATCTAAAATCTCTATTTCTTTGGTTGGAAACATTTTGGGGTTGTATCATTTTGTCTCTTCTTCAAAATGTGGGACTAAACAAGATTGAGTATTTGAATAGTATCTGGCCAATATGTAGTCATGTAAAAATGGGTGCTAAACCCCTGAGATCTATGTTCCAAAGTACCTATATAAACTACTGACAACTCCAGTAATATCCAAATGGAGTGTGGGCTTCCCAGAATGTACAGTGAATGATTCATTTGGGTTTGGAAAACTTTTTAAAGTTCCTTTTTTAAAGGATATATTAAAATTAAACTGTAATTTGCATACATAGAAATACACTTATATAGTTTGATTAGTTTTGACAAATGCATATACTTGTGAAACCCCCACACTACCAAGGTGTTGACTCTTTCCATCATCCAACAGAGTTCCCTATGTTCATTTTAAGTCAGATAGACCCCATCCCAAGCACTTTTCTAAAGTGTATAGCCATAGATTCATTTGGTCTGGTCTCAAACCTCACACAAACAGAACCATGGACTCCGTGTTCTTTGTGTTGTTGTTGTTGTTGTTGTTTTCATAGCATAATTTTTTTTGAGATTTATCACTGTTGCTGTTTATGACCAAAGTTTTTTTCTTATATTGTTAAATAGTATTCCATAACATGCATGCCTCAACTTGGTCATGTACCTATCTGTCATCTATCTGTCTGTCTGTCTATACAGTATATTAGGGTTTAAGGTAACATTTTGCTGTTTGATTTTGGTTTGTCACATCCACTATTCTTCTGTTTTCTATATTTCAGTGGGTAAATTAAGGTTTCATTGTTTTAACATTCTATTGTATGTTCTCTTTCACTTTTTATACATTTGGTAATAACTATACATTCACAGAAAGTTAAAAAATAATAGCTCTTGTGTAACCATAACCAGGTTTTGTTCAATAAGGACATCTTACGTAATATAGCACAATATCAATATTAGTCAATATAGTCAATCCATAACCTTATTGAGATATCATCAATTTTTAATGCACCGTTTTCTGTTTGTTAGTGTAGTCCTATGCTGCATTATATGTACATGTATAGATTAGTTTAACCACCTCCTCATTCAAGGTACTAAACTATACTACACTTTCTATCACTATAAAGATCCTTCATGGTACTCCTTCATAGTCATATCTATTCCCTACACTGCAACCCTAATCCCTGGCAATTGTAGCTGTGTTTTTTCATTTCAAGAATCTTATATAAATTAAGTTATATAGCATGTAACATTTTAAAATTTGACTTTTTTCATTCAGCATAATTTTATTGAAAATAATTTATTATAGAGTATGCATACATATGTGTAATCGATTAAAAAGTATTTGTTTTAGCCTTGGCTCAGTGAATTGAACACCTGCCTGTAAACTCAAGGGTCCCTGGTTCAATTCCCAGTCAGGGCACATACCCAGGTTGCAAGCCAGGTCTCCATCTAGGTCTCCAGCCAGGTTCCCAGCTGGAGGCAAGTGAAAGGCAACCATACATTGATGTTTCTCTCCCTTTCTTCCTCCCTCCCTTCCCCTTTCTCTAAAAATAATAAATATTAAAAATTTTTTTAAATTAAAAAATGAAAAGTATTGGATGGCAATATATGGTAATTCAGATAAATAAAAAAACAATGATAATATTACATTTAGAAAACAAACTATATGCCATGGCTGGTAGCACGGTGGGTAGGCACTGACCTATGAACCCAAAGGTTGCTGGTTCAATTCTTCAGTCAGGGCACATAACCAGGTTGCAAGCCAGGTCTCCAGCCAGGTCCATAGCTAAAGGGAGGTGAAAGGCAACCATACATGATGTCTCTCTCCCTCTGTGCCTCTCTCCCTTCCTCTCTCTCTGGAAATAATAAAAATCTTTAAAATAACTAAATAAAAAACTATATATTTTCATGGTTGAAAAAAAAGGTTGTTCTATCAACAGCACATTCCTTATATTTTTGAGTAACATTTCATTGTATGGGTGTGCTACTGTTTAACCATTCATCCTTTGAATCACATTTGTATAATTTTGAGGTTTTGGCTGTTGTAAATAAAGGCGCTGCGAACATTAATGTACAGGCTTTTGTGTAGCTATAAGTTCTCATTTCCTGGGATAAAAGTCCCAGAGCATAATTGCTGGGTTATGTGGAAGATGTAAAACTGCCACACTGTTTTCCAAAGTGTCTATGCTATCTTATTTTTCTAGCAACAACATGACAAATAAGATTTTTCACATTCTTACCAGTATTTGCTGCTAATGTAACTTCAAAAAAAAATTACCTGTTCTAATACATATATTGTGATACCTCATTGCAATCTTTTTTTTTAAACCACCGAAACTGATCTTGAATAGTAAATACATTTTACACTAAATGGAAAAAATATATAATTCAAGAAAATTCACTCACAATAAAAAGGTCACACCATCTACCAGAAAATAGACAGTAACTTTCTGAAATAAAAATTGATGCCCAATACATGGCCCAAATGGTTCCATGTATAAATTAGACTATGGCTTTTAGAAACTGCTAAAATAACAATTATTCCCATAGTATATATTTATCTAATAGTTAATAATGCTGAATTCTTTTGCCATCTGAATATCCTGTTTGGTAAGAAGTCCGTTCATGTATTTTGCCCATTTTCTCATTGGATTTACTTGTTTCTGCTGTTGTTTTCTGAGAGTTCTATGTATATCCTAAATATGAATTTGTCAGATATTTGTCTAGGGAACATTTTATTCAGATCTGTTGTTTGTCTTTTCAATGTCATAACATAGTATGTCTTAGAGCTAAAGTTTTAATTTTTATAATGTTAAGTTTATTGACTTTTTTTCTCCTATGGCTTATAATTTTGATGTTACATCTTTGGACTCTTTAGTGAATCTTAGGTCCTGAAGATGTTCTATTTTGTCTTCTGAAAGTTTGATAATTTTGTCTTACATTTAAATCAGTAAGATTCATTTTCAGTTAATTTTTGTAAGATATGAAGCTTAGGTCAAGGCCTATTTATTTATACCTATGGGTATTCAATAACTTTAGCACCATTTGTTGAAAGGACTGCCTCCCTCTCTTGAATTGTTTTACAATTTTGACAAATCATTTGACTGTATATGTGCAGGGTGTTGATGGTTATTCTGTTACATTGATCTGTCACTCCACCAGTACTATATTGTTTTGACTAATGTAGTAAGAGTAGTCACCATTTACTGTGGTTTCACTTTCTGTGGTTTGAGTTACTTGCAGTCAACTGAGGTCTGAAATACTAAATGGAAAACAAAAATAAATAATTCATAAGTTTTCATTTGCATGCTGTTTTTAGTTTTCAGTAATGTGATGAAATTTCACGCCATCCCACTGAGACATAGATTTTCCCTTTGCTCAGAGTATCTGTACTGTCTCTGCTCCCTGTCTGTTAGTCACTTGGTAGCTTGCAAGGTTATCAGATTTACTATCACGGTATTGCAACGCTTGTATTCAAGTAACCCTTATTTTAATTAATGATGGCCCCAAAGCACGAGAATAGTAATTCTGGTGATTTGGATATACTAAAAATTATTTCCTTTAAGTGAAAAGTTTAGTATGGTTTAGTATGGTCTCAAAATACCATAGATATTTTGAGAGACATGAAATTCATGCAACTTTTATTATAGTATATTGCTATAATTGTTCTATTTTATTATTATTGTTAATATTTTATCATACCTAATCAGTTAAATTTTATCATAGGTATATATAGGAAAAATATAGTAGATATAGGGTTCATACTAACCATGGTTTCAGATGTCTACTTGGGGTTGTGGATTATATGCCCTATCAATAAGTTGGTGCTATTGGTACCGGATTGCTTTGATTGATTCCTTTTATTTTCAAAACAATTTATATTATTTTAATTTTATTACTTTTCCATGAGAAATTCCAGATAAATTCACCTATATCTACAACACAATTTTGCTATAATTGTGATAGAAATTGCAGTTAATGAGTACATCATACTATGAAGTATGAGCACAACATACTTACTATGTTGGCTTTTCATTCATGGATATGTAACGTCCCTGCATGTATTTACATGCTCTATACTTTCTTTCTCAGTGTTTTATAGTTTTCAGCATACCAGCTTCATACATAGTTTGCCAGATTTATACCTAAATATTCCTTTAATTATCTTCTTAGAAATAGCTTTTTGCTTAATTGATTTTCTCTTTGATTTGTTTCTTATTCCATTTATTTGTGTTATAATTGTTATTCTTTCTTTCTGCATGCTTTATTTTGCTTTTCTTTTTCTAGTCACTTAAGATGAAAGTGTCAATATTATTTTAAAATTTTGTTTATTGTAAACATTTAGTGCAAGATGTTTTCTTGTCAGTATTGCTTTAACTACAATCTCAAGTTTTATTCAGTTCAATTCATGTTTTATTTTCCTTGACACTTCCTCTTTGACCTAGAAATTAATTAGCTTATGTTTGGGGCTATTAGGAATAAAGATATTATAACATTAATGCACCACATCATATGTCACCAGGAAATTTCAAATTTAAATAATAGCGAGCTAGCACTGTATAGCTGTTAGAATAGGCCAAATACTGAATGTTGGCAATACTTACTGTTGTCAAGGATACTGAGCAAAAGAAGCTCAATAATTGGTGGGAATGCAAAACTGTACAGCCACTGTGGAAGACAGTGGGGCAGTTTCTTACAAAACTAAATCTAGCTTTACCAAACAACACAGCATTCATGTTCCTAGGCATTTATCCAAATAAATTGGAAACTTAGGTCTGCACAAGAATCATATGCACATTAATAGCAAGTCTATTCATAATGTCCAAAACTTAAAAGCAACAAAGGTGTCCTTCAGTTGATGAATGAATGAATAAACTAGTAGATCCACACAATGGGATATATTATTCAGTGCTAACAATAAATGAGCTATCAATTCCAGAAAAGACATGGAGGGACTGGTAAATACCTGTTGCTACAATGATAGAATCCAATCTGAAAAGGTTTTTTCCAGTGCCCCATCTGGGATATATTGCATTATTTTTTAAGTAATTAGGTCCCTAGCCATTCTACCTTTTCCCACATTTAAAAGCCTTTCTGAGGTTTTGTTTTTTGTTTTTTTTTTTTTCTTATTATGGTCCAGGTGTTTGAGTTGTAAGAAAGAGAAATATTATGGAACGGGGGATATTCTAATGTATTCCAACTCATCCAGAACTTTAAGTTCTCTATTAACAAGTTACTTTTTTAAAAAGACTTTAGTGGCTGCTCTGGTGATTACCATATGCATCTTGAAATTATCATGGTCTATTTTCAAAGAGCATTTTGCTGATTAATTAAAAAATATACATATCTTACAACACTATGATTCCAATTACCAATCTCCCAATATTTCTTGTACCATTTCATTCTGTCCTACAAAATCAGGAATCCATCTGCTGTGATTGCATAGCAGCTTAAAGAACTTTTCATTCTCTGTAACTGATATCTGCAGAAGATAAATTGTTTCAGTTTTTGTTTAAAAATGTCTATTTTGTGTTCACTTTTGGAGAATTTTATCAGGGTATAGAATTCTAACTTGACAGCTTTCTTTTTTTATTTTCTTTATGTGGTTTCATTGTCTTCTGGGCCTTATTAATTTTGGTGAGAAAATGATCATCATTTTTATTGTTGTTCCTCAGGGTTAATATGCCCCATTTTCCTTTATCTCTGGTTTTCAGCAGTTTAAATACAATATGTGTCCTTTTTCATTTCCTCACTTTGGCTTTGCTAAAATTCCTGGGTATTTGGTTGATATCTTTTATCAATTAAAAATATATTGGCTATGGCTCTTCAAATATTGATTTTTCTGTTCCACTTTATATATATATATATATATATATATATATATATATATATATATATATATATATTTTTTTTTTCTTGTTGGCCTAGTAACAAATACAATACAATAGATCTTTTGATATGCCCTGCATATCTTGGATGATCTTCTCTATTTTTAACACTTTTTTTTTTTTATCTTTGTATTCTAAATTTGGATGACCACTCTCTCCTACTCAGTTTAAGAGCCAGAATGCCTAAAGGGTTTCTCTAAATTTTTCTGTCTATCCTCAGAATTCAGCTGTCTCTGAACCTGCACTTCAGGTAAGGTTGGGTCTCTCAGCTTTTCTGCATCTTGTAATCATGGTCTTGATTGCTTGGTGAAGTCCATGAAGAATATTTGTCAGTTTGTTCAAATTCTCTTAGCCATGAGGGTCCAAAGAATCATAAGCTGTAATCCAGTTCATTCTTGGCCTTTAATCTTTGCAAAAGTTTGACTGTTTCATTGTTATCTACATCTACGGGAGCTCCTTCTTACTCCCAATGTTCCAACAAAAATGACAGTAGCCATGGGTGTTTTTCTAAAAGTGACCTTTCATTTTCTAAATTGTAGTCTATCAGTGGTATCCAGGGCAAGTTACCCAAAACAGACCCCAGGAGGGAAAGGTATCTGAATGTAACTTACTAAGGATGTCCTCTGAGGGGAACCAGTAAGGAGAAAAAGGCATGGGTAGGGGAGGGAAGGAAATCAGGCAAGGGTATGATTACAGGCAAAACACCCCTCTCAGCCTGATTCTGGAAGGAGAGCCCTGGACCGTAAGTCATGGGTCAGGACTTTTCCTGACTGAAGGTAAGGATGCTGGGCTTTTCTGCACTAACTCGCTTAACCTTATCCTTCAAGGGGTCCAGGCTCCAGGCTCCAGCGCTGGCCAACTCTGTACTTTGTTTTTTTCTCTTAAAAGGTGTTTATATTCTTAAAAATATTATTTAAAATAACCAAAGTATGTACATTTATCTCATTGACTAAAAAAGAAGATAGACATGCACTTGAACAAACTAGTAGGTGATTTTCCTCTTTAAACATGCATGGCTTTGAAGAGAGAAAAAATATCTTGGAGTAAGCTCAGTTAGAGTCAATAACCAGTCAGCTTAGTTTTAGACTTCTGGTTTCTTACTGGTGATGAGCTAATGCAATTAGGTGCCTGGGGCTTGTCAGTTCCTTCTTAATAGGCTTCTGGGTTTGCCTACAGCTTCCTTAGCTGGAGAAGACTGTAATTCACTTGACATCAGTGGGCTATTTATAGAAAATTGGCTCAGGAACTGCAACCTATATAAAACTGGGCTTTTTTATTTCCTGTATAAAGATATGTTTGCTGAAAATCCGTATGTGTTTGAATTGTAATGTGCAAGTTGACATGCTGCTTCCCTTTATATCAGGTTAATATTC
This sequence comes from Noctilio leporinus, assembly GCA_004026585.1. Taxonomy (NCBI): domain Eukaryota; kingdom Metazoa; phylum Chordata; class Mammalia; order Chiroptera; family Noctilionidae; genus Noctilio; species Noctilio leporinus. Next base: position 78,944 of record PVIW01002633.1, read on the forward strand.
CATGTGCACAGAATGGTAAGACAAGTTTTAGCTCTCAGAGTTAGTTCTCCCACAAGAGGTTATAATTAGTTTTTGACTTCTTCCTTGTTACCGTTATTCTGACTCTATATCCTGTTTCATGTAGTTTATTTTGTTTTGAAGGCTAGCTTTTATACCACCTTTTCCTAAATACAAAATTGGGTTTGGTTCTTAGCTGAATGATTTTCTGAGTATGGCTGACACATGCTTGTTCTATTTCTTCTTGAGTTGCATTAGCTAACTGCTATAATTCATAAAGTTAAGAATTAGTACCATTTGTGCATTATTTTCATTACATCTTTGTGTCATTTAAAGGTAGTTTTTACATTATACACCTCAGGGCTTAAAAACTGACAAATATTGTAAAACAGATTCTTTGAAATCACAGGTTGGATTTTCTATTGATTTTCTTATTTTAAGGTTGATCATAGTCATTAAAGTGAAGCAGTTTGCTCTTACTTTCAAAACATTTCTTATTCTAAAGTCAGGATTTTTTTTCTCTCCTTCTTTGTCTAAGTGTACCCAACTGTACCTAAAAGGTACTTAACCTTCATGAAAGATGTCATTCATTTTTTTTCAGATTCTTATCAGCATAGTTCTGACATTGAAGTCCCATATGTACTTTGGACTGCTTAACAGGTTTGAGTCATTCTGTTCTCTCTTTTAAAACTGAAACTTTATTGTATTTTTTCCATTACCATTTAGTCCTCTCGTACCCCCTCTCCCCAAACATCACCACACTGCTATCCATGTCCATGAATCCTTTTTCCTTCTCGCTTGATCCCTCCACCCCCTCAACTCCCCTGAAGCTGGTATCTTGCTCTCCAATAATGTCCAAAATAAGACATTTTCCTTAGTAGGTCAGTTTGTTCATTAGATTCGACATGAGTGATGAAATCAGATGGCATTTGCCTTTCTCAATTATAAACTTGTCTACTCTCAATTATAAATCTTTTATCTATTATATATTTAAATTTTTATTGTATTTTTAAAATAATAAAAAAGGTTTAGTTTATTATTTTTGGAGAGAAAAGGGTAGGGAGAGAGGCCGAGAGGGAGGGAGACATCAATGTATGGTTGCCTTTCACCTGCCTCCAGCTACAGACCTGGCTGGAGACCTGGCTTGCGGCCTGGTTATGTGCCCTGGCTGGGAATCAAACCACTGACCTTTGGGTTTGCAGGCTGGCACCTTATCCGCTGCACCACCAACCAGGGCTGTATTTTTAATTTTTATTGTTGACACTATTACAGCTGTCCCGTAAGTTTCTCTTTCTTCCCCACTTTTCGCTTCTTCACCAAGCCCCCCACCTTCACCACATTGTGGTCTGTGTGGATGGGCTTTGCATACGTGCATATACATTCTTTGGTTAATCTCTTACAGCCCCACTCACCCCCTCCCCACTGAGATCTATCAGTCTGTTCCATGTGTCCATGCCTCTGGTTTTCCTTTGTTCATCAATTTATTTTATTCATTAGATTCCACATGTGAATGGGATCATCATATAATATGAGCATAATTATATGGCATGTGAATTTCTCTGGCTTATTTCATTTAGCATATTTTCCAGATCCATTAATGCTGTCACAAACAGTAAGAGTTCCTTCTTTTTTAGAGCTGCATAGAATTCCATTGTGTAAATGTACCACATTTTTTTTTTTTTTTTTTTTTTTTATCCATTCATCTACTGATTGGCAGCTGGGCTATTTCCAGACATTGGCTATTGTAAATAACATTGCTACAAACATAGGAGTGAATATCTTCTTTCTGATTGGTGTTTTAGAATTCATATGATATATTCCCAGAAGTCATTTTGGGAATTCCCAGTCAATTGACTGAGTCAAAAGACAGCTCTATTTTGAATTATTTGAGGAAACTGCATATTGTTTTCTACAGTAGTTGTACCACTCTGTATTCTCACCAACAGTGCAAGGGTTCCCTTTTCTCACCAGCATTTGTTTGTTGATTTATTAATAATAGCCATTCTGGTAGGTATGTGGTGATAACTCATCATGGCTTTAATTTTCCTCCCTTTGATGATTAATAATGCTGAACATTTTTTTCATATGTTCATTGGCAATCTATGTGTCCCCTTTGGAGAAGTGTCTATTCAGATTCAGTGTCCATTTTTCAATTGGGTTGCTTATCGTTAGCCCAGAAATCAACCCATGTTTTTATGGGCAATTAATATTTGACAAGGGGAGGCAAGAGCATATAATGGAGTGAAGACAGTCTCTTCAGTAACTGGTGCCAGGAAAATTGACCGAGTACATGCAAAAAAATAAAAAGAAACTAAACCACCAACTTATACCATACAGAAGGATAAACTCAAATGAGTTAAATGCAAGTTGTAAAATTGTGAAAATCCTAGAATAAAACATGGGCAGCAAAATCTCAGACATCTTTTGTAGAAACTTCTTTGCCAATGCATCTCCTAGGGTAAGAGAAATAAAATAAAGAAATAAACGGTACTGTATCAAACTAAAATTTTTCTGCGGAGAAAAAGAAACCCCAACAAAATGAAAAGGGAACTCACTTCCAAAATATATAAAGAATTTATACAACTTAACACCAGGAAAGCAAATAATCCAGTTAATTGTAAATCTTAAATGTATGCAAACATTAACATCCTTTGTCAGCCTAAATATGCTCCTTTCTAACTGAGGATAACAAGAGCACCTATACATGTGTTTGTGGAGACTAATGAGATAATGCCTGTAGAAATAGTTGTCTCATAAATAGTAATGACTCATAAATGATAGCTGTTATTATTCTAGTCAAATTAATCTTTAAACAAAGGCTATTTAAATTCTGTCTGATTTAGAAGAATATCTATTACTAGACATTGATGTAAATATATTTTGCTATAGCTTTCCAAGAACCAGTGACCTATTGACACCCTTTATACAAGAGAAATCCATTTATGTTTTTGACTTCTTTTTTGAAAATTAATTGTCTGTATTTGTGCAGGATTATCTCTGGGCTCTCAATTCTATTCCATTTTCTATTTGTCTGTTTTTCTGTCAATACCATACTGTTTTGATTACTGTAGCTTCATAGTATACTTTCAAATCAGGACATGTGATACCCCTGGCTTTGTTATTTTTTTCTCAAGACTTTTTGTATTATTTGGGGTCTTTTGGGTTCAAACAAATTTGAAAACCTTTTTGTTTCTATTTCTGTGAGAAATGCTACTGGGACTTCTATAGGCATTGCATTAAATTGATGTTGCGTTGGGTAATATGGCCATTTTATTCATGGACATAGAATATCCTCTCATTTCTTTATTCCTGTTTCAATTTCTTGCAGTAATATCTTATAGGTTTCAGTATGTAGGTATTCACCTCTTTTGTTAAATTATTTCTATTTTACTCTTTTTGTTGTAATTGTAAATGAGATTGTTTTAATTCCTTTTTCTGATTTTATTGTTAATACATAGAAATGCAGGTTTTTGTCTATTTTGTATCCTGCAGCTTTATTGGTTATAGTTTCTAATAGGATTTCTCCCCTACATACAGTAAAATACTATTCAGCCATAAAAATGATGAACTATTGCCATTTATGACAACTTGCATGGATCTTGAGAGTATTATACTAAGTGAAATAAGTCAGATAGAGGAGGACAAGAATTGTATAATATCACTCAGATGTGGAATATAAAACAAAAAGCAACAAATGAACAAACAGAACAAATAAACTCATAAAGACAGGCAAAATAATGGTGATTACCAGATGGGAAGGGTAATGGGAGGTTAGACAGGAAGGATAAAAAATGTGAAATACGAGATAACAGAAGGAGAGTAGACTTTGGGTATCATAATACAATAGAATATACGTCATACTATAAAATTATATAACTAAAATTTATATACTGTTATTAACTAGTGTTATTCCAATAAATATAGTAAAAAAGAGTAAGCCATGATTTGTACTCCCTAAATCTGAGATTTGGGCTGCTCTGTTTATATCTCACAGTGTGCCTCACTGTCTGCGCGATCAGATTCTCTTCCTTGAGGAGGTGAAATAAGTGATAGCTACACAATTTGGGTACTTTTTTTGAATAGTAATTATGTAGTCTTCTCATTGTTGGGTAGACATGGGTATAATTATTGAGAAATCTGAGTTGCAAAGGGAGATGAATAAGATGGAAGCACAGGGGAAAGCAAAGTCAGGATATGGAGAAAGTGTAGTCTGTGTTCTCATGGGTTTGTTGATTTCATAGTTCTAGATCTCTCACTGCCTCCTGGGTGCCTGGAAATGAAGCACTCTGCTTCCTACAAATGCCCTCCCTCCACCCTCAGCCTTTTTTCTTTTTCTGCCTCCTCTTCTACCTTCTCCTCCTTCTCCTCATTCTCTTTTTCTTCCTCCATGTCTGCCTCTTCCCCCTTTGTTTGCCCCTTCCACTTTCTCTTCTTTCTTTTAGCTTCCTCTTTCTTCTTTGTTTTTCCTCCTCCTGCTCTTTCTCCTCCTCGTTATTCTCCTTCTTTTTCCCTAAGGCTAATTTAAATATGTTTATGTTATTTGTATTCTTGCAACACCCAAGAATTTAAGATGGTTATTTCTTGCTCATCCAAGAGATAGTTTGAAATTTTACAAGTAAATCTTTTGAGTAAGAGGTTCAATTTACACTCAGAACTCAACCACACTAGGTGAATGCTTTGTGCAAATGAGGTATTTTCGTATATTTTAGTTAACACTATTAGCAGCCCTAAAGGTTGCTGTTCCTATTTTACAAAGAGGCAAGAGAAGCTCTAAAGAATTTAAATAATTTTTCCAAGGTCACATACATGATATGTATTATTCAAATTCTGGTGTCTAGACCCTTTTCTACTTAATTCTGTTGTTATTCCCCTTAAGGGCTCAATGGTCTCAGAATAAGAATTTTATAAATATCTCTCTTAATTTTATATGTATAACACTTAGACATTCCTGGCCTTCAAAGCAAGTCATGAGCACATCCTTTTATTTACCAAATTATAAAAAAGAAAACTTCAGGTACTAATATTAAATCAGAGTCAGACATTGTCATAAAGCTGCCAAAGATACCCCTTATTCTCTTGCTATCAAATCCCTCAGAATTAAAACTAACTTCCTTCAATGACCTTATAATGGTGCTCCTTCTACTTAGCTTGTGACTGCTGGAATTTCATGGTGCCAGTGTTTCAATGGATCTACCTGGCTCATTCCATTATTTATTTATTTATTTATATTGTACAGTATAATCAAGGTAATGAATCTGTTCTCTTTTATTAATATTGACCATCTATTTGCTTTGTAAGTGTTGACTGTTCATAGAGAAGCTATATAGTCAGCTTTTTGATAAATCCCAAACTTCATTATATTTTTGTGGTCAATTCTTCTGAGCAAATGAAAATATATCCAGCTCGTAATCAGGCTGCAATGATCCTAATATAATACAGCGATGGGTCCTACAAGACTAATAGGAGGTAGACCAGGCTAAGGTGTAATTCTCTAAATAACTAACACACCCTTTTAAAAAATACTACTGTAATTTTTTTTTTTACCATTTATAACAATAACCTCACTTTTTTGCACCTCAGAAAACAGAAATTATTGTGGTATTGCATTACTGAATTTCTCCCACTTCTGGACAGCCTCCAATCTTGAATAGGACCCCACCGCCCCATTTCTTCAGAACCATCTAGCACAAGTCCAGACCTTCCATACCCTATTTGTTTCACAAGTCATTCAGCCAAGGGTCATGGTTAATGTCCATTTGCATATTTACCTTGAAGAACTATTGTTGTCCCTGGGGACTAAACTCACATAGACACCCTGGTATAGGAAAAGGGTAGAATTTGGAAAGAAATTTGAGACTTTTTCCAAGTGTCCTAAAATTTGAACTTGTAAGCTTCCAGGGGTGACTGGCTCTTTAGGTGGGTCCTCTGAGAGGAAGTATGGCACTCTTACTTGGAACCAGTGTATTGAAAGAAATGAACTAAGACATGCCTGACATCCCAAATGACCATATTTCATCAGTTCTAAAATGCTAACCATTGTAAAGTAAACTGCTATCGTTTTTGCAAGCTAAGAAAATTATTTGCTGCTAAACTATGGAACAAATCTTTCTTACCACTTAGAATTTTTTATTTTATGATTAATCAAACAGCTATTTAATTTAGACATAGATTGATTACTATTATTATATAATTTTGTATATATTAAATGGAAAATATAGAAAAAATACATTAAATAGAGGGTTCCCAAACTTTCACACATTCAAAATTCAACTTTTCTGAACCAACTTGGGGTTCAGAGGCATTAATATCAGTGAAGTTTCTTTATCTCCATGCAACATAATCCTCTTTCCTATTAAGATTATTGGTGTAGCATTTCTTTCTTTCTTTCTTTTTTTTAAAGATTTTATTTATAATATTTAGAGAGAGGGGAAGAGAGAGAGGCAGAGAGGGAGAAAGTCATCAATGTATGGTTGTCTTTCACCTGCCTCCAACTGCAGACCTGGCTGGAGACCTGGCTTGCAACCTGGTTAGGTGCCCTGGCTGGGAATTGAACCAGCAACCTTTGGGTTCTCAGGCCAGAGCCTTATCCACTGTGCCAGCAACCAGGGCTGATGCAGCATTTCTTAAGTGAATCTGCACTACCATCCCTAATTTCCAGACTGATGGCTATTCTACAAGCTGAAATTCTGGCACTTTTTTTTTCTTGCAAGAGTACATAGATAACAAGTAAATCCTGACTACCATCTAGCCACCAGAGAGTGTAAAATATGCCCCAATTTCAGAAATGTTACACTATTTTTAAAAGGTATGTTTTAGAATCAGTGAAATACGGCATTAGTTTTCACTCCTGACATTCTTGCTGTAAGATGTTGTGGTTCAAAAGAACGAAGGTTCAGACAAGTTCATATATTTATTTAACATGCAGGCAAAGGAAAAACAGGCAAAATTAAGCTCTTGTAGGTAGCCTGGAAGTCAGCTAACCTTCTGGTAGAAGTCATGAGACAAAATCCTCTAATAAGTAGCTACACAGAGGCTACAGAAGATCAGAATTCCAACTTAGGCCTCCATTCAAAGGTTAGAAAATACTAATTACTTACATTCTTACACAGTATTCAGACCAGTGTGGTAAATGCCTCCACAAAATTTTTATCCAAAACACATATCTTAACATCATTAAATCTTCACAATTAAAAATCATTTGTAACATCCAGAATGCTAATGAAAATACCATTGCTGCCTTGATAATTAGAATACAAATGTTAACTAAATTCTACAAGGTTACAATTTAAAGACAAATTGCATACTATCAATGTGGGAGAATTGTAAAGAAAATTACAGACAGTACAAAAGACGGATAATTTGATCAGTATCTTTTCTTTAGCAAAATGGAGTTGCCTGGCTGATGGAAACATCATCCTTTGAAGCCTTTCTTCTCTAGTTTACTAAATACCAACAAATGTTGAACAAAATGTGTAAAAATCTTTCTGATTCTTTCTTAAACAGCAGTCTTATAGGAAAATAAATTGGCCCTCTTTCTTTTATATCTTATATAAATGCCTAAAATATAAAATATATGAAAACAAATATACTTAGCATAAATAAATACTAAATAAATGATCTAATATTATAAGGAGTTTACTGAAACCTTAAATCAAGAATTGAGGTCACGAGAGCCCAATGCTAGATTTATGATTATTTTTATTTTTGTACTTCTCCAAAGTCATTTTATTAACATCCACCCCAGGGCTCTTGGACATGGGCCATGCACAGTAAACCACAGAAAGTACTGGGAGGCAATGTGGTTTGTGACAGGAATCTTTCCTCTGAGGAGCTAATGTCTTTCAGCTTGGTAAGCAGAGATGACAGAGGGTCTTTTAGAGCATCATTGGTTCTTCCAGCAGACCCAAGAAACACACTCCTCTTCTTTGCCTTTAGAAAAGGGAACTTCATACCCTCCAAATCATGAACATGAAATGTTTTCCTAATTTATCTTCTGTTGTATATATTAGAATGCTCTTAGGAAGCATAATCATTTTTGACAATTGTAGGTTTGTGTGTGTGTGTGTGTGTGTGTGTGTGTGTGTGTGTGTTTTCCTGGAATTTTAAAAATCAGCAAAAGCCTGCATAGGAGCCCAGACCTGGAGAACCCTTGGCTCTGATTTAAAGATGCATAACTTTTATAGATTTACAGGGAAAAAATCATAAGCCATTGCCACTAGACGTTTACTTTTTAAGAAAGAAGCGAATGACCTCGTTCAGAGAAAACTAGACATATTCTTGCCTTTTCCTGCTCAGTAAGCTCTTTTACTCAAATACTTTTGTTTTAATTCCAAAAAGCCAAGGGTTAATCATACATTCTCAGTTTTCTAAGTCAGTATATATCCGCCTTATAACAATTTCTAGGTCAACCATTTTAGTTATGATTTGCCTCTAACAGGGCTACATTTCATGATTTCCTGCCCTTTTGTCTAAAAGTATTTCACCTTTTACATCATTGTTTTCTCAAAATGTGATATGAGTTAAAAACCTGCATTTCTGGATACTTTCTTATACCAAATATGTCAAAACTGCTCTAAGTTAGACTTTATAAAGACTTCCCCAACACTACTTCTTCCCACTAAGGTTTGATACTGCTTAACAATTCATTTTATTCCATCAAGTGAATTATATATAGAATCTATATATTCAGCCACCAAAATATATCCTTATCTCATTCTCTCCTCTATTCGTGTCCCATCTTTTCTTATTTGGATGACTAAAGTAGCCATTTACTCTAATTTAATTTTTTTACATTAATTTTTCACCTTGCTCATCCCAATCCATTCATTTACACTGTGATTCTGAACTAGGAATCATTTGGCCCCTAGATGACGTTTGATCATATCCGAACATATTTTTGGTTGTCACAGTTGGAACATGGGGCTACTACTGGCATTTAGTGGGTAGAAGCCAGGAAGACTATTAATATATTGCGGTGTACAAGACAGCTCAACAGTTATCCAGCCCTAAATGTTAACAGTGCTGAGGTGCTGAGCTGAGAGAGCTTTACTTCCATTGTCCACTTCTACCCTTTCGCTGTTTACATCCACTGTATCCATTTTTATTAAGTGGGTTTGTTATAGTGCCCTCATTACCTTTCCTATACATTTTTTGTAATAACTCTAAAAAATTTGTCTCATGATCTGCCTTCCCATCAAAATTATAAGCATTTGATGCCTAGTACCTAACATAATAATTTGTACATTGCAGCTTCTGATTAAACTTTAATTAGATTAAGTAGACCAGGTTTATTTGTGTGTTGTGTATGATTGAATATATAGATATTTCAAAAGAAGCAATCTATGAAAAAGTGATTCTAACATTAAATTAGTAGCTATGCAACTGTTAATTCTATTAGCCCTGGAGGGCCTTGAAAAATGCTGGAAAAATCCTCAAAAATGCAATTTGTGTTTTATTAAGTTACAATGGTGTACTATGTCCCATAATAGCTCAGAATGAACCACTGTGGTCATAAGGATGTAATATATCTTAGTTTTTATGTATGAACACAGTTCATCTTTATTGTAGATTGAGAACAATATCTGAAACTATTTTAGGTCATTTCCAGTTAAGTGAGTCAGCCTGCCACAGGTATGGTCTGACAATCAGAATTATAGAACAGAAAATAGTTAGAAAGCCCTCTTCTAATAGACCCGCATTTTTTTCTGAAAAACTTGAAGAATCTTTGATTTTAGAGCTTCCTTATTATTTCCTACTGAATCATGACTATTAGATTGTGGTTGAAAAGAGAAGTGAGTAGTTGAGAAGAACAACAATCATGTATTTAGCTCACAGATTTTAAGTTTGACAGGTTTGGTGGGGAAGACTTAGCTCTGCTCAAGACAGCTTCAGCTGAGGGCTGGGCAATCTGCGTCCACTTCGACTCACAGTGCCACAAGTTGGTACATACTGGCTATTGTCAGGACACTCAGGGCTATGAACTGAGGACCTCTGTTCTATCTGATGCCTGGGTTTCATCTAGCTTGGTGTCCAAAGGTGAGCTTCCCAAGATGGGACCAGGTAGAAAGCTATGTTGCCTTTTATGATCTAGTTTTCAAAGTAACATAGTGATACTTTCCCTGTTTCTGTTGGTAGAGGCCATCAAAAACACTTGTCCAGCTTCAAGAGGAGAAGACTTATCCTCCCCTCATCGACAGAGCAGTGGCAACATCCGGGAAGAGTGTTTAGGATAGATGTTGTTATGGCCTTTGGGAGAAAAATATCTGCCATACATTCACTATTATTATTAAAGGAATTGGTACCTATTAGGTTCATTCAGCTCTTTTGTAAAAGTTGTTTTTAACTCCTACTTTCTAAACAGCCCCAGCATTTCCTCTCACCCAACTGTAACCACCTAAAATACCATTAAAATATAGTTTTCCTCACCAAATCACAGATATATAGAGTATATTTGTATGATCTTATTGGGTATTCTAAAGAAATTTTGGGTAAATACCTGATGAAGCTCTTCCTGCTAATGGTGGTGCAAAATTATCTGCAGGCAAACCCTCTATGAAGAGAATATTTTGCTCCTGAATCTCTATTCTCTTTTAGTGACAAACTGTGCCAACAACTTGAATATTGTACTTAATTAAATGAATCCAGTATCTTTTTTACTATTTTCCGTGTATTACAAGAGCTTAAGAATCTTGAATTTAGGGCTTTGTGGGGGTTTCACCCTTTGGTTTTAAATACCAAAGAAGGGAAGGTGGGTGTCAATGTTTAACATCAGAATACAAGTTCACCATGGCATTAGACAAAGCTGATTTCAATTTCTAATCCATTCAAGCAAACTGACTAATACCAAGAAAATAGTACAGTATATTTACAAATTGAACACACCATGCTCAGCTGTGCAAGCAGAAGACTATTTCTCTCAACAGATGAGCTCAGATTCATCTCTTAGAGTGAATTTGATACCTCTTCTAGGTTGGATGGCCTCTTTGGGCCCAAACAACTTTATGATTCAGTGTATGAATTCCTAACATGATGGCCCTGTGCTTCAGAGTGCTACTATGCTTGAAGCAGGGGTTCTCCTAAAAATAAAAATATTGTCAGAAGAATTAAACAATAAATACATGAGAATTTTATAAGGAGATTATAAGGATAAAAGTTGAGAGATCTTGATATAGAATCAAGGCATAAACTCCCTAAAGGAACAAAAATTTATTAGGTCACCTGTCATAAACCTACTCATTTTTCCTTAACACACTATTTAGATTGTGCAAGATATCTTTCTTACGGTAGTTTCAACAAACTGCAAAAATAATTTATGCCAAGCAAAAAGTATATTAGTTATACTTTGAGAACATATGGTTGTTTTCTTGTAAAGAAAAGGCATGCTTCATTTAAAAATTATAATTGGTTTATTATGGCCTAGAGATGTGACAGGTATGTGTGGTATAAAGATTGCTAATCAATGAATGCATGTGTATACAATATATCTAGCTAAATAAATAGGACATTGTCAACATTATTGAAAATCCCCTGTAGACATCTTGGATTTTTATATGCATCTTTCCTTTCAGGTGTAATTATTATATAGATTATGCTAATAATTATCTGTAGAAATTAATTTGATGACTTTTTCATTTAGTTTCACTCGCTTGTGACCTAGATAAAAATGGAATAAATGAAATATATATATATATATGAACTCATATATATATATAAAATATAGTATGTATAATATGTCACATATATACTGTATATACTATGATACATATATAATGCATGTATGTATATATATATGTATATATAATTATATATATACACACACACTTTATATACTGTACTCTGTCCAGAAGGCATCCAGCAATGTAGTATGAAAAAGAGATATTTATTGAAGAAGATACAGTAACACCTCAGACCTTTTCAAAGTAGGCACTTGGAACCCCACACATTTCTCCCAATCACCATCAGCTGCTGGTTGTATTTTCTTGAATTTCATCAATGGTCTGAAATTTCTTCCCTTTCAAAGGTGATATTAGTTTTGGAAAAACCAGAAGCCACAGGGCACAAAATCTGAGCTGTAGGGAGGCTGAGTCACCTGGGTAATTTGATGTTTTGCAAAGCCTCTGCTCAAGACATGATGCAGAAGTGGGCAGAGGCACATTACTGTGCTGGAGCTGCCTGTCACCAAATACCCATGGCTGCGGCCTTCTGGATCATCCAGATAGTTTCTGTGGAGGAATGTTCAAGTTTAACACAAAATTGGATGCAGATTCATTGCTCCACTCACTCAGTCATTTTGAATGTGACGGCCACACAGTACATATGTTCACTCAATGGCATCTACCTCCCCCACTTACTAGTACAGAGAAGTCATCATTGTTCATGCATGTGCATTCCAGTCCCCACTCCTTGGCTGCCAGGTTACATTGATGCTGTACAAACTATTCTTGTTATATTAACAACATAATTCTTTGGCTTTTTAACATCATAAAGTATATAAGTATAATTTATTTGTTGCATCATATTCCTTTGCATGATTGCCAGTTATGCTACTATTGGTATTTGCATTGCTTTCAACTTTTGATGTTATAAATTATTGGCTAACTGTGTATAGTGTTTAATATGTCTCCTCATGGAAATGAGAATGTGTGTTTGTTTTTTTTTTTGAGTGCACATGGAAGAGTTTATTGGTCCTATTCCATCAACAATCAGAAATATTTTTGCATTCCCAGCTTTCAGAAGTCTATTTAGAAGAATACAATGATGTCATGAATGTCCCATACGAACTTACTAAGTACTTGGAGACTCCTTGGTGACTGCATGATGGAGGTGACTTCATTATTTGGTCTTTTGTCAGAGGAGGCACTCACAGTATCTTAAATTTTTGAGGTAAGAATTGAACAGAGCTTTTCCTGTATGTGTAGTGGGTAGGTGTGGGACTGCAAAATAGATGTAATTTTTTCTTGCAGAAATTAATGATGCAATTATTCTCATTAAAGTTGTGATTTTCTGTGTTGCTCACAAACTGGCCCACTCTCAGCCTCCTTTGTTAGAATAATTATTAGTTGACATCTAGAGAGTAAATGATGAGCCAAAGTAGCTGTCAGGTTTCTCTTAAGGTTAAAAGTCCATGAAATAGGTATAAGAACTTGCCATGCCTCTGTGGCAGACATCTTTTTGAGGTGGAAAACCTGGACCAGGTGGTAAGTACAAGCCGGGATGGTCTCCTCCAGTGAAGTTCAAGTGTTATTTTAAGTTTCTTTAGGGCATTTATCTACAAGTTAAATTGCTGGTCATAGACTATATATCTGTTCAGCTTTATTTAGTAAAACTCAATGGCTTTCTGAAATATACATAATTTACACTTCTACCAGCAGGGTATAAGTGTTGGATATTCTACACAATATTCATTATTATCAAAATTTCCTTTTTGCCAATATAGTGTGCATGAAATTATAACATTGATATTTGAATTTCCTTGATTATTAATAAATTGAACATTTTTTCACATCTTTCATTCCCATTTCATCTAAAAAAAGACAAAGTCCGTTGTTGAATTTTTAAACTTTAGTTGTTCTTATCTTTCTTATAGAGTCATTGAGGTGTCATCAGTGTTCTTAATAATGATCCCTTCCAAAGTTATAACTAGTATATAGTAATATCTTTATGTTTACCTCTTTATAGTGATGATATATTTGATGTTACAAAGATGGTTTTATGTTTATTTGATAACTTAAAGTTTTGTTTTTATATTTAAATCTTTGTTTTATTAAGGTTTGGTCTAGAGTATAGTTTGAGGTAGAGAAACAGTTTCATGTTTTTCCATATAGATAAGCAGTGTTTCAGGAGTACTTATTGAAAATTATTTGTTTTCCTCTTTGACTTCAAATGTAGGTTTTCCCAAATATCAAACATGATAAGTCCATGGATTTCTTTCAGAGCTCTCTCTTCAGTTTAGTTAGTTTTGTTTCAACTATCTTAATAACTTGAACTTTATTAGTCTTAATATCTGAGGGTATAATATTCCTCAGCTTGTTCTTGCAGAGTATCTCAACTATTACATAGTTCCATGTAAAGTTTAGAATTGACTTACCAGGTTTCATAGGAAAAGGGGTGATTGTATTTAAATTGACATTGTCTTGAGTCTAGATCAATTTTGGGAAAAGCTGACAGGGAATAAATATTTAATCTTCCTATTCATAAATATGGTTCTTGATAGTTTGGCATTTTAATCTATTTCTTTTTAAATTTCTTGATGTCTTTGGTCTTTTACAAAGTTATTTATATTTAGATTACCTATATATGGTATCAATTACATACTTGGTGCTGTTCTAAGTTATATTTTATTGAAACTATAATAGAACAACAATAATAAATTTAAAAAAACTAAAAAGATCAAATGTCTGTTGCTATAAATGAAGATTATTTTCATAATAATGTAATATGCAACAATATTGCCCTATTCTATAATTCTAATCATTTGTTTATAGGATCTTTAAATTCTATAGGATATATAATACATGTTGAATTTTATATAGTTACATTATCTGCAAATAAGAACTAATCATTCATTGTATACTTCACTTCTGTTAGCCTTAATTTAGGAAGCTGACTAGTAGCTCTAGTGTTATATTAAATAGAGGTAGTAATAGTAATCATCCTTATTTTATTTCCTATTCTATTCTATTCTATTTATTTATTTATTTATTATTTGTAAAGATTTTATTTATTATTTCCAGAGAGAGAGGAAGGGAGAGAGGCAGAGAGGGAGAGAAACATCAATGTATGGTTGCCTTTCACCTGCCTCTAGCCACAGATCTGGCTGGAGACCTGGCTTGCAACCTGGTTATGTGCCCTGGCTGGGGAATTGATCCAGTGACCTTTGGGTTCGCAGGTTTGCACCTTATCCACTGTGCTACCAGCCAGGGCCTATTTTCTATTTTAAACAACTGTCCAAAAGGTTTTACTAAGAGTATAAAATTTCATGTGAATATTTTATAGATACTTTTAATTGAGTTAAAGAAATTTCCACGTATTTAGTTTAACTAAAAGTTGTTTTATCCCTTAAGTGGATGAATTTTGTTGATTTTGCTGTTTTTTGTTTTGTTTTATTCTTTATATCTTTGAAAAGATTATCTAGTTTTAGCTTTACTATGTTAATATAGTGAATTAAATTGATAAATATTCTAATATTAGGACATAATCACTAATAGGATAATCCCAATTTAGTCAAAATGTAATATCTTTTTAATACATTTTTAGAGGATGTATTTTATTTTTAGTATAGATGAATCAGATTGCCATGTTTTAATAACAAATCAGTTTTAATCTGATTATCAAATTCACTAGCATCATAAAGTTTAGAAGGACACTTTTAAAAATGTTTTTCTGACAGAATTATGTAGATATCTATTATTGTTGTTTGTTTGGAACAGTACAAACTACCAACTGGATTTACTTGATATTCATTGGATAGTTTGTTCAATAATTAAATACACCTTTATTACATGCTCACAAGACACATTAAGAAAGCTAGGACAAATGTTAGGCAATAAACATACCTTAACATATTTAGATTAATAGAAATTGTATAAAATATGCTCTTAGATAAAAGTTGAATTAAACTATATGTAACAGAAACATAACAATATTTGGAGATTGAAATACATACTTCTATAAAATACTTGAGCCAGGGAAAAATATTTCAAAAGAAATGTAAACTTGTTTTAAACTGTTAAAAATAAAATAAAAATTAGTGTAGAAATCAGTGAAAATAGAAACAAAAGCAAAAATATAGAGAAAAACAAAAGTTTTAACTATTTTAAAATACTTAAAAAATTCATTAAACTCTACTTAGCCTAACAAAGAGGAAAATGAAGGAAAGTTTAATTACTGGTAGCAAAAATTAAAAAGTTATTCATTACTGTGATCTCATGGACATTATAAAATAATAAAAAATATTTTGGACAACTTATGTTTTACATATGTGATAATAGATTAAATGGAATAATTCTGTGAAAGACACATACTACCAAAATTTACTCAAAGAGAAGTAGGTAATATGAGTAAATCCATATTCATTGAAGAAATTCACTGAATAATAATATTACAATAAAGGAAAATAAGAAAGAACCAGGCTTCAATGATCCTGGAATTCACTGATGAGTGCTACCAAGCATTTACAGAATAAATAACACTAGTTCTCTACAATCTCTTTCAAAAAATAGGAGCAAAGGGAGTATTTCCTAACTTATTTCATAAGGTTGCTACTACTTAAATATCAAAATCAAATGAAGACATTACAGGACAAAAAACCTATAGAGCAATCTATCCAATAAACATAGACATAATACTTTTCAGAAAATATTGGCAAATCATATTCAACAAAGTATAATAAACAGAATTACACACTATGACCAAGTAGAATTCATTCCAGTTATGCAAGGCTGGTTCAACATTTGACAATTGATTAATGTAATTATAACACAGCAAGCTAAAGAAGAATTATGTGATATATCAATAGATGCAGAAAAAGTATTTTACATAATTTAGCAAGTCTTTTATGTTAAAAACTCTCAACAAACTAAGAATAGCCAAGAACTTTCTCAGCTTGATAAAAAATGTCTACAAAAACATGTTGGCTAAAATTGCACTTAATTATGAGAAATTTAATGCTTTTCCTCTAAGACTGGAAACAAGATGAGGATGTTACCTTTACCATTCTTTTTTTAACATCACACTGAAATCGTAGCCAGTTCAATACAACAAGAGGAGGAAATAAGAGTATATAAATTCATAAGGAATAAATAGAATTGTTTCTGTTCACACATGTATTTGTAGAAAATCCAAAAGGATCAACATGATGCTCCTAAGCCTTATAAAGAATTAGAGCAAGATGGCAGGATACCATGCTAACATGTAAATGTTAGTTGCTTTTCTATGTACCTAACAGGCCTATGCAGCTTAAATCCTGCACTTTCTTTTTCAAAACTTGTTTTCATTTTTCAATTACAGTTTACATTCAGTATTATTTTGTATTAGTTTCAGATGTGCAGCATAGTGGTTAGATAAAGTGGCCCCTCTGTTATTTCAGGTACCTGACATAGTTATTGCAATTATTGATTTTATCCCCTATGCTGTAATTTACATCTTTGTGGCTATTTTAGAACTACCAATTTCTGATGAAAGGATTATCTTTAGGAGTGGCAGTTGTTTAGAGTCTAGCAATGAGTTCTGAAATCTTGGAATATTTTTTCTGATTAGAGGGCTTTTCTATGACTAAGGTCTGGAGTCATGCTGGACTTACTTGATCAAATAATTAATGTTAAAATGGGTTTTATGATGAAATATCACTTTTTGTATGCCCAAGGCTGTGGATCAAATGGTACCAAATGGATCAGATAATCTGTGCTACAACTGTGATTAATGCTGAACAAATGTTTTGCTGGGGGAGCTGGAGTCTGAGTAGCTAAGGTCAGTCTTGCAGGTAATCCATACCTATGTAACTTACCTCCAGTGAAACACTGACCTTACTGATTGGCAACATGTTGAACATGTCACACATTGTTGCTGAGAAAATTAAGTTCATAGATAGGAAAACACCATGTTATTAACCAGTCATTTCTTTCCAACTTAATCTATAGACACAATGCAATTCAAACAAATACCAGCAGATTATTTTGTAGATATATTTATATCAATGAATTTTAAAGTTTACATGCAAGAAAAAATACCCACAATCAACATAATACTTAAGAACAGCAAAGAAAGAGGATTAATACTATCCAACAATAAGATTTGCCATAAACTATAAATCAAGGTATTATATAACAAAACAGCATGATTCTGATAAAAGAAGTGATAAAATAGAAAACCCCAAAATAGATCCACACTAATATAGTCAACTTTGTCAAAGAAGCGAAAACAAATGGGGAAAAGACAGACTTTTAGAAATTGTGCTAGAACAATTGGACATCCATGTAAAAAATTAATCTAGATGCTGAATTTTCACATTTCACAAAAATTACCTAGAATATAGACTAAATGTGAGGTATAAACTATACATTTTCTAGAATGTAATTTAGGAGAAAATCTAGGTGGCCTTGGTTTTGGTGATGAGCTTTTAGGTATACCAAAAGCATTATTCATAAAAGTATATATGAAGGCTTTGGGATGAAGGGTTTTCGTGAAATTTCCAACAAATGAAGAAAAGTTTAAGAAAAAGTACTGTAACTGAAGGTCTGTGGTATTTGAAACAAGATCTAGGCTTTCTGTCCCACCTGCCAGCTCAGAAGGATGGAAACTCCCTCCAGACTGGTACAACCAAACAGTGGATTTCCTCTACCCCCATTTCCCAGATGGAGGACTGCCTTCCCAGACTATTGCTGTTAGCATTCCTCATTCTTCTCCTAAATATCTGTTGCCATCTATAGATTCTTGGTAAATGCAGCTAAAAGATTGGGGCTTCTTTCATCTGCCCCCTCCCCTATTTCTAACACAGAATGTTTGCCCTGGGTAGTATATTTGAGAATAGTATGACCCAATAGCCATTGCACTGGCATGTAGGGTGTGAGGTTCCATGCTAAAACAGGTAAGCCAAGGAGATCTTTGTGCTGCACTTCTCCCTTCCCCCAAGATGTTCAGCTCTTAAACTGGGGTGTCACTCAGTGGGAAGTACACAATTGTCCTTTCTTCCAGTGTCAGACTTTGCTGAAAGATTTATCTACTGACAGAAGCAAGCCATAGAACATGAAGTTTCAAATCTCTTCACAAAGGTACTGACTTAATGTCCAAGAGTGTGGAACTATCCAAGCCAGAAGGCCCTTTCTAAACAATGGAACTTGTGGTGAAAGCAATTTGCAAGAAATTGATTGATTTATTGAATTCTGAGGTAAAAACTGAAGAGAACCCTGCTGTAACTACTGTCAAACCAGTATGACAGTGAGCCCTGGAAATGGGGTAAGAAACTGGGTATGTGCAGGAATGAGTACTAAGAATTGCTCTGATATATAAAATGTTTATTTTCCAACAACAAAAAAATGAGACATGAAAATAAACAAAAAATATAAACTATATTTTGGGAGGAAAAGAAGTAAAAAAAAGAACTTGAGAAAGTAACCAGAGGCCCTGGCTTGTGGCACAATGTATAAGGCACCAGCCTGCGAACCCAAAGGTGGCTGGTTCAATTCCCCAGTCAGGGTACAATGAACAAGTTGCAAGTCATGTCTCCAGCCAGGTCCATAGCTGGAGGCAGGTGAAAAGCAACCATACGTTGATGTCTCTCTTGCTGACTGCCTCTCTCCCTTCTGCTTTTTCTAAGAGTGATGAAATCTTAAAAAAGCAAAAGAAGAACCAGAGATCAGATTTAACAGTGAATGACTTTAACCATTATAAATATGTTAATAGAATAAAAAAAGAAGTTAAAATGTAAAAGAGAATATGGTGGCTGTGTAACATCAAAATGAGGGTAGAAGTAAAGATATAGACATTATTTTAATAAAATTAAAAGTTTGGAACTGAAATATACAATAACTAAAATTTTAAAAATCAGTAGAGGGAGGCCCATCAGTAGATGTAAACTAGCAAAAGAAAAAATGAGCAAACTTGGAAAGAGCAATAGAGATTATCGGATCAGGACAAAGGAATACAATAATGAAGAGAAGTGAACAGAGCCTCAGAGAATTATGGGAGACAGTTAAGTGTGTGAATATATGTGTAACAATACAAAAAGAGAAAAAGAAAGAAAAACTATTAAAAAATAATGGCTACAAATGTCTCAAAAATTTGTTTAAAATAGGTGAATCTACACATCTAAGAGGCTCAATGAACTCACAAGGAAGATAAATGACCAATGACCCACATATTAAAAAATGTTGAAAACAAAAGATAATATGAAATTCATGAAAGCAGTAAGGGAAAATGACTAACCACTGAAAATCAATAGCTAACTTTTGGTAGAAACAAGGGAGGTCAGAAAAAGTAAGATTACATATTTAAAAAGTACTGAAAGGAAACAAAATAAACCAAGACTCTTATATCCAGCACAACTACCTTTAAAAAAATGAAATAAAAATACATTCCAAGATATCCTGGTTAGGTAGCTCATTTGGTTAAAACATAGTACCAGTACACCAAGGTTGTGGGTTCAATCCCCAATCTGAGCACATACAAGAATCAATTGATGAATGCATTGGTAGGTAGAACAGCAAATCAGTCTCTCTCTGCCTTCCTCTGTTGCTCTAAAATCAGAAATTAAAATTTGTAAAAAGGCATTCTAAGATAAAAAAATTGAGACAGTGTTGTTACAGAGCAGGCTTATAATAAATACTAAATGATGCTCTTCCTGTTGAAAACAAGTGATCTCACATTGAAAACTGAATCCATAAAAGAAAATAAAGAGCAACGGTATGGATAACTATGCAATTATAAAACATAATATATAAACATATTGTTTATCTGAATTGAATTTAAAAAGCAATTGTATAAACAATAAGTACTATTTTGTCAATAGTATATAGAAATATAATATATTGAAAATAATAGCATAGAAACAAAGAGAACCAGAAGTGGTAAACATTAAAAATATACTTGCTCTCCTGTCTTTCTCAGCTTCTTTAATAGATGTAAAATTGTGTAAAGTGATGTTAGGATATCTCAAATGGCACAGGAAGTCTAGTAAACACTCTGAAAGTTCCTCAAAATACTCATCTTAGAGTGACCATATGACCCAGCAATTTCAATTATAGGTATAGAACTCAAGAGAAATGAAAACATAGCCTTGGAAAAACTTTTTCATGAATGTTCACAGCATCCTTATTTATAATAGCCAAAAAAAAGTAAGAAAAAAACAATACACTTCTATTTAACTGAAATGTCCATAGTAAAAAAATCTATAGGGATAAAACTATATCAGTGCTTTGCTGGGGCTGGAGAAGGTCAGGACTTTTGGCTAAGAGTTGCAGGGGTTCTTTTTGAAATGATGAAATTATTATAAAGTTAACTAAGAAAAATATGCTATTTTGCATAAATAATTGATAAACATACAAAATCTTAGACTGTGTTGAAATGGACTACTGATAATGCTGCAATTACCACAAACCTTCTAGAAATAAGTTTATAAATATTCATTAGAAGATTTAAATCAAGCATGACTTTTGATGAGATATTTCTAATCTTACTAAGGAATTATTCAGAATTGTAATCATGGTTACATATTCAAAATTTTATGTGTAAGATATATAGTTATTTATCTTTATCAACTATAACTACACAGTTATTCAGCCCCAAGATATATAAATAGTTGAATAAAATAAATCTTATAAACAATGCCATGTAAAAAATCAGATTCAAAGTTTTATATAAAGTTTGATTTTACTATTGCATTTTAAGAGGTGAAAAGAAATTAATTACTTTAAATAGTATTAGGAAGAGAAGAATATTTTTTTCTTCATTTAAAAAATTTTCTAAAATTAGATTACATTAGGCTTCCATTGCACAACATGATAGACTTACTAATAATTTATGCCTACTACATATTTGTAAGTATAATCTCAAAGGAAACTCTAATTCCTAACTATTATAATGCCTTTTTTAAATTTCAAAGGTCATAGGAAGTGGATAGGAAGCTCATTCAATGAGAATTTAATGGAGCTGACATTGTGTTGTGTGTGGTGTATAATAAGTAGAAGGCTAAGCTCCCCATCAGTGATCTTTGTAAACAGGGTGTACAAGTAAAATTCCACTGACACGCTGACAGAGCAACTAAAAATCAGTGTCCACATAGATTAAAATGATAATATGGGTGGTCAATAGTAGAGGTACAGTAATCATTCAGTAATGAGTAGAGTATTAAAGGTTAAGATTTTGGAATTTTTAAGAAAGTGTGTGTCATTGGGGTGGAGAGAAATTAATCAAATGCTGGAGTAAGTGGGCTTTGCTGAGGCGGAAGCATAGTGATTAATATGGTAAAAATGCCAACAGCAATCAAGGCTCAACTACAAGAGGAGGGTATACACAGCCCACATAGGGTGTGCACCTAGACTGCCCAGCTTGGGTGATAGAAGAGGCTGTGCCACTGGGCCCTACAGAACACCTGCTAGGTTAGGCCACTCTACCATGCCTGGGAAACTCGGTGACTCTACTACCTAATACATAGAAACAAATACAGAGAGCCTGCCAAAATGAGGAGACAAAGAAACATGTCCCAAATGAAAGAACAGAACAAAACTCCAGAAAAGATCTAAACCAAATGGAAACAAGCAATCTGCTAGATGCAGAGCTCAAAACACTGGTTATATGGATGCTCAAGGGTCTTATAAAGAATATCAACAGCATAAAAAAGAACCAGTCATAAATGAAGGATATACCAAAATGATTATTTACAGAGGGTCAACAGTAGAGTAGGCAAAGCCAAAAATCAAATTAATTATTTGGAATATAAGGAAGCAAAAAATATCAAATTAAAAGAGCAGAAAGAAAAAAGAATCCCCCAAAATGAGGATAGAATAAAGACACTCTGCAACAACTTCAAAAGTGCCAATATTTCCATCAGGAGGGTACCAGGAGAAGAGGAAGAGAAAGAAATTGAAAATGTATTTGAAAAAATGATGAAAGAAAACTACCTTAATTAGCAAAGGAACTAGACATAAGAGTCCAGGGAGCACAGAGTTCCAAACAAGTTGGACCAAAAAAGACCACACCAAGACACATCAAAATTAAAATGCTGAAGATAAGCAATAAGGGAGAATCTCAAAAGCAGCAAAAGAAAAGCAGAGAGTCACCTACAAAGAAATACTCATAAGGTTACCAGCTGACTTCTCAAAAGAAACTTTACAGGCAAGAGGGACTGGCAAGAAGTATTCAAAGTGATGGAAAGCAAGGACCTACAACCTAGATAACTTTATCCAGGAAAGCTATCATTTTGAAGGACAGATGAAGTGCTTCCCAGACAAGGTAAAGCTAAAGGAGTTCATCATTACCAAGGCATTGTTACATGAAATGTGAAAAGGACTTATTTAAGGGAAAAAAAGATCAAAAATATGAACATTAAAAAGGCAACAGATTTACAACTACAAACTCAATCTAAAAAATTATATCAGTTGGTTGTTATAGAATAGTCATGGGGATGTGAAGTGCAGTATAGTGAATAAAGTCATTAATACCCTAATAACTATGTATGGTGTCAGGTGGTTGTGTGATTTGTCAGGATGATCATTTAGTAAGTTATATAATGTCTAATCACTAAGGTATGCACCTGAAACTCTTATAATAATGTATGTCAACTGATTGAAAAATAAAAGTTAAGAAGATGGGAGCAAATATGTGGGGTATGGAGAACATAAGGGAGTAGAACAGATATTAAATTTATTCTAGAGTTATTAAATTTTTATTAAAAGTTATAATGAGTGTCAGGATTAAGACATTTATTTCAAAGATTATTGCATCCTATTTATGAAAAATCATGTTCAATATGATGGGGTTAAATTGATTGTGAAACATGCCAGGTTTGCTTCTGCTTCTTACTTTCTAGATGAAGTTGAAAGAGAAATACATTTTGGAAAGTATATAAAATTTTTCCCTAAATAATAAAATATATTTGTAAGGTACAAAGTATTTCCAAGCCATTATCCAAGCTATTATGAAGTACAAATGAGTAAAACTTAGGAAATACTTATACAAAATCCAGTAAACAGGTTTTGAAATGTAAGATAAAATTATTTATGGCCTAAGCCAAAAACACAAATGTCTTCATTCTTTTTTTGTTCTTTCTCTGACATCATTTATTTTATTTTTAAAAAAGATTTTATTCATTATTTTTAGAGAGAAGGGCAGGGAGGGAGGAGGAAAGCGAGAGAAACATCACTGTAAGGCTGCCTTTCATCTGCCTACAGCTACAGACCTGGCTGGACACCTGGCTTGCAAGCTGGTTACGTGCCCTGACTGGGAATTGAACCAGTGACCTTTGAGTTCACATGCTAGTGCCTTTCCTCTGAGCCACCAGCCAGAGCTAAATGACTTCATTCTTTATTTGAGCTTCACCTAGAGACCAAACCAAGAGCACATGAACAGTTTGTCTCCAGATTTAAGATTGTTAGAGAAAATAAAGAATGCTGATATTTTTAATGTCAGATACATATTTTTATTATAGGTATTTTCCAAATACTACCTGAGACATACTACACACATTCAACATGTAATAGGATTACAGCAACAACTCTCTACAGAACTTTTAATAAGCTATTAATTTTTCTTATCACATGTATTCTGCCATATTAAGATCTTTGTAAAGCAGTAAATCATGGGGAAATAAGAGACAAATTAACATATTCCTTGTAGATTTTAACTCTGTATTTTCAAATTGTTTTAGTACAGCAGAGGCATGCTGGAATAACTGCTAATAAGTTCTTTGTGGAAAAAAAGGAATCAGCAAAATATTTCTCTTGAAAACACATCCTGAAATCTTCAATAATATAAAGATATCCAGATGCTAGTTAAATTATATGTGATTGACCATTTAAAGTGTCTCCAATAATTATTTCATTCTTCTCATTTAAATAATGTGACATGATTTTTTTGTTATTTTTATAGAGATTATAACAAACTTCAGTATGGAATATTTTTATTTCTGAGAGACTTAAAGTAAGAGATGTCAAAAGCAGTAAAATAGATACTAGCTTCAATACATGGCCTAGGTACACCATATTAAACATACTAGGACCCAACAGTAGTAGAGGGAGACAGAGGGGAACAAACATTTTTAAAAATAAGTAGAAATGATTTCTTTTAATGTCTTATTTTGTAAAGATAGAAAATAAGTTTCTAAGCTGCCTTTGTACCACCCTAACCATCAATACAGAAAAGTATTATTCATATTTGTACTTGAAAATATATGGGGAACACTTGTGAAATGTGAAGCCAGTTTTAAAGTCACATTACAAGGAAAGGGGAAAATAGGAATCATTTATCCGACCACCAAATGTTCTTTCAGCCACACAACAAATCCTCTGATATGGGGATAATTGCTAGTGAGTCTCCTGTACCTTTTTCCTTCACTTTTGTTTTATTGGGGCTATAAAATATATCTGCCTTCTCTGTGTGTTAGGCAAGGGCTGCAGGGGATGATACTAAACACTTGGTACTGTCTCAAAGGAGTGTGGCACTTTCATTTTGAATTTAGCACTGGTTCTTTTGGAATTTTGCCACTGTTTTATTTTTATTTTTTCATTCTGTGCTACATTAACGCATTTCCTCCTTTTTAAGCCATGTGACTTTTACCTAAAATCTTGCTAGAAGGAAAGAAAAAAATGAGGCATTCTCTGGACTTTTCATTACATTACACCTTCCTTCTTTTTTTAAATTTATGTTTTATTTAAGTATAACACAATCTTATATTGGTTATATTAGTATCAGTTAGTTATACAGTAGGGCGATTCAGATCACCCTACTAATTCTAGTACTCATCTGTCACCATGCTTCTTACCTGGGTCTTTAATTTCTCTTGCCTCAGTGGAACTCTAGATAGCAAACTCGTTTATCAGTGTTCTAATTTCCCCAAACATATGGTTTTCTCAGTGTTAATAGACACTAAGTAAAAAAGGGTTGCAGGGTCAAATCAATAGGGGAAATACTTGAAAATTTATAATGAGAACAGTTTTAAAATTGTACAACTTCTCAATTCTGCAACTTTTATATTTTATGTATTATACTGTTTGTATAGTTTTATATTTAATATGTTTTTAAAATATGTCAATATGGCATGCTTTCTAATTTCTTGCATCTCCTTAAGGCAACCACTTTTATGAATTTTCTATTTACTATTTCCCAGCTATTTTATAAAAGCAATTTACTAAATATTTCACAACTTAAAATATAAAATTTGATTTTGCTTGTTTTCAGTTTTATAAAAATATCATACAATAATAGTCTTATGAATTTAGTTTTTTCATTTAATATTTTCAGTTGTTTCCAAAATTTATCCATGTTATTTCATAACATAATATGTATGCTTATTAACTTTGTTTCTTGTATAAAATTATATCAATTTTTAAATATTTTTATTACATTTTGGATATGCTTAAATTTTTCACTATTTTACATAACATGGTATATACATTCTTTTATGCATGTGAAGCAATTTAGAAATTTAACAAACAATGCTTAGAGTAAGAAATCTGCATATTCATATTTAAGGTTCACTGCTTACGAAGAGATCAGTGATGAAACCAACCTTTTTAAAATGTAGACCATGTGTATGTTTGAATAACAGTTTGTGTTCTAGTTCATTTCTTTTCTTAATGACTTCCCAGCTACTCTTACTTGTTCAAATAAACTGTTGCTATGTAATAAACTTAATAATAAACATTTTTCCCATAACATATTAAGAAAAGCTCTTAAATGAAAATGAGTAAATAGGCACTGACATATTTGCCTGGTGGGAATGCAAAATGGTGTAATGTCTATAGAGAGAAATTTGGTAAAATATAACAAAACTAGGTTTGCGTTTATCATTTGTCCCAGATAACTTATATCTATAAATTTACCTGAACATACTTCTCCACAAATACAAAGCAACATATAGAACATTGTTTACATAAACAAAATTTTAGAGGCAGTAGTTGAATGGACAATGGCATATACCAAAAATGAAATATTATGCAAAACTATAGAGATGTATAATTATAAGATGAAAAGTATAATTTATAACTGATAAAGAATGAATGCAAAGATTATATAAAGCATGCTAAATTTGTGTAGAAAATAATATTTAAAATAAATACATTGGTAAGAAATAAAACACAGACCAATGTGAAAAGGATCTTAACAAAGACAGTGACCTATGGAAGAGTTAGAAAAGGAATAGAAGAATAGGGATAAGAGTCATAACTTGCGTGAGTTTACATGTTCTATAGTTTTGAACTTTGAAACTTGTGAATGTTTACATATTCAAAAATTTGAAATATGAAATCTAAGTAATAGTATAAAAAGAATTACTTATGATGGTGTTAAATTAACTGGTATCTCTTACCCCCAACAATTGTTTATAGAAAAATAGGAAGTCTTTTCAGAAATTGGAAATAGGTTTAAGGTTGTGATCCTTGAGATAAAGGAAACAAATGAGCAACTCATATGATCATTGGCCTTATTCCTGGAGGCATATTTCAGACTTCCTTGCAGAGAGGGAAGAATCTCAAGTAGATACTGACTTTACTGCATTGAGGAACTAGAGACTGGCATTCGGAGAAGCAGAAGCAGATGGAATTTGCAAAGCAGAATACCAGAAAGAAATATGCTATGTAGATAAAGAGCTCTGGACATCTGCATAAAAGTTCTCTTGAAGTCTGTTGCTAAATATTAAGCTGCACTTGTATTGTGTGAACCTCTACAAATTTAGGCAAAGAGCTACTTAAGAACTGGAAGCTGAACAATTTCTAGAGCTCTCATAATACTCTGAGACTTTGAGTTCAAACAGCCAGGATTGAGAAATCTCTTTGAACACCTCAGGTGCTCAAAAAGCAACACAGAAAGGTCATGATTTAGTAAAGGTAAAATTTCCTAGAGTAAAGGCTATTCTATAGATTGCTTTGGGGAGTATGAACATTTTAATGATGTTAATTATTCCCATCCATGAATATGGTAATATGCTTCCATTTCCTTGTAACTTCCTTAATTTCTTTCTTCAGTAAGTCTATAGTTTTCTGAATACAGGCCTTTTACTTCCTTGGTTAAGTTTATTCCTAGGTGCACTATTTTGTTTGTTGCTATAGTAAATGGGATTTTTCCTCCAGTTTCTCTTCCTGATAGTTCATTGTTGGTGCACAAAAAAGGCACTGATTTCTGAATATTGACTTGGTAGCTCTCTAGTTTGCAAATAGATTTTTGGTGGAGAATATAGGGTTTTCTTGGTACACTATTGTGTTATCTGCATGTAATGACAGTTTTACTTCCCCCCTTCCAATTTGTATGCCTTTTATTTCTTTTTCTTGGCTGATCACTGTGGCTAGAACTTCTAGTACTATGTTAAATATGAATAATGGAAGTGTATACCCTTGTCTTGTTCCTGATTTTAAGGGAAAAGCTTTTAGTTTTTGCCTGTTGAGTATAATGTTGGCTGTAGATTTCTTGTGCATGGCCTTTATTATGTTGAGGTATGCTCCCTCTGTCCCAACTTTGATGAGTGTTTTTATCATGAATGGATGCTGGATTTTAACAAATGCTTTTCATCATCTATTGATATTATCATGTGATTTTTGCCCTTCATTTTGTTTATGTGGTGTATTATAGTTATTGATTTGAGCATATGAGGTCCATCCTGAAAGTATTGGCCATGCAAACTTTTAATTATATTGACATTAGCTCGATACTTTTGGGACAGACCTGGTAGAGCATCATCCTTGTGTCCCTGAGAAGAATCCCATTTGATCTTGATGTATGATCTTTTTCATGTATTTCTGAATCTGGGTTGGTATTATATTGTTACGTTCCCCTACCTTCTGCCTCTAGCAACCACCAATCTCTATTCTGTATTTCTATGAGCTTAAGTTTTATTTTGTTTTCCTTTGTTAGATTCCATGTATAAGATAAATTATACATTATTTGACTTTCTCTGTATAACTAATTTCTCTTAGCATAATGCCCTTGCTTCCAGAATTTTAAAATTATTTATTACAGGAAGATAAAAACACACATACTCAAAGAGGGTAACATTTAAAAAAATATGTTGAGTCACAAGAAATGGTGACTCAACATGGAAAATATTAGTAAATAGTAAAAGACCCAGAAATGATAGAGATAGATAATAGAAATAGCGGATAAGACTTCTATCTTGTTACTATAAATATGCTCAGTTATTTAAAAACTGAACATAATGAGAAAATTTGCAATACAATGAAAAACTCACTGGATAGGATTGAAATACAAAGGGATATTATGGAAGCAATATTCATGTATATACTTGAGTACCTAGCAATAGAAAAAATCCATAATGAACTTAGAAAAAGAAATGTTCCCCTAATAAGAATGGAATTTAATTAGAAATCAATAGCAAAATGATACCTGAAAAAACATTAAATGTTTAGAAATTAAATAACACTTTTCTAAGTAACCCATAAGAAATTCTGAAACTACTTTGTGTATATTAAGAAATAGAAAATAACCCTGGATGATGGGGCTCGGTGGGTTGAGCATCAGCCTGTGAACCAAAGGGTTGCTGGTTCTATTCACAATCAAGGTAACTTGCCTGGGTTGCAGGCCAGGTCCCCAGTTGGGAGTGCATGAGAGGCAACCCATACATTGATGTTTCTCTCCCTCTCTTTTTCACTCTGTTCCCCTCCCTCTACAAATAAATAAGATCTTTTTTAAAAAGACATAGTGACTAAATGAATATAGGGAAATTTTGCTGTGAGAGAAGGAAGATTCAAAGGCAGAACATTGGGAGCAAAGTCTATGGTGTTGGATTTGAATTTGTGACACCAATATGAACCTATAAATAAAACTATATTTCATAGTTCTTTTTCAGAGCTTTATTGTGATGAAATCACAAGCTATCAAATCTTAATCTTGACTAGTCAATCTATAAGAGTACCAAGCAAATGCAGATCTTAATTTCTAATCATAAATCCTCTCTTATGATGAATCTGCTTCTTGGAGAAATAGCTTGTTCTATGTCAAGTTGAATTTTGGACATCCTATTTGCAATTAATGGGGAGATGTCAAAAGAACATGTACCAGCGAAAAGAGCCACCAATGCTCAACTTTCTGACAAATTGAGCATGAAAAAAATAATATCGTAGTATTAATGGAATATATATGTGCATATATATATATATATAAAAATTCAGGAGCCCATAGTTATAAAACCAAAACAAAAAAGAAGAGAAATGCCAGTTAATAAATATAAGCTAACTGATAGCATTAGAAAATCACCATCCTGCAACTAATTTAATTCTATCCAACTAATCAAATGTTTGCTAAGAGCACAGGATGAAAAATCATTGGGTAAAAAGATATGCACACAGTTGTAAAGTGTCAATCCATGAATAATTCATTAACTCGAAAGGGAAAAGGTACTTTAATAAATATTGATAATCACCACTGTTACTGGCATTTACTATTGCCAATAATGTGACCAACTCTCCAGATATGATGTACGAGGCCTGTCCCAAAAATATCGAGCCAACATATCAATATAATTAAAAGTTTACATGGTCGATACTTTCAGGACAGACCTCAGATGTTACCTATGCAGTCATCTTGCCAGAATTTAATCTTGGAAACATTATGAGGAAAAAAGCAGACAAACCAAGGAAATTCAACATTACACCTTCTCTGGACCTTACAAAAAATTTAGCGCCATGAACAGAGGAGGTGTTTAGACTAAAGCCCAAAGGTAAAGCAACATCCTTGACTGTATCCTAGATTGAAACAAGAAACAAATAAGTTTGGATGATCAAGGAAATTTTAATAGAGAGCATGCATTAGATAATATTTTGTTATTTCTACATATCTTGGTTATGATGGCATTGTGGTTATGTAGAAGACTCTCCTTAGTCTTAGCAAATGTGTGCTGAAGTCTACGAGAGCAAAGTATTATATATGAAGCCTGCTTTCAAATTACTCAATTATCTTTAGTTTTGCATGCATCCATTGAGTTTCACCTTTTTTGCTGGTCTACCCCTCCCTACTCAATCCACCAGAAAGTCCTCCCCTCAAACCTGGTCCTCATGTAGTTTTCTCCATATCAATGAACTTGAAGTTCATCTTTCCAGCGCACAGGCCAAAACCTTGCACTTGTCTTTTTCTATCAAATAATATCGGGCCAAGTCTCAGAATATATTCAGAATCTAATCACATTTTCCCATCCCTACGGCTTCCATTACCTGTCGGAGCTCATTTCCTCATGTTCTCCCATACTTTGTTTTGCTTCAAGTATCCTGACCTCCTCACCCATCCAAGAACTTTCCCAGCAAATTTTTGCTTCGAGGACTCATGCTTGGTCTTCCCTCTACCTGGAACATTCTCCCTCAGGCATCTATCTATTCAGCTTACTTTCACTTCTCCCAAGTTCTGCAAGTGTCTGGTCAAAAGTCACTATTTTGGCCCTGGCTGGTGGCTCAGTGAACAATGCGCCAGCCTGCGAACCCACAGATTGCTGGTTCTATTCCCAGCCAGGGACCATAACCAAGTTGCAAGTCAGGTCTCCAGTCAGCTCCATAGCTGGAGGCAAATGAAAGGCAACTTTACATTGATGTTTCTCTCCCTCTCTGCCTCTCTCCCTTCCTTTTCTCTGGAAATAATAAAATCTTAAAAAAAAAAAAAAGTCACTATTCTTGGTTACTTTATTTAAAATAGCAACATTCACAGGCTACCTTACCACCCACCCATGTCTTATTTTTCCCCATAAAAATAATCACCTTTTTATATGTGATATGATTTTTATTTATTTTTAAGTGCTTGTCTCCCTTCATTAGACTGAATGTTCCATGCAGACAGGGGGTGTTACTATTTTGCTTATGGCCATATTCCTGGTACCTAAAACAGGATTGACATATTAACAGGCAGTAAGCAGTAACTGTTCAGTGAGTAAATAAGTGTTTAAATGACTATTGAATGCATCAATACCTGAGAATGTTTTGTCTTTAAAATCATTATGCCTGAATTTCTATAGACTCTATGAATAGGCGTGATCTTACAAAGACATCAACTATAGGTCCCCAGGGAAGAATATTGCTCTACAGAATACACTAAAAGTAAAGTAAAACATTTTATTTTTCACTTACTTTCATTTTCTGTTGTTAGAAATTAGGGTATATATTAATAAGAATTTTAACAATAAAAAAGACTAAGAGCCAAATATTTTTAAAGCCATATTTGACCATAGGAAATTTACCTTGTAGGTTCTAAAGTCATAGGAAAAAAAGGAAATCAAGTAACACAAATATAATTCCAGAATAGTTGAATAAAGAATTTTTGCAGTTCATTAAAGGAATGTGGTATCATTGATTAAATGTATAGTTACTGAGCACCTACTACATGCCAGTTGCTATTCTAGGGGCTTTTCTATGATAGTAAATAGAACATCACAATTTCTGATGTCTAGAAAGTTACATTTTCTTTTGGGGATATACAATATAGTAGACATGGTCCACTGTTTCCAAAATAAATTACTTGTGTTACCAATTGGAAAGAATTGTTTGTCCCAAAATCATTATCTCTGTTATGTTTATTTCTACTTGGGGTAACACTACTAAGCATTATTAAAGCAAATCTATGAGTGTTTGTACATATAAACAGAAATGACACAGGCTGGTGCACAATCAATGGAGATAATTATATAAAACTCATCTTCTATAGACAAGTTATGGTGATTTTAAAATAACTTCACTTAAAACAACCTCCCAAGAGCGAATGGCAGACTCTCTGTCTCTGAGAAACTTGAAAAGTACCAAGCAGTTATTTACCACCCTTCGTTGTAGGGGTCACCGAGCAAATGAGCACAGAGGCTTAGAGGCCTCGCCTTCCAGGCCTGTTACAATGGTTCCGTCATTCACATCCTGTCACTGAAGCAGCACCAGATACTAGAAATGTAACTGCACTGAGGTTTCCCTGAAAGCACACAAAAGAAAGAATAGTTTTTACTGAAATTTCAAGGGTTAGAAGTAGATTTTGAAGTCAAAGTCATGGTGTGGATATAAAATTTTTTAAACTGTCCTGCTGAATGAGTCAGCACACATTGCAACCATCCAACCATAAGAGACACCTCACCCTTCAGAAAGAAGGCAAATCAGGCACTTTTATGAAATAACAATGGTAGTGTGTGTGTGTGTGTGTGTGTACATAATAGGTTATGGATATAATAGGTTACCATCTGGCCTTGTGAAGGGAAGAAAGCTGTTTCCCTAAGATATGGGTCATGTCCTCGTTGGTACAGGTCTGCCTCAATTTCAGCTTTACATTTCCAACATGAGAAAAAAAGCTTTCAATTGTATGCCCTGAAATGTCAACTATATTTTTTAGAATAAAAAAAGAAAATCATGTTATTTGTGCTTTCAAAATAAATTATTGCTACTACATTTATCTGCTAGTTACTCATATTTTTGAGATTTTCAAAAATATTTTATTATTTTTTTAGAGAAGGACAAGGGGTGAGAAAGAAAAGGAGAGAAACATGAATGTATAGTTCCTCATATTTTAAGAGCAATACAAAAGCATAATCTTTTGCTTGAGCTTTGAGCTTGCTTTCTTTATGAGATAGTATTTTGTAGATGAAGAAAATCTGAGGGTATTACAAAAAAAAGTAGATTCTTACCTTTGGACATTCTTAACCAGTCTATCAAGAAATTCCACATTGAGTCTGAACTGTTAAAGCTAAGTGCTTTACTACAGACAAATGAAGAAGGTACTTATGTTTGATTGCAGAAAGATACCCTAAGGAATTACAAGTGAATTGCCAGTTTGATGCATACCGGCAAGTCTGCGTGCGGCTGGTTAAGGTGTTAATGGCAATACTATACAAACTACTATACCTACAAACTCATTTCCAAAGACAAACCTACTAGAAGAGACCCATTACCAACATTTTGACTAACATTCCTTTATATCTTTTGAAAGAGCAGATTGATGTTAATCTACTTTGTTCATTAGATTCCACATATGAGTAAACAAGCAAAATAGAATACTAATTCATAGAGGGCAGGCTGACAGCCCTATTTTGTATTTCAAACGGGTGTAGGTGGCATCCCACATTCTCTCATAGCGTTGCATACCTATCTCTGTAATGCCATGAACCATTCTTACCTTCTTGTGGTAGTTTGGATTTAATAATTTGTTGCCTCCGCTTCGATAAACTCATTGACATAGATTCAGTAGTAATGATGTGCTAATTACATAATAGTAAGCATAACATATTGAACAATTGGCAGCGTATCCAGCTCAAATCCTATCTCCAGAATATTTTGTGTCTGTGACTTTGTGAAAATTACTTAATCTCTCTGTGTCTCAGTTCTTTCATCTTCATAGAGTTTGAATACTAACAGTGCAGATTAACAGTCATTGGTATAGCCCTGGCTGGTGTGGCTCAGTGGATTTAGTTTTGGCCTGCAAACCAAAGGGTTACCAGTCAGGGCACATGCCTGGGTTGCAGGCCAGGTCTCCAGTTGTGGATACGCAAGAGGCAACCATACATTGTTGCTTCTCTCTCCCTCTCCTTTTCCTTCCCTTCCTCTCACTCTAAAAACAAATAAATACAATCCTTAAAACCATTGGTACAAAAAGGTAAACAGTTTAGCCAACAAAATTGAGTTTATTCTGAATGACAGAGAAATTGCAGTGTGATACTTGCAAATTGGGGTAAACCATAGGCAAGTTCTGAGAACAAAGAAAGAAGCTAGTCTTTTATAAAAAGGAGCATGTTGAGAAGAGCTTTTGTGAATGAAGCTCATTGGAAGAGAGTATGAATTTGGAGTTGTGGTAGCTTGTCATTGCCTGGGTTGTTGCTGGACGAAATTGAAAATCTTTCTTCTGGGGTATGTAAAGTAAGCCTCTTCTTGCTGTAGTATGTAAACTAAATTGTGATGAATAGTACCTCAGTGAGCACACCCCTTTATTGCTTCCTGGCTCCATTTTAAAATTTGGTTTCCTTTATTCACATTATCTTATACAGTTTTTGTCATGACTATGAGAGTATAAAGAATCTAAAACAGTGTTTGGACAGGTTGTGAGTTTCTTTTGTATTATTATTTCTATAGCAGTGGTTTTCAATCCAAAGGGGGAGCTTTTTAAAAATATCATTGTCCATTATCAACCAAAATGTTATAAAACTAGAAATCAGTTATAAAAAAACTGAAAAACACAATCTCATGGAGGTTAAATAACATGTTACAAACCATGACAGGTTTAACAGTAAGATCAAGGAAGAAATCAGAAGATACCTTTGGACAAATAAAAATGAAAATGCACCAACCAAAACTTTATTGAATATAGTTAAAGCAGTTTTTAAAGGAAAATTTATAGCAATATAGGTTTACTTAAAGAAGCAAGAAACATTGCAAATAATCTAACTTTATAACTAAAGGAGCTAAAAATAACAACAAATCTCAAAATTAGTATAAAGAGATAAGACCAGAGAGTAAATAAAATAGAGTCTAAAAAACAATACCAAATGTCAATGAAACCAAAAGCTGGTTCTTGAAAAGATAAACAAGATTGGTAAAACTATAACAAAACTCAAGGAAAAAGAGACATAAATAAAATCAGAAATGAAATAGAAGTGACAACTGACATCATAATAAAACAAAGGATTATAAGAAAATATTGTAAACAACTATATACCAAGAAATTGGACAATCTTGAAGAAATGGATAATTCATAGGAACATATAATCTTCTAAAACTGAATAAAAAAGAGCAGAAAACCTGAACAGACCAATTACAACCAATAAAATTGAAGCAGCAACCAATTATCTTCCAGTAAACAAAAATTGGATCAAATGGCTTCACAGGTGAATCTTACCAAACATTCAAAGAAGAATACCTGTCCTTCACAGACTATTGCAAAAATATTTTAGAGGAGGGAAGAGTCTGTCATTATTTTGCCTGTTTAGTTAATTTCATTCATTAGATTCTACATATGAATGATGTCATATGGTATATGTCTTTCTCTCATAGGCTTATTTCACTAAGTATATGCCCTTCAATTCCACCCATGCCATCATAAAGGATAAAATCTCCTTTTTAATGGCCACTAGTATTTTATTGTGTAAATGTACCACTGGCATTTTTATACACTCATTCACTGATGAATACTTGGGTTGCTTCCAAATCTTGGCTATTTTAAGGAACACTAAAATGATAGTGACAGATGTCCTGGGGGTAGAGATGTAGAAGGATTGAACAAAAAAAAAAGAAAAAAATTAGAGGAAAAAACTACTCATGGACATGGACAACATATAGTGATTGCCAAGACAAGAGGGGTTGGAAGGAGGTAGAGTATAGGGGGATAAATGGTGATGAATACACACTTGAGGTATGAACACACAATACAGTGTTGTAGAATTGTGTACCTGAAACCTGTATAATTTTGTTAATTAGTGTTTCCTGAATACATTAAATAAAAGGGAAAAAAGAAGGAAAGCCTTACCAGCTCATTTTATGAAGCCGGCATTTTCCTAATTCCAAAAGCAAATAAAGACTCTGCAAAGAAAGACAGTTATAGGCCAATATCCCTGATGAACATAGATGCTAAAAAAACTCAAGAAAATATTAGGAAACCACATTCAGCAATACATGAAAAAGATCATACACTGTAATGAAGTGGGATTTATTTAGGAGATGCAGTGTTGGTACAATATCTGAAGGTTGATTAATGTGAATAAAATAAGGGATTAAAATAATATATTAATAGATGCAGAAAAAGGTTTGACAAAACCTAACATCATTCATGATCAAAACTCTGAGCAAAGTGGGAATAGATGGAACATACCTAAACATAATAAAGCCTGTATATGAACAGCCTGCTGTCAGCACCATACTCAATAGGAGCAAATTAATATTGGTTCCCTTAAGATCAGGAACAAGACAAAGATGTCCACTCTCCCCACTTCTACTCAACATAGTACTAAAGTTCTAGTCACAGAAATCACAAGAAAAAGAAACAAAATACCCAAATTGGAAAGGAAGAAGAAAAACTGTCATTATTTTCAGATTTCATTGTACTATACATAAAGAACCCTAACGATTCCATCAAAAACTACTGGAACTGATAAATGAATTCAATAAAACAGGATAATACAAAATAACTATTCAGAAATGTGCTGCATTTTTATACACCAATAATGAAACATCGGAAGCAAAAATTAAAAATAATCTTGTTTATAATTGCCTGAAAAAAAACCTAGGAATAAACTTGAGCAATGAAGTAAACACCTGTACTAAAGAAATCATGACATTGATGAAAGAAATTGAAGAAAATGCAAGTAAGTGGAAGCATATACCATGTTCATGGATACAAAGAATTAACTTCAGTACAGTGTCCATATTACCCAAAGACATCTATAGAGTCAATACAATCTATATCAAAATACCAATGGTATCTTTCAGAGAACTAGGATATAGGTAGTTGACTTATTGTAGGGATAACTTTTCATAAGTTTAGTGGTTAGACATGCATATTGCTATTTTTCATTTTTATTTTTCAATTATAGTTTGCATTCATTTTATTTTGTGTTGTTTTTAGGTGTACAGTATAATGGTTAGACTGTCTTACACCTTACAAAATGGTGCCCTCAATATTTTAAGTAACCACTTGTAACCACTTAAGTAACATGTAGTACAACATTATTGATTATATTCTCTATTCTGTACTTAACATCCCTGTGACTATTTTGTAACTAGCAATTTGTACTTAATACATTCATTTTTTTTTTCACCCATCCTCTCAAGCCCTCTTCTTTCTGGATACCATCAGACTGTTTTCTGTATCTGTGAGTATGTTTCTGTTCTGTTTGTCCATTAATTTGATCCTTCAGACTCCACATATAAGTGCAATCATGTGGTATTTTCTTTCTCTTTCCAACTTATCTTAGCATAATGCCCTCTAGGTCCACACATCCATGAAATATCGAATAGTAAGATGTCATTTTTTGGTAAGGCTGAGTACATTTTGTTGTACATATGTACTAACTACGTGTTTATCCGCTCAATTATTGATAGACACTTGCGTTTCCTCTTTAGCATAGCTATAATGATTAACTGCAATAACCATTGGGGTGCACCTATTCCTTTGAATTAGTGCTTTGGGTTTCTTTGGATAAATATGCAGAAGTAGAATCACTGACTTATAAGACAGTTCCATTTTCAATTTTTTAATTAAAAAAATTTATTTATTATGGTATTTTGTTTCCATTACCATTTATTCTTCTTATATCCCCTTCCCCCAGCATCACCACACTGTTGTCCATGTAATGAATCCTTTTTCCATTTTTCTCACTTCCTGTATCCCAACCCTCCCCACCTTAGCTGTCATCCTGCTCTCTTATCTATGAGTCTGAGTTCATTTTCCTTGTTAATTCAGTTTGTTTATTAGATTCTACACATGAGTGAAATCATACGGTATTTGTCTTTGTCTGCCTGGCTGTTTCATTTAGCATAATGTTCTTCAGGTCAATCCATACTGTCTTAAAGGGTAAAATATTCTTTTTTATGGCTGAGTAGTATTCCATTGTGTAAATATCCCATAGTTGTTTTATCCATTCATCTATGGATGGACAATTTGGTTGCTTCCATACATTGACCATTGTAAATAGCACTGCAGTGAACATAGTGTTCCTTATGTTTTTTCAAATTAATGTTTTGGGTTCTTCTGGATATATTCCAGGAAGTGAAATAATTGGGTCAAAAGGCAGACCCATTTTAATATCCCCTTACTGCTTCCCACTGTGGCTACACCAGCCTCCATTTCCACCAACAGTGCAAAAGCATTCCCCTTTTCCATATCTTTGCCAGCACTTATTATTTGTTGATTTATTGATGCCATTCTGACAGCTATGAGATGGTATCTCAATGTGGTTTTAATCTACATTTCTCTTATGATTAATTACTCTAAGCATCTTTTCATATGTCTATTGACCATCTGTCTATCCTCTTTGGAGAAAAGTATTCAGGTCCTTTGACTATTTTTTAATTGGGTTGGTTGTCTGGTTCTATGGTGCTGAGTTTTGTAAATTCTACATAAATTTTGAATATTAACCCCTTATCAAATGTATTGGCAAATATGTTCTCCCATTCTGTGGGTTGTCTTTAATTTTGTTGATGTTTATCTTTGCTGTGCAAAAAATTTTTAGTTTGATGTAGTTCCATTTGTTTGTTTTTTTTGTTTTTGTTTTTGTTTGTTTCCCTTGCCTGGGAAGATATATCTAATAAATATGTACTGCTATGAGTAATTTCTGAGATTTTGCTGCCTATGTTTTCTCCTATGATTTTTATGGTTTTGGGCCTAATATTTAAATGCTACTCATTTTCAATTTATTATTTTCTGTGATGAAAGAACATGGTCTAGTTTTATTTTTCTGCATGTATCCAATTTTCCCAGCATCAATTACTGAATAAACTATCTTTAGCCCAATGTATGTGCTTGCTTCCTCTGTCAAACATTAATTGGCAATAAAGGCATGGGTTTATTGCTGGGCATTCTATTCTGTTCCATTGATCAGCCTATTTTTATGCCAGTACCATGCTATTTTGGTTGCTATGGCCTTTTAGTATAGTTTTATATTAAATACCATGTTTCCTTCAACTTTGTTCTTTTTTCTCAAGATTGCTGTGGCTATGTGGGGCCTTTTGTGGTTCCCTATTAATTTTTGAAATATTTGTTCTAGTTCTATGAAATATACTATTGGGATCTTGAAAGGGATTGCATTGAATCTGTAGATTGCTTTGGGTAGTATGGACATTTTAATGATGTTAATTCTACATATCCATGAACACGGTATGTGCTTCCACTTATTTGTATCTTCTACTGCTTTTTCAATGTCTTAATAATTGTCCAAGTATAGGTTTTTATATCCTTGGTTTGCATTATTTGGAGCTATTTTATTCTTTTTAAAGCAATTGTGAATAGGATTGTTTTTATATTTCCTTTTATTAGTTTGTTATTGGTATAGAAAATGCAAATGACTTCTGGATATTAATTTTGTATTATGCTACTTTGGTGAATTTATTTATTCTGTTAGCTTTTTGAGTGGAGTATTGGGGTTTCTTTTATGTACAGTACCATGTCATATGCAAATAATAAGTTTTACTTTTTCCTTTCCAATTTGGATACCCTTTATTTCTTTTTCTTGTCTAGTTGCCATGGCTAAGACTTCCAGTACTATGTTGAATAAGAGAAGTGAAAGTGGACATCCCTGTCTTACTTTCGATCTTAAGGGAAACACTTGTAGTTTTTACAAATTGAATATAATTAGTGGGTTTGTCATATATGGTCTTTATTATGTGTAGGTGTGTTCCCTCTATTTCCACCTTGCTAAGAGTTTTTATCATAAACAAGTGTTGAATTTCATTAAATGCTTTTTCTGCATCTTTTGATATGTTTTTATCCTTCATTTTGTTTATGTGGTGAATCACATGTTTTGATTTACTTATGTTGTACCAACCTTGTATTCCCAGAATAAATCTCACTTGATTATAGTGTATGATCTTCCTGATGCTTTGATGTATTCAGTTTACTAATATTTTGTTGAGAATTTTTAGCATCTATGCTCATCAGGGATATTAGCCTATAATTTTCATTTTCTGTGCCGACTTTATCTGGTTTTGGATTTAGGATAATTCTAGTCTAATAAAACAAGCTTGGGAGCTTTCTCTCCTCTTGAACTTTTTGAAATAGTTTGAGAAGGAGAAGTTAGTTCTTCTCAGAATGTTTGGTAAAATTCACCTGTGACACTATCCCAGTAGGAACTCCAAAGCCCAGAGTTGGGTCTGCCAGAAGCAAGGAAGGTGTTTCTATGGCTTTCCCATGAGAGGAAAGATCCTCCTATTCTGCCACCATCTTGCTACCCACCCCCTCAGTAACTGTTGCTGTCAATCCATTCACTAAGCAGAAATCCTTTCAGAGACTACCATAAGGTCTCCTGTTAGACTTTGTTCCTAGTGCTGTTGTACCTTTTCATCCTTTTAAAAGTTGACATCTTGAGCCCTGGCTGGTGGCATAGTGGATAAAGTGCCAGCCTGGGAACCCAAAGGTTGATGGTTCAATTCCCAGCCAGGGCACATAACCAGGTTGCAAGCCAGGTCTCCAGCCAGGTCCATAGCTGGAGGCAGGTAAAAGGCAACCACACGTTGATATCTCTCTCCCTCTCTGCCTCTCTTCCTTCCTCTCTCTCTCAAAATAATAAAGAAAATCTTTTAAAAATAAAGTTGACATCTTCATAAAAGGCTGAAAAATATATCACTCTCTTAGTTACTTCATTTGAGTTAATTTTTTAAAAATATTTTATTTGTTATTTTTAGAGAGAAGGGTAGGGAGGGAGGAAGAAAAGGAGAGAAACATCAATGTATGGTTGCCTTTCATCTGCCGCCAGCTAAGGACCTGGCTTGCAACCTGGCTTGCAACCTGGTATGTGCCCTGGCTGGGGAATTGAACCAGCGGCCTTTTGGTTTGCAGGCTGGGCCTATCCACTGAGCCACCAGCCAGGGTTATGAATTAATTTTTTAAATCAAGAGAAATATTTTTTCCCAAAGAAGAAATCTACTTGAAACAAATCTATTTAAAAATTAGGATTTGGACCGTTGTGTTTTCTCATGTCATTCCACCAATTCTGCAGGCATTATTACATGGGCAACTTGTTATCACATTCCTACACTTAAAACAGAATGCCATGAACTAATTTTGCACCACTTCAAGACACTATCATTTCTGCAAGAAAAAAAATTTTTCTTGAATCATCTGCAGAGACAATAGAATCACCAGGATTCTTTTTTTTTTTTTTTTTTTGGTCATGACTGTGATATTCCTGACCATTCCATTCCATGTGACAGTCTTTCTCAATCCTGATACAACTGACATTCTTAGAGAGATGGATGATTTCTTGTGGAGAGATGAGCCATCCTATCCTTTGTTGAGTGTTTAATAGGGTCCCTGGCCTCTACCGATTGGATGCTACCCAAAGGTGAAAACTCAAAGTGCTTGCAGACAATAACAAATGCCTCAAGGAGGCAAAATTATCTAAAGTGATAAATAAATAGGTGACTGTTATATGAAAATTAGAATCTAAAGTCAATAATAGTTCTAGGTCTCAATTCCATTCTGACATCATCTAAAAGGTAAATTATAGCCAGAGAGAGAAAATGCCTATGAGTGAAATGAGAAAGCTATTTCTTAAATTCTGTAACACATTAGAAACCAAACAGCATTGCCCTTGG
The DNA here is from genome assembly GCA_004026585.1 of Noctilio leporinus. NCBI lineage: Eukaryota > Metazoa > Chordata > Mammalia > Chiroptera > Noctilionidae > Noctilio > Noctilio leporinus. The sequence goes on from PVIW01002633.1 coordinate 120,844, forward strand.
AATCTTGAAGTGCTCAACATACAGGGGAGGCATCCATTTTCTTTGTACTTCACTGAAGACTGAGTACCAGAAGTGTCAGTGGGCTCAGTGGTCAGCAGAGATGTGTACCCATGGATTGTCAGAATAGCAGAAGTGAGAGATGGCCCAGGGCAGCAGTAGTAATCAGCAGCACCCGAGTCAGAAGCTACAGAAGCATCAACAGTGACACTGAGATATAGTAAGTAACACACAGACAGAATGTGCCTAAAGCTAAGTTTCCAAGGCACCTACAAATATTAGTGGCTGGTTAAATCTTAAAATGGCCAAAGTGATCTGTGCTTTCAAAAGAAGCTTAGATCAGAGGACATGATTTGTAGGAGAAGCAATGCTAAAGGGGGTAATGGGCTCAAATTCACATCTACACTACAGATAGGTGATTCACCTCTAAGAATAACCCAGCTATATGTGAAGGGGCAGGAGAAACTAACTTAAAGATCGCTTAAATCCTGAGTATGTAAGTAGGAGTAATAAAACAGGAAAATCTGGGCATTAAAATTAAAATAGGCCCATTTGAATCCATAAGGCAATATGAACTAGGAAAAGGAGGGTTATATGCAAATCAATGAGTTATCATTTAAATTGACAATTTGTAGATACCTTATGTGCTATAAATACACAGATTGAGTAATTCACACTAGTAATAAAAAATGAAGTCTTAGAAAAAAATTTAGTGGCTCTACTGTACTTGACTACCAAGAAAATTCAAAATTGATTGTCATGACTTTTCCCCCTCATTTTAATAATTTTATTCTTATGGTTCTATCCTATCAGTGCCTATTTGAAGTTTTCTTGGTCCTTTGAAGGTATAATGCAATTTTTAATCAATGATTACATTATGTATGAGGCTTACCATACAAGTTTAATAGATGGTTAAAGTACATTAATTTCAAACAGGGAATATTAAGAAAATATACTGAAGTGTTCAGAGAAGTTAGGAAAAGCACAGCTAATCAACCTCTGTTAGAATACAGTATCAACTATTTGGTGACTCAGTAGAAATCTTTAACAACTAGTGAAAATCTTATAGATACAAATGGTGATAATGTCAGACTTCCTAATAGAGCATAGTGATTGTACATATTTATTTTCTCTACTTCAAATGCCATTAAAATGATAATAAGGTAATAAAGGCGTAAATTCACATAGGCAAAGAGAAAAGAAAAGATAATGGCAGATAAATGATTTTAACTGTTTGCAAGATGTACAAGAGATGGAAGAGCAATCACTCAGAGGAGGAATGTATGACTTAGGTGGCTGCAAAAGGCTGATACCAACAGGAGGCAAATCTCCTTTCTTCATAGAATCTCCCAAGTGCTCAGGAATTGCAGATCTAATTTAGCTTTGCAGTGTAGGTCAGGTGCTAAATTAAAAACAAGGCCACCTCTGTCATGGCAGATACATGTGAATACCTTTTTATGCGTGTGATATTTTTAAGTGTATTTTTATTAATTCTGCTATTACACTCTTCCAATTTTTCCTTTGTCTCCCTCTGCTTGATACCCCTTTCCCTCCAGCATGCTCCCCTTAGTTCATGTCTGTGGGTCATGCATGTAAGTTCTCTGGCTTCACCCTTTCCTATACTATTCTTTAACATCCCTCTGTCTATTTTGTTGCTACCAATTACGCTTCTTGATCCCTGTACGATTTCCCCCTTCTGCATTTCCCCCTCCCAGCTGATAACCCTCCAAATGACCTGCATACCTATGATTCTGTTCCTGTTCTGATTGCCTAGTTTACTTTTTAAAAATATTCAATTGTTGATAGTTGTAAATTTGTTATTTTAATGTAAATGATTTTGATTTTATTTTTCTTAAGTCCCTTTAACATTTCATAAATAAAGGCTTGGTGATGATGAACTCCTTTAACTTTACCTCACCTGGGAAGCACTTTATCTGCCCTCTTATTCTAAATGAGAGCTTTACTTTAAAGATTTTATTTATCTTTAGAGACAAGGGAAGAAGGGGAGAGAGGTGAGGAAGAGACACATTAATGTGAGAGAGAAACATTGATCAGTTGCTTCTCAAACACATCCTGACTGGGAACCAAACCCACAACTTAGGCATGTGCCCTGACTGGGAATTGAACCTATGACCTTTTATTTTGCAGGACAATGCCCAACCAATTGAGTCACACTGGTCAGGGTGGTGATGCCTTTTCAGGTGGAATACCAAAACATGATCCATGAAAGAAATAACCAATAAGTGAGATTTCATGAACTAAAATTTTCTGCTCTGTGATAAACAATTTAAAGAGAATTAGAATACAAGTCACATTCTGGGGTGAAATATTTGCAAAAGACACATCTGATAAAGGATTATTATTTGGATTATTATCCAAACTATACAAAGAAAACTTAAAGCTTAACAATACGAAAGCAAACAACTCAGTTTAAAAATGGGCTAAGACCTTAGCAAACATCCCACCAAAGAAGATACACAAGTTAGAAAATAAGCATATGAAAAGTGCTTCACATTATACAAGGCCTGTCCCCAAAGTGTCAAGTGTGCAAACTTAATTATATTGACATTGGCTCTATACTTTCAGGACAGACTCATATGTCATTAGGAAAATGCAAATTAAAACAACGAGATGGCAGTATATACCTATTAGAGTGACCCAAATCCAAACCACTGACAACACCAAATGCTGACAAGGATGTTGAGCAACAGGAACTCACTCATTACTGATGGGAATGCAAAGTGATACAGCCACTTGAGAAGATAGTTTGGCAGTTTCTTACAAAGCTAAACATACTCTTACCATATGATTAAGCAATCCTGCTCCTTGGCATTTACCCAAAGAAGCTAAAAACAGGTTTACACAAAAACAGGCACACAGATGTTTACAGCAGCTTGCCAAAATTGAAAATAATGAATGGATGACGTGTAATATATCCAGAACTCAAGGTATATCCTCCTAGATTCCCAAGTTTTAATATTTCTCATCATAAGTTTTAAAAACTGCAAAGCACAGTATATTACTATAAACTATCAGGACATCAGTTTACAGAAAAATAAGCAGAATTATTTTATGAATGACACTGTAGGTTCAAGTCTGCCTTATGTTTCTTAACTCTGGAGCAATTAAAATGTTGTAAGTTATATTGTCAATGTACATGTATGGTACATTAAGTTACATCTGAATATCCATATAGTTTTTCTTTAAATGTAGTGATTTAGTATGAGATAAATATTAGCATCCACAGAATTGTGTACAATAGTGCTTAGTACATTGTGTTCAATGAACTTTACAGTAGGCCATCTTCCAGTTCAGTATTATCTTCTGTGATTTTATGCAGACTAGATCATATATAATTCAAGAACAAATAGTTTTGTTTTGGTCACTTCCTTATATAGTCTATATAATTTATAAATATGTCAACTATTTTGTTATTTGGTAAAGTTTTGAAGGCATAACCTAACACAGAAAAATGGAGTCGATAAAACAAAGTAAATAGAAAAGTTTAAAAATTAAGTAAATTCAGTTTAAAAAAAAGAAAAGTAGAAATAAAAGTATAAATGAACAAGTATCTGCCATCCTAGAAGAAATATAAATATAAAATTTTATCTTTAAAAACAAAAGTACAACATATTTCTAAGATGCTGTATGGCATATGAATATTGAAAAACACCAGTGCATCTATCTGCAAATAAAAAGCTCCTTAAATTTAATGAATTAAAGTATGAATCTTTACATAAAGAGCAAAATTTATATTCAACAGTTCCTTCCTAGGGTCTGGTAAGCATATAAAAATCTAAATATATAAGACTTATACCACAGACTATTATAATACCAATGAAGAGTTCAGCTTTTATAAAGTGAGTAAGACCAGTTTAAAAGCTTGGTAAATATATTTATGGACACAATCAGGTTACAATCTGTATTGCAAACAAGAGTTCAGTATGAAATAACCTAATAAACTTTAAATGTGGGCATATAATCTTACTTTCCAATATGATTAGGGTTCAAACACCAGATTTAGAGAGTGTTCAAAACATAATCATTCACAGAGGATTTTTTCAGTGTGTACAATGAGTTCTATAATAATTTCAGAGTCTTTTAAACTACATTATAATAATAGGTATTTAAAAATAATTTTTACAGCAAAAGGCAGTTAAAAATTGGGAATGTAAGCATGTGAAAACCAGAGCTAAATTAAGGATGAAGAACAGTCATTAGAACTATTTCACAACTATCCCTAATTCATACAATAGGTTTTTATCAGTCAGTGATAGAAACCAGTGTTCCTAGTATGAAGAATATTGTTTAAGTAAAACTGTTTTGTGCCTCATTTATAATGTGTGTGGTGGCAGAGAAAACTGATGTGTTCAACTTTAATTTCTTTATCTTTTGGGCACTCAACAAGAGTTTGTTTCCTACCTTTCCTGCCAGTGTGGTGAGAAAGATTACTAAAGTCTGAGAATGAGGTGTGGGTAGATGATATATGTCACTTATAGGCACTTTCCTAACCTCTCCCAAGTAGACTTCCATGCTGTCTTAATGCCATTGTATATAGAATACAGGCAAATAGAGAGAGAATAGATGAATGATTACTTTGTGATAAAGATGGGGTAGCGGAGGGGAGTGGGGAGTGGCACCTGATGAGTATGGAGTTTCTTTAGGACAGATGAAAAGAAAATGTTTTAAAATCAGATTGTGGTAATGGCTTTTCACTAAAACATTTAATTGTATCATTAAAATTGCATTAGTATATGAATTTCATCTCAATACAACTTTTAAAAAGAAGGAAAGGAGATGGGGAACATTGTCAATTATCTAAATGTTTAGCTGCTCACTGAAATACATCATATTGCAAAGCTAATGTTCTATTTCTCTTCTTCTTAAAAAAGAATTTAAAATTAGAGTTTTCCTGACTTCAGTTTTTCTTTTACTATGGCATCTTCTCAGGTGTGAAACCTAAGGGGGAAAAAAGAAAAAGTAGGGTGTTTGTTAAGAGAAAATATACTCCTTGACAGTGTATCCAGAGGTGAAGGTTTAAGAGTGGGGTGTAGCTAGTGAGCATGGTTTTTTGTGGCAGTGAATAACAACCGGCCTAGTGTAGCATTGGTAAGGTTGGAATTTAATTACCACTTTTTTTGTTCTTTTATCCATAAATCTTCAATAGGAGTATAGTATTAATGACTTTTGGGGATGCTGAAAGAATACTAGCAGTATTCCAAGAAGTTGAATTGGTGACCAGTAGTTAAATAAAAGGATATCTGACATAGAGTTGAAAGCAATTAGTGAAACTAAAATGGCATAGCTTTGAATTGGACTGACTCAGAAGTAAATATAAACCAAACTTTTTTTGGTAAGAAATGGGATTCTAAAATAGGATTATATTTTTCTAAGTAATACACTTTGATAAAAATTTTATATATATTTAATGTGAGTGTAATTCTTCACAGAAACTATTCAGACCTATGAAAAAATTTAGATGCCAGAAATTGTGTTTTATTGGGTAGATCCTATTGGTTTTCAAAGATATTCACTTTCTTTTATAGGATAAATTAACAAGGATTTAGTCACTCAGCTAGAAAGTGATGAAATTAGAGCCTTTAAAAAAAAATGAAATTTACCATACAAATTACAACATGTGATAGGAAGATTCTGAATATGACTGCTAACAGTTCCTCCCTTCCCTATGCAGGGTGCACACTATCAATTAGCAAAATATTAGTAAAATAAACAACATGCCACAAAAGTGTTATATTTTTAAATCAGTTTATTCTTATATGTAAATACATAAACAGTCATTTTTTAAATTGTTCAAAAAAGTCTGTATTTGCTGCAAAAGTAGACTCAATTCAACTTCGGAATCTTGAGCATGCTTTAATGAACTTTTCTTTATCCATGGACATCATCATGTTTTCAATCTTAGCTTTAACAGCCTCTTTATTGAAATGAGGTTGTTTATTAACTTTTCTTTCACAAATGCTCCATACATAATTGTCTAAGGAATTTGCATCTGGTGAACTAGGTGGCCAGATCTCCTTTGACCAAAGTTCAGGAACATTGGCACTAAGAAATTCTTTAAACTTTTTGGCAGTATGTGGTGGTGCACCATCTTGTTGGAAGATAAAATGACGTCCATTTGTGACTTGCTTCATCTATGGTACAACTACTTCTTTCAAAATGTCAAGCAAGGTAAACATCCTGGATCTTCATTGATGATCTCCTGGATTCTGTGTATAATATCTGGACTTATGGGATCCTTGCATACCTTATGTGTTTTCCTTGTTGGTGTGGCGACATCAAGATCAGCATCACATACTTTCTTCACGTTGTAAACTGTACATACAGGGATGTTGTTGAAGTTGCAATTTCCTTAGCAGTTCACCCTACATGCATTCCGAAATTATAGTTGCTCTAATATCGTATTCCTTCAACATAATGTTTGCTCTCAGAATTTAATACTTTGTATCTGAAACAATGATGTTAAATCATAACCTGAGAAACACCATTTTTCAAAATTAACCACGTGAAATAAGGAGATGCAACCTTATTTTCAATTAATCACATGCACCCTGTATATACATGCCTGCTTCTCTTATCAAAAAGTGAGCTCTTATTTCATACTCCTTAAACATGGCCTGGAAATGTGACCTGTTTGTCACTGTGCCTAGTTTTTAAGGTACTTGGTAGCTTCTGCTTTTGCTTTGTTTGGTGAAATGGATTGCCATGAAGTAAAGAAGCTTGAGCTAGACTATTAAATGATGAGATAGGATGTAGAAAGAGTGAGAGCCCACACTGAGAAGCACTGGGGCACCAGGCATGTGAATAAAGCTTTTGTGGATCTTCCAGGCTGTTTCATCCATTGTCTAAATGCAGCTGAAGACAATGTGAAGTGGAGCTGAAGAACTCCCAACTGAGCACTACTTGAGTTGCTAACCCAAAAAGATTCATAAGAAACAATAAATTATCATTGAATTGTTTTAAGCTACCATGCTTTGGGGTTGTTATCCAGAATTAAGTAACTGGGAAAAAAACTGATACCAGGAAAAGGTTGTCACCATAACAAAATCCTAAAGCGCTGATGGCTTTGTTAGGGTTCAGGGATTAAAGCATGAGGAATTGTGAGGAGATTGTCCATGGGGGTTTGGAATACAGCAACTTGCTTTTAGGGGATAAGGATAGGATGTAAACATACCATAACATAGGAGATAAAAAATGCAGAAGACAAATAAAATTAACATGTGAATCCAGTTAAAAAGATTTCCAGGCAGCATGTATTGAGTAAGCAATGACAGCTAACACCTGATAGGGTGTAAATCATGCCTTGCTGACCCCTACCTGAATTTCTAACCCACAGAAAACTAAAGAAAGGTAAATTGTTGTTGTTTTAGTCCACAAAACTTTGGGGTTATTTGTTACATGGTAATAATAAATGACACTGACCATCAACAAAGCCCAACTAGAAAAATATTTTCAGAATGCTGGTCCCCAAGATTGGTCTTCCAAAATAGATCCATATTTGCATACTCTAAGTTGCTAACACCACCAGGTACTTGTAAATTGAAAAGTAATAACAACAATAACAACAACAACATATATAAAACCTTACAAGGTGTAAATAAACTGTTCTTTTGATAGTTCATACCCATAATCGTGGTTCTTAGGTGACTTACTTATTCATAATAAACTCTCTTCCATTCCTCTCATTTGAAAAACTGCAGAAAAATATCTCAGAAACTCTTCAGGCCCCAAACACATTCTGAAGGTCTTTTGGAACAGTTTGACCTGCTTCTTTAATTTCTTGTGAAAACCTTTTTGATTGTCTATGTTTTACTAGGAGAAGAGAAGGAAGTGTTGTATGATAGGTACCAATGGACTTTTCTTCCTCTGGCGAAATATGTGCCCTGGATTTGCTTCCAGCAGTTGTGTTATCTAAATGAGTGTCCTAGATAATGATCGTAATTTTCTCCCTGATTGCTCTCACTAAAAGGCAAAACCAGAAGTTAAAGGATTTCTCTCCACTCCTCTAACTTATAATTTACCCTGAAAGCTAAAATAAAAGCATATGCCAGATGACACAGTGGTAACCCTTTTCTGAAATCAGACGCTTCTGTATGTTAAGCCTCGTAGCTGTATAAGCTAAACTGTGTATGTCTATTCTGGAGAAGAGAATTAACTCAGTGTTAGCTTTCATTGCCACAAACTGATTTCAGACTGTGAAATTATTTTTAATTTTTAAAATGAATACATGGAAGAAGAAGGAAGAATAGTGGGAAAAGAAGGCACTGAGAGGAGAAGATCCCAAATACTGTTTACTCACTTTCTCTTCATGTTTGCATTCATTTAAATGAAAACTGGGTCTGGCGTGGGTGTCCATCTTCCCAGCTGCAGACAGGTACAGGTCTGGGCCTGTTAGGAACCAGGCCCCAAAGCAGTAGGCGACCCTGAATGTCATGCACTTAAATCATCTTGAAACCATCCCCCACCCCAGTCCATGGAAAAATTGTCTTCCACAAAACCAGTCCCTGGTGTCAAAAAAGTTTGGGGATTGCTAATTGCTGTTGGAAAACTTAAAAACGCAGATCTCCTCAGACTAGTCTGATATAAAGGAAAGGCTATGAGAAATAGGAAAGCCTATGTTGTATTCTTGCTTCCTCCTTCTTATTTATTTATAAACCAATAATAAAAAATGTATTTCAAAAACATATAATGAATAAAACTTCTAACATGATGCATAAGTTGCCCTTACCCAGAAGTGTAAATACCACTTTAGTATTTAGTAAATATATAGTCTAGGAGAGGAATTTATAGAAAAATATAGTGTCTATGACAAAGTAACACCTGAATTAGAAAATATAAAAAATTGGACATAAAGAAAACAGGAGTCATCAATTGCAAAGTTAACAGAAAAAAAAAATGGATATTCTGAAAGAAAAATGGCTTACAGAGGCTTTTTTATTGGAGTGGCAGGAAATTTAATTATTTTGAAAAGAGCACTACTTTTACCAAATGGTAGATATCACAAAATATTAGGCAAAGGAGAAGTTTGTTAAATGTAATACTGTTTTAACTGAATTTGAAGAGTAGTATAAATTCTCTTAGGCCCAATTCAAATGGCAATATTACCAAATGTTGGTCCAAAAATCCAAAAATAAATATTTGAATGATTTATAGCACAAACACATTATTAGCTGATGATATAATGTCCTACACCAATATTTGCCCTCCAAACATGACTAAGACTATAAGCATGATAATATTCATTAATTAAGAAGCATCTCCTTATATTTAATGTATTATTTTCATTGTTCTTAAATTGTCTTTCATTGTCCAAAGACAAATGAGAGAATACAGAATTTTCAGAGAAATTAAAAACAGGATTCATAGGGAAGAAACATTCTTGATGAATGTGGTTAAAGGAATAGGAAATGCAAGTAAGAGCACAGCAGGAGGTGAAAGGAAGACAAAGACATGAAAAATTGTATGTACAATATTTTTGTTCAACATGACTACTTTGAGAAGAAGATAACAATACTACACACCCATAGCACAAATTTCCTCTGTGGCAAATGAGTATAGAAGCGATAATTGTCAAGCATGGTTCATGGGTACTTACAGATACACAATAGGGGACCCCCCAATAAGAGGAATTATCTTCTGAAGGGCATGTTCCTTGTATTACAGACTTCCCTTACTATGGAAGTGTTCTAGGAACCCATCTGTAGCAGTACACCAACTGACATTGTTGTTGAGAGGCTGCATTTGGCTTCAGTGAATTATTTTTTTGAAAACTCAACGAGTCTGCCTATTTCATGATGGGTGATTTACAAGTACATATACCCACATCAGCAATTGTATGACCCCTGTGCTCCACCATTCCTATTGCTCCTAACAACTTTTTTGTTGTTGTTCTCTGGGTAAAAATGTCCTCAGAGCAAAACGTTTCGCTGATGTAGAAAAGGTGAACCCAAAGGTTGCTGAATAGATTCCCAGCCAGGGCACTTAAACAGGTTGCAAGCCAGGTCTCCAGCCAGATCCGTAGCTGAAGACAGATGAAAGGCAACCATACATTGATGTCTGTCTCCCTCTCTGCCTCTCTCCCTTCCCTTCTCTCTAAAAAATAATAAATACAATCTTTTTAAAAAATGTTTTGAGCAGTGGAAAAAGGTCTCATTAGGTATATTTAAATGGAGAGTACTTTGAAGGTGACTGAAGTTTAAACACATAAGAATAAATACACAATTTTTATAAATAGTTTTTTTAGTCTCCCCTCATACATGAGTATAAATCATAGAAAATAAATCCAAATGTAATCAATAGTCTCAGCCTCTTGACCATTAATATTCAGCAGAAAAAGAAACTAAAATACAGCAATGATGAAAAACACCTCATAGATGCCTTGGAGAACAAGAAAAAAGCTAATGGTGTGCAGCAATAGAAAGCTAGAAAAGAAAGGATTGGAAATAATACATAAAACAGAAAAAGATATAAGTGAACCACCTACAAACGGATTAGCAAAACGTAGCACATAATGTCTGAAGAGCTGAGAGAATCTTCAGTTGGAGATTTTGAAGGGATTTTCAGGAAGCCTCAAAACAATTGGTTCAGGTGCTATAAAATTTTACACAATGGCTGTATATTCTAAGTTGCACTTCTTCCTGTGGTTTACTCTCACAGCAAAGTGAAACTAAGGAATATAAAGGTTTTCCTGCCTACAATTCTCTTAAGAGTAGCCTATTGGAGGCTTTTGAATAATTTCAGCTTATGGAGAAACTTTTATAATAAATTGTGTTTTTCATGTTAAAAATAAAACTTCAAAAGAAGGTGTAACATAATTGAGATATGATAAATTTGACAGTAAGTGTCATTAGTGGAGCTCCACTGACAGTTTTTTGAAGTCAAAAAAAATATTCTTCTTACATAAACATAAAACCTCTTACAGTATTTAAATAATTTCACCCAATATATTAATATTCTATAACTGCCCCTTCATTCTGAAGGTTACCCAAGTGAAATGATTTTTATGATATTAGGACTTTTAATCTTTTGAACAAAGATATTCAATAAAGAGAAAATTAAAAATGTAAAGGATGAAATGAAAGATAAAAATATGAAAGATGTTCTCATGTTTGCCTTCTGCACACCAGTGCCTCACCTTGCAAGCACACTAGAATGAACACCTTCTACTTTGAATATCATTGCTGCAAGTAATGTGAAAAGCAAATAAATCCATGTCATTCAAAACTTTCCTAACTTAGCAGAAAACCAACATGTTTTTTCCAAATGAATTATTCTTATTTTTAGCCTTACCTTAAAATAGAGTATCACTTAATTAAGAAATTCATCACCTCTACATACAAGATGCTAAATCTCATATACTAAAATTTTCAGTTCTTTCCTCTTAGAGCTTTCTCGATGTTCTGAGCTTTTCATAAATACATAATTAGGGCAAATATCCAAGAAAGCAACAGAAACCACTTAACAAAAATTAAATGTGTTGGCAAGTAAATAACTGAAAGAAAATATATTTTTAAAATAATAAAAAAGGAGTAAAGAAAATACCTAACTGAAATCATATAAAGAAAATCTGAAATTAGTCAGATCCTGATTTTTAAAGCAATACATGTGACTTTGAAATGTCAGGAGGAAAGGAGTTAAAAGTCAACAGGAAGAGTTAGGAAAGGTGTTATGACAAAAATTTGGCTCAGACATATTTTTCCCACAGGCTGTGTCTTACAAGGAATAAAAAGTTAGTGAAAGTTGAATTTTTAAAATTCATGTTCTAGATATAACTTCTAAATTGGATACACTATTACGGATATTACACTTCAATTTTTGCAGGTTTGAACACAGAAAGTTAAAACTGGTACCAAAAGTAAGAGAAAAGAAAATAAGTAAGTCCATCTATTACGGGGTTTGTTTCATTGAGTGGTTCACTAATCTGATGAAATACCATTTGTTTTGACATCATTTGACACAGTGACAGAATATGAAATATTGTTCAACAGTTTATTAATTTTTCCATCACTCATAAGACCTAAGGGAGTAAGTGTTCCATTATATATTTTCATACCCAAATTGAGAAATTAAGTTTAATTATTGTTCCTCCAGGCCAGTGCTCCCTTTGCCAATTCCCCTCCCTGATCTCTCAGTACTAATCAATATATCTAGAAAAATCATCCATAAAATCAGACTAATTTTCTAAAATAATGGCTGCATTATTGTAATATATTCCCTATACTTATTAATATATTCATTCAGCAAATATTTATTGGCATTATTGTGGTTCTAGAACTTTACTAGATGCTAGTGTTGCAAGTGACCAGCCCTACAATGAAGTTAGGGTAAGTAAAGAAGCAGAAAAGTAAGTTAACACATGGAATTAAAAAATGTAATAGGGTGACTACCGTTTAGAAAACTGAGAAAAATTCTAGTGGTAAGTATATATATATATTTAACTAAAGGAATAAACAACTGAAATATTACAGAGCTAAAATATTACAGAAATAAGTCAGATTTAGAGAAAATCACACAAAATATCAGAAGATGTAGGTTGAGTCATGACTCGGCTACTTACCAGTGTGTGACCTGGGGCAAGTAATTTAAAAGTATTGAATATCAATTTTTGATTAATTATGCTAGTGAGAATAAAATCTACTTGACACACCTTTTCTAGAAAATGAATAAAAATTATGCTTTTTGTAATAGTGGGACCATAATTTGGAACAATTCTCCCACTAAAGAAACCTAGAAATGTTTTCCAAACCAAGGTCTAGAAGAAGACAGCTGAGATCTAGAGAAGTGAGGCTGACATTTGGGATTTTATTGCCCTTGGGGATGTTTGCTAGTGTGGAAAAGATTAGTTAGTACCTGAGTACCTAAGAAATTTTATTTGCATATACCCAGTGTTATAAGAGCAAAAGTCTGAATATAGAACTAGCCACAGTATGGTTTATGAAAAATCCCATGTGCTTTGTGTTAGGATCCTGAAAGTTGCATCACAGAAAAAAAAGGAAAATAGAAAATAGAGTTGTTTTAGTAGAGAATGAAACCCAGTTTCAAAAACATCTAATCCTAAAGGTGGAGAGGGTAATCTCTAGTTGTTGGTGCCCCTGAGCATCTGCTGGAAATCTAAATCTGTCAATCTTACTCTTAAATTATATCTAGAAACAAATGTTTCAAATAAAGGTTGTCAAATAAGAAAAATAACTAGGTACATGAAAAAGTGAGAGAAGTGAACCATAAATAGGAATAGTGCAATCTCACAATAGTGCAGTCTCACCAATACAGGGCCAGATTTTAAAGTTATCAAACATAATAATTCATAAAATACATGGCTACTGTGCTTGAAGAGAAAAAAGCCAATTTGAGAATTTCAGAATATTTCAGTGTTATAAATAAGGACATGAAAGATTTCTAAAAATAAGAAATAGATGGGCTTGAACTAAAAAATAAAATAACTCACTATAGGGTATCAAAAGAAGGCTTTAGCATCTGATTAAACACACTGAAAAGAGAATTCTCAATCTGGAAACTAAATCAGAAGAAAATATCACAAGGAAGCATGTAAAAAAATAAACACTAGAGGATAAGAGACATAAAAATATAACAAAAAATATAAGATATAAAATATAGTAAAAACATATCTTTGGGCCTTACTCAGGATATGTAGGACTCCAACAAAAATTTTATAACCAATTTAATTAAAGTGTTAATAAAGAATTGGTGGGTTCATAGTGAGTTACTGGTAATTAGAATAATTGTACTTATTCTAAGATTGTACTTATTCAAAAGATTGAATTTTTTAAAACAGTGCAGTTGGAAAACAATCCTGCAAGTAGATTTGCAGCTATATTATTAATAAATAGAACTGTGAAGTATTTGATTTTCTCCAGGGAAGGTAGAAAAAATAGCCTATCTATATAGTTCCCTAAACATAAATTTGCTGACAACCAAGAAACTAGTCTGAATGAATTTAAGTGTCAGTTTAATATTCTTAATATCATATAAACATAGTTCTGTCCTAGTTTTTCTCAATATGTTTTTTTTTTGTTTACTTGTGTCCATTATAATTTTGAAAAGTATTCCAACCCACAATATCAATTTAATTCCTGTAGCCTAAAAAATAATTCTTAGAGTTTGCATGGAGGCCATAAAGAATAAGGTGTCTGAAAAGGGGCTAAATGAGAGGAGGTATTTGCCTCAGACTTCCTAGAATTTTAGCAGAAAAGACAGCAATGATTTTCTATTTCAATGGGAATCTTTAAAATTAATAGTTGCTGTTTTTTGTCTGATGGTGTTATTGCTTAAGTTATTGAGAATTTTAGGTTAGAAACAATTACATTGTCCTGACACAATTGGAAATAATGAAATGCTGAACCGTATGGGGTCTTGGTTTAAAAAATAGACTATGAGGTCTGTCCAGGAAAAGTCCAACCTTTGTGAATATAACAAGAATGGTTTGCACAACATCGTTCCATGAACCTGACAGCCAAGGAGAGTAAACTGGAATGGACATGCATAAACAATGATGACCTCACTCTACTAGTCAGTGGGTGTGGTAGATGCTGTTGAGTGAGGATGTATACTGTGTGGCTATTGCATTCAAAATGACTGAGCAAATAGAGCAAATAGAGTATGAATCCACTTCGGATTTTGTGTTAAGCCTGAATATTTCCTCCATGGAAGCTATTTGGATGATTCAGAAGGCTGCAGCTATGGACAATTGGTGATTAGCATCTTCATCATGAAAATGCACCCACTTATGCATCACATCTTGGTCAGAGGTTTTTTTGTGCATGCCACAGCTTATGTTTAAGTCCTTTATGTGAAAGACAAATGCCATATGATCTCACCCAATACAGGAGACTAATGGAAATAACAAACAAGGAAGCAAAACAGAACCAGAGATATGAATACAAGGAACACACTTTCAGTGTGCAGAGAGGAGGGCGAGGGGCAGAAAGAGGAACAAAGGAGAACAGTTTCGTCAAGGAACTAGCATGGATGACCCATGGACATGGACAACATGTGGGATTGATTGTGGGAAGGGGACGGGAAGGGCGGGGCAGGGGAGAGCAGTGGGGGGAAATGGGATAAATGTAGTACATCAACAATAAAAGTAAAAAAAAAAAAAGAATGAGCATTTTCTTTATAACTAGAAATTAAGTATGGGTGTAAAATTTATAAACATTTTAACATAATTTTAATGTTTCATTTTTTCTTTTCCCCTAGAATATATGTTTCTTACGCATAATGTATACTCATGCTCACTTATGGTAACATATAGTAAAAACAGAAAAGTGAAATAAGAAAATAATTCAACCACTCTGATAACAATAGTAAAGTCATTTAGATCCATAGACATGTCAGTCTATAAGGTCTGTCCTGAAAGTAATCAGCCACGTAAACTTTTAATTATATTGACATTGGCTCGATACTTTTGGGGCAGAACTCCTCTATGCCGGTATTCATTCATTTAAAATATTTATTGATAGTTGGGTTTCTGCCAAGCCATATGTCAAATACTCCAGGTACAATGATGAGCAATAAGAGACACCACCTGCCCATCACTAGCCTATCGGGAGAAGCAGGAAATGCACAATCACCTAAATATATACCTAATATTGAAATTATGATGAATGTTAGGAAAAAGAGACAAATGCTATAAGAGAATACAGAGGAGCATTTGCTTAAAGTTGGATAAAAGAATTGTGATCTGAAAGAATAAGGAGATAACTATTTTAAAGAGCAGAGAAGTAGAAAGTCTGGCAGAGGAAACAACATATGCAAAAGCCTTGGGGTAGGATCCAGCAAGGCCACTTCTAGGGAAAGAAGAGGCCACTGTGGATGGAGCATAGGGATCTGAAATTGTGTTTGTTAAACTGCCATGCATCAGAATCTCCAAGGGGGCTGGGTAAAATACACACTGTTGGTCCTCCCCCTCCACCAGAGTTCCTGATTCAGTAGGTTTGCTTGGAGCTTGAACATTAGCTTTTCTAACAACTTAGTAAGTGGTGTTTATTTGCTGGTCTGAAAATCATATTTAGGAACAATCTATGGGAAATGTGGTATGGCACAAGGTTTAGTAGGAGACAGACCACTTAAACTTCAGAGATGGTATTTTTAATTCTAAAAACAAGGAGGGTGCTAAAGTTTTCAGGTGTTGGATTAGCAAAATGCAATTAATGTTGTGCCTACATGATTTGACATTGGACTGACACATGAATAAAAGTTCTGGGAATCAGGAAGTTGTAACACTCCAGGTAGGGATCGATAGGACTTTGAATTATGGTAATGGTGGTGAAGATAGAAATATACATATCAGAGAGATTTTTGTGCTCAATTGGATATGGCTGGTAAAGGAAGAGAGAGACCAAGGATGGCTCCTAGTTTTCTAGTTGTCATAATTGAATGGTTGAAGGTGTTATACACTGAAAGTAGACAATATTGGATGATCAAAAACTCAATTTAGTTTTGATGAATTGAGGTTGAAATGCCTTTGGGATGTGTAAATGAAGATATTAAGAATGCAGTTTTGATCTACCAAGAGTTCTGAATGTTCAGAGACTTAGCATGTATAGTTAGGAGTCACTTGCAATTTGGTTGTCATGAAACTGAGTTGGTCTTGAAAGAGAATGTAAAGGAAGCAGAGAAGAAGGACTTACAATGAGGCTAGCATAGCTCCCACGTTCAGCTGCCAAGTAAAGGTGATGAGCCAACAAAGGAGAGAGGAGAAATTGCCGAAGATGTGGGAAGAAACCAGAAGTGTGTGATGCCTCAAAATTCAAGGGAAGAAAAATGTCCAGTAAAATGAATATTTTTCAACAAGTGTGCCAAATGGTGGAGGAGAAAAAGGATAGGTGGTAGCAGCTGAGGAAATTGGAACTAAGCAAGATTGATTAATAGCAGAGAAATAAGCATGCTGGAAAGCAGATAGGATGATCCTATTCCAAGGGAGAGTTAAGGACCATGGATCTCAGAAATGTTGTATTCTCTCCCCACCACCCCCACCTCATATGCACAAGCACACACAGGCACACACATTAATTTTGCTGCTATAAAAGTGCTTCTTATTTGAAAGTGTATTTTATTAACGATTTAGTTTAATCTTTATAAGAGATTCACAATCTCTTATATGTTTCTTATGTGTTCTCTCAATGTTTCTTGAGAGAAACATCAATGTATGGTTGCCTTCCACCTGCCTCCAGCTGGGGACCTGGCTTGAAACCTGGTTATGTATCCTGGCTGGGAATCGAACCAGCGACCTTTGGGTTCACAGGCCAGCGCCTTATCCACTGAACCATCAGCCAGGGCCTTATCTTTTGAGTTTTGATTGCAGCTTGTATTTATTCATCCAAAGCATATGATAAAAATCTTATTTTTTTTCTTAAGTGCTTAATCAGGTTTTAAATACTGTGTATTTTTAAACATCTGTTTGAAATGTGTAAAAGGTAATGTCAAATGCTGAACCTACGTTGTCAATTTGAATTTTTCTGTGTTCAAGTCAAGGTCTTTTGGATTATCCCACTCAGGGAAACTTGACTCAATTCTAAACTTGTGTATTCAATTTTTCACAGTGTATTTTTTTCTCTTACCCCAATTGAAGTACTAAATTGATTTTAAACACACACACACATACACAGGCACCTTGAAAGTTGACCTAGATTGTAGTGACCCATTTGTTTAAAGAAAGGTGCTACATGGAATTTTGTCTTTCTCTTCTGATTATCCATTAGCAATCCAGAATGTATATAATGGTATATTTTGACTCTTGGTGCTTTTAGAAATTACTTTTCTTCTTTAGAATACTTTCTTGTAGCTAAATAATAACAATTTATTCATTATGGAATAAAGATGTTTCAATTTAAAGGGTACAATACAAAGAATATATTTTTAACCGTCCTACCTAGAATGATATTATATTCAGTTTTTAAAATTTTCTTCTTTAAAATGTGTGATAATAATAAATAGATGCTTATGTAAGATCCAAGGGTTATGAATGTGTGTGGAATGAAATGTAAAATAGCATCTCATTTGCCCTTCCCCCTTCTTGGTTTATATGTAAAATTTTTCATGACTAATGTGTTGATAAACCATTTGCTTTTTATTTATTTTTTCACATATATAAAAATGATGTGAATATATTTTTTCACTCAGTAATGCACCTTAAGGATTTAGTATCTGTACTAAAGATAGTGAGTTAGACTATCTTATTTTTTAAGTGGCTACTTAATATTCTAGAGTATTATAATTTAGCTAAAACAATAAGACAATACTGATGAGTTTTGGAATTTTTTTCTTTCTCCATTATAACGTCGCAACAAATATGCAGAGCTGCTGAACTTTCCTACTGATTGGCCTTCCTGAGGCTGGCCCCCTGTCAGAGTGTAACTTCCTCTGTCATTCCTAGGATGGCCGACAGCCCTGAGTTGTCAGGACTTTCCTTGCCTCTCTGATTCATCTTCTTTCCATCCCCTCACTCAGCTGTGTTGCTGTTTTGACATTCACTGAGCACCACAGTCATGTTCCAGACTTAGTATCTCTTTACCCATACTGCACGGAATGCTCAGTCATCTGATATCTACGTGTATTATTTTTTCTTCTGGCTTTTCACAAACAGTATACTGGTGAGCTCTTACCTGACTGTCCCATCTAAAATCTCAACACATGTCCTTTATCATTTGTAATCTCATTTTCTGTAATGTTATTTTTCCCCTTAGCACTTACTACCTTATGCATTGTAGGTAATATATGTGTCTTCTTCATCTTGTTTACTGCATGTTCCACCCAGGCAGGGGCAGAGATTTGTCTGTTTGATTTCTGCTGCATCTCTTCTGTATTCATATATTCTAGAAACAGTCCTAGTATATAGTTGTCATTCACTATATGAATTTTATTCATTCATGTGCATTTTTCTATAAAATAGATTCCTAGGAGTGAAAATTTTAATAGGAAAATTATCATCATTGTAAATTCTGATAGTCCAGCATGTGCTGTCAATTCCATTTATACCAGGGGTTATGAGAGTGACCATTCCTCCAGATCTTTGCCAATAATAGATATTTTAAATCATTTTAATGTTTAATAAATACATTATATTCACTGTGAAAATAAATATCTGATTACTTATGAAGAAATGCATTTCAAATATACTTTAATTCCTTTCCCTCTATTACATTAATCACTTATTTTAATAAGAGATTACAATATTGAGAAGAAAGAAACTAGTAGCTTCCCAATCAGTAATATGAGAGTGATTTTAAGAATGTCTGATAAAGTCCTAGATTTGTTTCTAAGCTCTTTTAGCTGGAATTTTTAAAAGTGGCAAGAAAGCATTGAAAAGTGACTGATTAGAAAAAAGGAACTAGAGCTCAATCCCATTCTAAGTAAAAGAATTACCTGTTCTTTTACTTAGAGATAGTTGTATTGCATTTGCTTTATTGGAACTATTTATACATCTTTGTGTTTAATTCCTGTGGTCAATATATAGTTTGTAAATATATTCTCCCATGATAATGCATGATTTTAGTTTTATTATGATTTTATCTTTATAAAGAAATGTTTATGCCCTGGCTTGTGGCACAGTGGATAAGGTGCTGACCTGCGAACCCAAAGGTCACTGGTTTGATTACCAGCCAGGGAACGTAGCCAGGTTGCAGGTCAGGTCTCCAGCCAACTCTGTAGCTGGAGGCAAGTGAAAGGCAACCATACATTGATGTTTCTCTCCCTCTGCCTTTCTCCCTTCCCCTCTCCCTAAAAATAATAAATAAAATCTTTTAAAAATTTTTAAAGAAATTTTTGATTATTATTTATTTAGATTTTCCTAAGTTCACTTATGCATTTTCCTCAGAAAAGAGTTCCCAGTTCCAGAGATATATTTTCTTTTAATACTTTTATACTTTTGTGTTTTACATTTAGCTCTCACACATGCCTGGGCTTTGTTGTTGTTTTAGGAGTGAGTAGACATATGAATGATACAGCTTTTTTGCTAAAATTTTATGATTGAAAGATTATCTCAAAATGGTATTTTTTCCCTCAGTATGCTTAAAGGATATTAGCTGTTAGTGTTTTCAGAAAGGAATAAGTATATCCTACTTAAAATTTTTTGATATTCTAAGGCACTGGTATTATATATACTGTGGTAGAAAAAGACACTTTATTTTATATACATTTGGAAATATTTTATTAAAGTATATTCTGTCTTGCTGGATATCATGCTTTTGACAGCTGAACAGAACTTCATAGCCAGGCTGGCCATTAGCAGTTTGATTTTCGTGATGCCTTTCTTTATTTAATAAGCCTGAAATATTGATTAACATTTACAGATTCAATTTCAAACACTTGCCAGAGGTTAGGTAGAGCCCAGAGTGAACTGTTCATGCCAGTCAAATTCTAAGGTGTAATGAAATTCCCCACTGTGCCTGTCATCTTATCCTCTGTACAGGTCATTTCCCACATGGTCTCTGGTGTTGAAAGAAGCCATTTCCACTTCAAATATTTTGTAGACAATGGGGGGAAATGATATGGCACTAATATTGTGTTCTTTATCCTGCTGCGGAGAATTGAACAGACTCCATTATATAGTGATGCTCTTTTGAAAGAGCCTTACCTGCCTAGAAGGGTTCATGGGCAACTGCAAGGACAGCCACATTTCAGGTGGATTACAGCATTTCACTAGTGTTTGCCATTCTCATTTTCAAGTTTCAGGCACTGGAGATTCAGAATTGATTAAAGACACAAGTCCTGAGCATAACTCCAGTTTGTTGACCCTACATACTTACTGACCCGGTGATGTGTGGGATTGGGCTCTAGTTCATTTTTTCTAATCAATCTCTTTTCAATGCCTTCTTGCCACTTTTAAAGATTCCAGCTAAAAGAGCTTGGAAACAAATCCAGGACTTTATCAGCTATTCTTAAAATCACTCTCAATCATTGATTGGGAAACTACTAGTTTCTTTCTTCTCAAGAAATTGTATAATTTAGAATTTCATGTTTCAAACATTTGCTTATTCTTCTTTGATGAAATTATAATAAAACATACATGTGAATAAGTTGTATGGTTGTGGTAGAAAGGCTGGAACTCACAGAGAGAGTCAACTGTTTAAGACATGGGTCACTTTTGGGGGTAACTATAAATAGGCAGAATTTCTACCTAAGGAGTAGCTAATTAATATCATACAGTTTGCAATCAAATAGGATTGTTTATTTAAGACAGGAGATGTATTAACAAGTATCCCATCAAAGTAAATGGGATTTGTTTTATTGGAAATAGTCTAGGAGGGCATTTTACATTCATTTTGAAGAGTCAGATTGACTCCATTGTTTTAAAGTTATGTATGCATGTATTTATATGAGTGCCATATTTATTTTCTTAAACCATTTGGAAAAATTCAGAGTAGCTCTAAAATTGCTTTGTGCTTCTTTTCCTTTACTCACAACTCTATTGAATGAGATACTCTGCCAATTACTTTAAGTATTTGGATTTAGTGTTGTGTTTTGATTTTTGTTTTTGGTTTCTCTGGACTTGGGGGTTGGAGTGGATTCTTAAAATAATAGGTGAATTGTGGGGTTTCTAGAGACACAGCTGAAAAAGGGTGTTTGTGTCCATCTACAAAAGGTGTTCAGGTCTCACTCAATCTAAAGATTCAGTTCATAATATTCCAGGAAAGTCAGAATATCCAGCAAAAAGCTTCTGAAGATACATGCCCACAGACACAAAAGCCAACAAAACAACAAAAAAATTCACCAGGGAAGCATGGGCTCAGTGTCTGTAGCCCCTGCAAGGAAGTGACAGTTTATAAATCAACTGAACACTACTCCTGCATTGGATTTGAACAAGAATGTAGGAAACACAAAATGATGAATTTCTAAAGAAGGCAGCATACTTCCAAAGGAGACTAGAGTAACAGGAGTCATTGAGAAGGCATGAGGCAAATACTTCTTAGTTGCGAGCCTCTCAGACTGTGTGTAGCTTCATTTCAGAGGAAAAGAATTCTAGCACTTCGATGCCTACCACCCATGTTGGCAAGACAATCTTATTCCACCCCTTCCCCTCCATAATGTTTAGCAAAAAATCTCCAACTTCAGCCTGGGCAGCAGTTCATGGGAGTATTTGTCCATTGTTTACATTAATAAAAAAATATGCTCCAGGTAAATATTGATTAAGCAAAGGAAGTTAGAAAGTGTCTATTTTCTTTCATAAGAAAGCAAAAAGCATCCCCTAATATCGGCTTAAGTGCTAATCTCTGAAGAGTATAAACTTCTTCCCTAAAACATACTCCTACCCTCAAAAAAAAAAGGAAAAAACCCACAAGTGAGCAAAGAAATAAGTATAATAAAAACTATCAATCATTCCCAAGTTATTTTTTTCTTCTGGCATTTTGCCTGTGTGGTATTTAGCCTTGCCTATAATATAGTCAATGCAATTTTAAGTATGTTGCCATTCTCAGAACCAACACCACCTCTGGCTACAGGGATGCTTGTCTTGCCATAGGCAAAATTCTTAAGTGGGCTACAGCTGGGAGACTGGGCAAAGGTACAGAAACCGAACACAATGAATGCAAATTGGTAGTGTCAAGTGTATTTAGCTAGGAGTAAAATCAGGTGGAAGGAGTTTGGTTTTGTTTGTTACTTTTAATTTTCTTATTTTAGCTTTTTTTTGTTATTAACTAGTTTCAAAAATAAGTGCGTTCCCTTACCTCATGAGATGGTAGTGGCTGCAGTAATGACTATTCTCGGGGAAACTGGATTTCAAGATGTACAATCTTCTCTATACACTTACTACATATTCCTCTGGCCTAGGGCAATTATCTTTCCCCCTCCATATCTAAGTCTCTTCATGCCCATAATCATCAAAAGACAGAAATAGACAAAGGTCATTTTCTGGGAATAAGGGAAGTGCAGGGAAAATAAAAATACCACTAGGGATGCTATTAGGAAAAAGGCCTGTCTTTAAGCTTTATCATCAGCACCGGAAAGTTGACTGGTGTGAAACCACCACTCCTGCACTGAGTTAGACCTTAATAAGCAGTCAAGAGTGCTCCTAGTCCGAGGCAGCTGGTCACGTGTGGTGGTTTCATTGTTATTCAAGGGGCAATTTTATTACATAATGAAATAATAAACAACAGCTTAAAGAAGTCTATTAAGTTGACATTTTCAATTAGATTGGTACCTATTAATGTAAGCCAGGCCTTTATCATAAAGGGAGGCAGGTTTCCATGGTAAAATACATGTGGGTAAATGTTTTACAAAACATATTTCTGTCGGATTTCTCAAAGCTTTTATTATACCCTCCCTTCAAGCAGGCGTATAGCATAAAGAATTTCTCTGTGACTACTTGTAATGACCAATTTGTGCTTCTTAATCCCTTCACCTCACCTCTTTCTCTCAGTCCCCAACACCCCTCTGCTCTGGCAACCACCGGGCAGCCTCTGTGTCTGTTTCAATTCTGTTCGTTTGTTTTGTTCTTTAGATTCCATATATAAAGAAATCATATGGTATTCATCTTTCTCTGACTGACTTGTTTCACTTAGAATAATATTCTCCAGGTTCATCCACATCGTTACTGGGAATAGCAAGGGGAACACTATACAAAGTGTATAATTGGCTAACCATTAAGCTAGATACCTAAAGCCAATGTAGAATAATATTAAAAGTAAAGTGTAATTGAAAAATGATTTTTAAAAAGGAATTTCCAGAATTTACCAGATCATGGGATATTTCTTTCCCACAAAAATCTATTGTTCTGCTGAGCAAAGTTTAGAAAAATATTAAGAAGATTCTTTCAAAGCAGCTGTTTGATTTCACCTGTATTTTCTGGGAAATCAGAAGTAAAAAGATAATAGGATCCCAGGAAAAACTTGGAACAAATTTTGTTTTTTGTTTTGTTATATATTTATTATATACTTCATTTTATTTCCAATTTATCTTCTTTGAGGGGCGAGTATAATCTTAAGTTATTTTTACTTTGGCTAAACAAAATTTTAAAATTATGTTTATTTAAGAAGAAATCACTGTGGTTTTGCCTTATTGGAGAGGTTTTAAGAATAATACTTGCTCTTGACTGTTACAGAGACCTAAAGGGATTGCATATGGAAATGCTATGTGTATCATAGATAATCCTAAAATGAAAACTGAGGACAAAAACAAATATTAACTACATTTATCTTCTTTCTTCTGTAAACCCAGGTGGGTGATAATAGGAGGAAGCTGGATCTGTATTATTTCTCTGGTCCCATGAGCCTAAATATACACTTACTATAAAATAGACTTTGTCTAGACTTAACCATTTGCTGAAAGTCAACTTTCAGTTGACTTCTCATTTAATAGCTATAGCTTGAGGATTTTATAAAAGTCTACCACATTCTCTCCTTTTCTGTTCAGGATAAAAAGGGAAAATTAACAAAATCAAAGAATATTATACCAAAACATCATAAATATCTGTTTCATTGAATGTTAGAGCCAAAAACAAACAAACAAAAAATTGTTTTACTTCCCTAAGAATCTCCCTTAACAAACAAGTGACAGGGTGCCCTTGGGAATCCCTTCACATGTTTCAGAAGACTGCCCATGCTCAAGGTAGAGCAAAATGCTGCCGTTGAGTGAGACAGAAGACAGCTGTGCTGGGTTGGGCTGAGCAGTGATAGAGAAACTGCTAAGGGAGTGTGCTTCTCTGCATCATGCATTTCAGTATAAATGTGGATGTTTTCTGTTTGTCAGTGGAGGTTTTGTTTTGCCAGAGAATTTAGTACTACATGTAACAGGATCCATAGTTACAAACTATCTGCAGGGTCTTTATAAAAGTCATGTGAGAAACAAGGAATGCAAACGATGTGATGGCTTTCATGGCTCCAAACCATGTTGGATCACCACAGAGACAAACAGCAGCTGGGTTCTACATAGCTTCTTCCCAGAGCTGGGCAGAAGTCCAGTGTGGCCCTGAAATATTATCTTCTTTGTTAATTTAAGAATTACCAGTTGCTCTTAGTTTTATTGTGGTTCCCAATACAAGGTTCACAATATAATTTTTCTGTCTCAGTTACTTAAATTAAACAGGTGGCCAAAATGAGACCCAGGAGAGATTAAAATAAAAGTGACCAAATCCAGCCCTGGCTGGTGGCGCAGTGGATAAGGCACCGGCTGGCCTGTGAACCCAAAGGTCACTGGTTCAATTCCCAGCCAGGGCGCATAACCAGGTTGCAAGCCACGTCTCCAGCCAGGTCTGTGGCTAGAGGCAGGTGAAAGCCAACCATACACTGATATCTCTCTCTCTCTCTGCCTCTCTCCCTTCCCCTCTCTCTGGAAATAATAAAATCCTTAAAAAAAAAAAGGGACCAAATCCAGAATTGGTTTGAACAGCAGTATCAAACCTCCCAACTTACTATTCTGCAAGCAGAGGAAATAGTTTCATTAGTTGCCAAGTCATTTGTGTTAGACAAAGTTCTGTTTCTGTTGTTGTTTTGTTTAAAGTCAAAATCACTCTTTAAAACAGTGAATGAAAGGTAGCACTGGTTATTTTATTCTATAAAATAAGCATACAGAGATTTTAATTCTTAGTTTTACATACATGTAATAAATCTAGGATTTATTAAAGTATTATACACCTTCTGTCTTATTTCACCAGTGATGCTGTGCACATTTGAACATCCCAATGGGAAAAAAACAAAAACAAAAAAAACTCCTGGAGAAGAAGGGGTGAGAAGCCAGGAAACGTGATATGAGTAGATAAAAGAAAGTCTCAAAAGAAAGAGGAGGCCAGCGTGCAAGATGGTGGCAACTGGGGAAGTAGGGTGTGGGTAGAATGATGGGAGATGTGTCATGGTTTACTATGACTCACATGTAATTAGTATCTCTACTATTTATGTGCATGCATTTCTTTAGTTATTTTAATTACTATTTTTGTAATGCAGGACATTTTTTTAACATATAGATTGGACCTGTTTTATTTTGTACATCTCTCACATGTTCTCTTTTTCCTTTTCCTATAAGTTCTTGGTGAGGTTTGAAAGTTTATCATTTGCATCAGTCATCATTTCCTCTTACCATGTTTTGTACATGGTGGTGTCCTTCCCAGTTTTTAATTTGATAGTTGTGTTTCTCTTCTCTTCCAAGTTTTAAATAATGTTTTTCTTCAAAATGATGACATAGTTGAATTGATGTATTTTCTCCAGATTTTCAGAACTTTCTCAATTAATCCACATTTTTGCTACAGCCAGTACATCTCGTTCAGAGAGCTGATTTCCCCTTATTTAACAAGATGGCCCCTTTCTTGATCCACTTGATGTATTATTGATGCAATGGGTTACATTGTCTTCTCATTCAGTGGGAAGCACAGATAGGCTAGTTTTTATTCAGCAGAAGCCCCTCCTAAAAATAAGAAAGATTTCTGTCTACTCTCTACTTTCATTCCAGACCTTTGTGCCTAGCATTTTCTTTTGATCCTGAAGGACACCCCACAAATCTCATGACTGCTTTGTCACCACCCACTCCAGAATTCATTTCAATGTCTAGGTTTCCTACTCATGATGGTAAGGAAATTTAGCCAGACTTTCCAGTACTATATTCTTGAGGAAATATTTTTTATTTCCCTTAGCTTATTGTTCTCCATTCTTCCAATGTAATGGTGTTTGAGAAATGAAGGGATGTTATTTATGTCTACATATTTCCAGTCGGACCACTATGCCTATCATTCGATTTCCATCTTTATTCTGTCTAAATGGCATTTTTAAAATTCTGATATGTTGTCATCATTCTTCTTGATTCCCAGTCTTTCTTCAAGACTGTGAGTTGTGGAGGAGCAGATTGGGTGCCGAAGGGGTGCTGACTAACTGCTGTCAGAATTACTTCCTCAGACATGCCCTCCCATTCTTTTCTCCTCTTCTCCAATTGCTCTGCCATGGATTGAGTGATTGTGACTTTGCAAAAGTCATGTTGAAGTTCTAACCCCCATGTGATAGTATTTGAAGTTAGGGCCTTTGAATTAACTCGTTTTAGGTGAAGTCATAAAGGTGAGGCCCTGTCTCCCTGTGATGTGAGGATCCTTCAGCAAAGCACCTGTCCTCAAGCCAGGAAGAGATCTTTCCCTAGAACATACCATGCTGGTACCCTCAAATCTGACTTCCAGCTTCCAGAACAGTGAGAAAATACATTTCTGTTTCTTAGCTGTTCAGTTTTTGGTATTTTGTTACTGCAGCCATGTTTCTTCTTTGTCTCTTTTTATTCAGTTAAGTATTTGTTGACCTTCTAATGTGCTCCAGGCCCTATTCTAAGCAAGGGATACAACAAGAAAAAATGTCTGACCCTTATGGAGAATAAGTTATAGGGAATGCTGTACAATGTGTGTTACTATGGAAAAAACAGAGAAATGAAAAGGAAGGAGAAATTCAAAGGGGGCCGTGTTTTGCCTGACAAAGTGACATTTGCATAGAGAAATGAAAAATGGGAAGAAATTATGAGGAAGTTCTGGAAAAGAGGTTTCCAAAAAGAAAGAGCAGCGAGTTTAAACATAGGAACATAATTGGTGTGTTCATGGAACGGCAGGGAGGCTCATGGATGTGCAGTGGAATGAGAGCGAGTAGTTGATGAATTCAGAGAGGCAGTTAGCACTACCCAGCATTGCACCTTCGATCAAAACCTTCAGGGGTTTGAAACTTTCTTGAAAAGTCTTGCTGAAATCCAAATGTACAATACGTTTAGGCTCACTTCTTCACCATTCTGGTTACATTTACTATTATCCCAAACAATCCCATACAGATTCCTCACTTTTGGTGGCTTTCCTGTAATTCTCTTTATCTATCAATTTATTTGGCCTAACTACCAAAGCTGATTTTATGGGTCCGGTTCAAATGCTACCTCCTTCCCACTGACACCTTCCTTCAGTGGCCCAGGGTAATTTAATGTCCTACTTCTGTTCTTCCATAGCACTTTGATTTTATCTACATAGTTACATGGATATTTCTTCTGTTAAATTATGAGCATCCTAGGTCAGGCCCACTGCACCTCTAAAGTATTTATTTTGTTGGTTATTTAAAAAGAACTAACTCAAAATCAATTATTTTATAATATTTCATAAAGAAAATGGGCAAAATTTGTCCCAGGTTATCTAAGAATTTATTTCCTTAAACAAGGGTACCTATAAGTAGGTGATGTCTCATACTTCTTTCTATCATTACAGAGCTACATTCCCACAGACAATTTCAGAGATGTGAAATCTGACTAGATATTTGGCTTTAGTGGTCAAGGTGATTCACATTGAATAGCACACTAGCTCACCTGAGGTTCCATGGTAAACAAGGCTATTCATAACCCCTGTCTCTTAGAAACCCATTTAAAAAAATATAATAGCATTAAGAAACCATTTGAATTCTTCATGCTTCTTTTACTTTTTAATTAAATACATTGGAGTGACACTGGTTAATGAAATTATATAGGTTTCAAGTGTATAATTCTATGATACATCAACTGTACATTGCATTGTCTGCCCATCACCCCAAGTCAAATTTCCTGTTACTACATATTTAATCCCCTTTACCCTTTGCAACTCCCCTAACCCACTTCCCTCTGGTAACTAACATACTGTTGTCTGTATCTCTGAGTTTTTGTTTGTTTATTCTTGATTGTCCATTTGTTGCTTGCATTTTTATATCCCACATATAAGTGAAATCATAAGGCTCTTGACTTTTTCTGTCTGTCTTTACTTAACATGATATTCTCAAGATCCATCCATGTTGTTACAAATGGCAGTATTTCATGTTTTCTTATGGCTGAGTAGCATTCCATTGTATAAATGTACCACCTCATTATCCATATGGCAAACAATTTTCAACAAATGATCTAAAAACATGCAATGGAGAAAAGAAAGCCTCATCAATAAATGATGCTGGAAAAATTGGGAAGCCACATGCAAAAGAATGAACCCAGACTGCTGTTTGTCCCCATGTACAAAAATTAACTCAAAAAGTATCAAAGACCTAAATATAAAACCTGAAACAATAAATTACATAGGAGAAAAAAAACCCTAGGTACTAAGCATATGGCCCTTGCTCTTGGAGATTTTATGAATTTAACCCCAAAGGCAAGGGAAGTAATGACAAAAATAAATGAATGGAACTATATCAAACTAATTTTTATTACAAGAGAGGCAGCTTCAGGAATTAGCATCTGAATTAGTGTAACTGGATAACCTCAAAGGTATGTTATTCACAGCTTTCAGGTAACTAAAGATGCCAATAGTTTAGATGGACTAAAAATAATTGGCAACTCTAAAGAAGTACTTAAGATACTGGAGAAAACACCTGCCACTGTTATAGGAGAAGCTTGTTTTATGAAGATTTCCTGCTTTCTGCTGTTCTCACTTCTCTATGAAGTATTCACCTAGAATGGAAAATGTTTGTGCACTAGTTTTTACCTCTGTTCAAGTAGGAACAGAGCCATCTCTGCAGGGTTTAGCACTGAGACCAACAAAACCCACAACAACAAAACCAAGCAATAATTCTTCATTTTAAAATTTCCCTTCAAAACCCATCTTTTCTACATGAAAATCTAGCTCAGTAAGCTGGATTGGATACATGGCAAGTTGTCATTGATGGCATCAGACTTATGTTCATGCAATTTGAGTCTGTATTTTATGTGATCCATTGTCCATTATTGCCTGAGTCTAGCCCAAATTTTGTTTGCAAATATGACCAAGGATCTAGTTATAGTATGGAAAATTTGAAAATTGCTTTGAAATGGCATCTGTCAAGAATAGTCATACAAAAAGAAAATGAAGCCGCAAAAGACACAACATGGTGCCATCCCTTTGGCTCCTCTAAAATTACATCCTCCTATCATTTCCAAACACACACACACACTCTTACACACCCTGAATGGCTGAGAGATTTCACAAAAATATGTTTGAGATTCAACACTAGTGGGAAAATGTGTTTTGTCAGAGTTTCATTGAGAAAGGGATTAGCTTTCTTCCATGCAGCAAAATTAAATAAACAGGCTACTGACAAAAACACATGTAAATCTAATTTCAGCAGACCCAACAAATTCAAATGTGTTGGTCTCTACTAAATATCCAAGAATAGTCCAATGCATATAAAAATGAAAAAAATTACCTTTAAAAATTGATAATCTAAAGATGATAATTATAAACTTCAGAGTTTGATCCTTAATTTGGGGACCTGGAGGAGTCACATTACTTTTCTGAAAGCCTCTCCTAATGTTTTGTTTTTAAAGATTTTATTTATTATTTTTAGAGGGGAAGGGAGAGAAGCAGAGAGGGAGAGAGAAATCAATGTATGGTTGCCTTTCACCTGCCTCCAGCTACAGATCTGACTAGAGAACCTGGCTTGCAACCCGGTTATGTGCCCTGGCTGGGAATTGAACCAGCAACCTTTGGGTTTGCATGCCGGTGCCTCATCCAGTGTGTCACAAGCCAGGACCTGCCTTTCCTAATGTTTTATGCAGCAGATATAAATTAAGTTGAATTTTTCAAGAATAAAAGCTTCCTGAAAACATTAAAAATAAGCATGTGAGGTAAGATGACACCTTGAAAGGATCTCTAAACTAGAAATATTTTTTATATATTTTATTGTTTGTTATACTCTATAACCTTCCTAGGATTTAGTATCTTCTAAAAGGAGGTATTTGAATGAGAAATTCTCTCTAATCTTCTGAGCTCTGGAATTTTATCTTTTTATAATGAAGACTATATAAAATGGGAGAGAATTCTAATAGGAGAGACAATCATATAAGATAACCATAGTGACATCAGTTCATCTGGGAATAGTTAGAAATGCACATTCCCTGTCCTGGCCCAGGCCTACAGACAGACACGGTGTGGAGGGAGGCTAGGTTTTAGAAGCCTTCAAGGTGATTTTGATGCCTGGTCATGTTGAAAAGCACTGATCTGAGGAGCCATTTTCAGCTTTCAGGTCTCACATTGCTAATGTCACAGAGGTAGTGGTTAAATAAGAAGATCTCTACTAATTTGAAGATAAAAAGGAGCCTGCTGGGGTAGACAGAACGGGGAGGAGTAGCTCAGCAGCCCCCAGGGACAAGAGAATTCGGGCCTAGAAGAGCTGGGCTGAGTAAATGTTAGAGAGTGTTTAGAAATAGGCCTTACACTTGTGTCATTACTCACACTGTTCCCTAGTATTGGAACAAATTTGTATTTGCACTAGAAACCTGGTTTTCTAAATGAAGTCTGAATACCCCTTGCTATTTTTAGTTTCTGTTAGGTGCTCAAACAGATGTCACCATACTTTTAGATTTAATCATTAATCCTTTATTTATACAATTTTAAAAATACAGCAGGTCCTAGAGTAACATCCTTTTGTTCAACATTATTTTTTATAGTGTTGATGAGATGCTGTAGAAAGTTAATTCAACTCTTGTTTATATCAATTAGCCTATGGTAAAATTGGTTTCATTATGTAGGCATACCTCAGATATTATAGGTTTGGTTTCAGACCACCACAATAAAGCTAGTCATACAAATTTCTTTTTTTTCAGTGTATCTAAAAGTCATGTGTACATGTACTGTAGCTTATTTTGTGCCATTGCATTGTCTGGGAAAACTGTACATACCTTAATTAAAAATTAGCTTATGGGTAAAACATGCTATTGTCTGAGCTAGTTACAATCTTTTGGTAGTAAAACACAATATCTTTAAAGCACAACAAAGTGAGCACAACAAAACAGGTATGTCTGTACATGGTTCTGCCACAGCCCCAAGACCCTATGGACAAAGTTAAGGGAGGACTTACTCTAACAGACCAGCCTCGCTGGGTTCTCACATGCACTTCTCCTGAGAAAAAAATGTTGCTGGATGCAGATGGTTAGGTGGTCCTGCTGCTGCCTGTGTCAGCTCACTCAACTATTTTAAGTGTTGCCCCTTTTTGATGCTGGAAGGGCATTGCTTAATGGTTGTTGGTGTGATGGAGTGGGTTTCGTGGCCACTTGGTGGGCTTCCCACTTTGGACTGAGGCCACAGAAAAATGTGCATTCACTGTGTGTGCTGAGACTCCAGTGCAGCTTGTTTCAAACAGTGCTCAGTACTGCTGTGGCCACGGAGGGCCCTTTGACCTGCTGAAATTTGTCCCCCAGTGAAGCCTTTTAGCAACTCTTATAAACTCCTGCTGTGTCTACTAAGCGCCCACAGATCCTCAGCGCTTCACTAGCCTCCCATATGTTCAGCCCAAAGCCTGGGGATGTCAGCTTCAGTTTACTCAGTGGCTGCTGAGTTTGTTCTTGGTGTCCGATTATTTTGTTGGTGGCACAGACTGAGTTCTGCAGAGGGAATGCATCCTCCAACCAAAGTGGTTTTTAAACCTATGCCATCTTAACTAACTTTGGGAAAAGCTGTCTGCACTCCAGCATATTATTTCATATTTCATGTCACATCTGGTTACTCGAAAAAACATGTTCATGTTTAGTTGTTCTGGGATTAGGAAAATAAAATATAATGTGGTCACCCCACTTAGCTATGTCAGCCAAAGCTGTCAGCCAAAGTTGATGAGTATATGTGTGTTGTGTGTGTGTATGTATATATTTTCCTTTCTCCATTGAGAACCAGCTAATAATCAGGCAATTCAAGATAAAGATTGTTTTGAGGAAGTAAAAGAGGAAAACTAATATCTTTTGTGAGCTACACTTACCCCAAGGCATTTATCATAAAACGCACTTTGCTTTTGATTACATCACTCTGACAGCAGGGATGAGGAAGCAACCATGTTGGGAACTTGTCAGACACTATCACAAGCTCCTTTGCCTTGTATCAGTTTTATCTTTTTCCTTCTTCTAACCAGAAAACTCTTGGTTCAATTCCATTTGAATGTCAAC
The DNA here is from genome assembly GCA_004026585.1 of Noctilio leporinus. Classification (NCBI taxonomy): domain Eukaryota; kingdom Metazoa; phylum Chordata; class Mammalia; order Chiroptera; family Noctilionidae; genus Noctilio; species Noctilio leporinus. The sequence continues at coordinate 153,670 of PVIW01002633.1, forward strand.
AATAAAAACATAGGAAACTCTTCATGAGTAAATGTTCCGACTTCAGGGAAAAATAATCAAAGGGCCAGTTATTTCTATGTACTTGCCTAAAGATATATAACATTGTTTGATGTGCATGTACAATTTAATGTGACCTTCTACAAAGCTAAAATGATCAGAACATGAAAACTCACCGTTTGAAATATTTGGAAAGAAAGTTTTATATCATCCTTTCATGATGATAGAACAGTTTGTCTGGTTTCCTGAAACAAGCTCCTAAATGTAATTTAAAGAAAATAAATATGGCAGTCTTAGGTCATCAATCATTTCTAATGATCACTCTGATTTTAACAATGCAGGGACAGAGACACAGGTGGGAAACAAGTCAGAGGTGACCTTGTAAGTCATTAGTACCAGATGGAACAGCTTCCCAAAGGCCTCTTCTTTCTGTGCATCTGCTGTTAGCTTGTGAGAGTTTTTCTTTCAGTTGTGTCTGGTCTACACCTTTTTAAAGCATATAATAGGATGCAACCCAGCAGGGTTTGAATGTGATTAGACCCAAGTGAAGCATCATTAAAACCGGAGATACGTTTGAATGACAGGACATTTTGAATGAGTGCCCAATGTAGATCCCTGTGTGTTTAGCTTTGTGTTTGTACTTGTTTCTTTGATTCCTAAATTGGTTTCTTTTTCAGAAGAAAATGTGCTTTCCTGAAACAGCTAATAGGATGCTTCTTAGGTCACATGCTACTTTCAGGACTAGCAAAGAACAGCGTGTTTTATGGATGAAGTGAGAAAACACCATTGCTGCACTTGGCAGGCTCTATAAGCGCAGGCCAAGATATTACCTTTGATTCTGCTTTCCAATTGTTATTGTTTTCTTTCTTTTCTTCCTTTTTTTTTTTCCTTTGTTCGCTACCTTGCAGGTTTTCCCCACCAGTCAACCGTGGTTCGGTTACCTACAATCTCTCTCTGCACTTTAAAGGTGTAATGGGCTAATCAACCCAAACCTTCTACCACCTTTTGGTTCTGTTATTCCAATTCATCTCAACCTATTCAGTGCAATAGATGTTCATGTATTGCACAAAGCCCCATGCCAGCCACTGTTTGAAGACTGTTTCTAAATTCCATGTCTAGATACATAGTATCTTCTTCAAAAGCTCATGCATGTTGTCATCACATAAATGTGAATGAATGTGTGAACGTATTTTTGTACATATTTGATTTATATTTTAAAGTATATTACTGATTGAGCCGAAGTGTTTGGAGGCTGCTTTAGTATGAAAACTATTGATTAGACCATCTATAGTATTATTTCTAACAATGTTATAGGACAAAAGAAAAGTTTCCCACATCATGACCTGGCTTTTTAATATGAACATTTCCTAACTAGACAAAAGACAAAAGATTAAATTTAAGATTGCTACCGTAAAAGACTAAGGAATCAGTCACATGTTCATTGTAAGATTGCTATTAAACTGCACTGTGGTATAGTCAACCAAAAAACAACATTTGTATGCGACTGAGACCTCTAACAGCATACTGTTGTAAGTTTACGACCAGAGGAGGGCAACTAGGATTTGTTGACTATCTTTTATGTTTCAAGTGGCCTAGGTTACTTCCCTTTAGAGTTCTTATATACAATATCTACATTTTAGATTGATATTGATAGTGGAGTCAAGAGCATTGATTCAACTTTTTGCACATAAATCGGACTGAAGCATGAAGACTATTTTTAGTATATGTGCTGCTGAAGCAAGTGCAAGGATTCTTGATACCAATCTAATTCTCTACTCACTAATGTGTATACTACCTTTCATCGCCCCTGTTGTAGATGAGGCTAGTGGGATCCTTACTCTGAAACTTTCTTTTATGAATTATTTTATCCACTCCATCTTCAATGGAAGATTTATTCCATCTGGAAATCACCAATTTTCATTATGTTTGTTTTATTCAAAATCAAAATGAATTAATTTTAACCATTCACATGAAGATCAAAGTCATTTTAATTCAGCTTACAATGTCATCTCTATACATGGTTATGGCATCATGGAAATTATAGAACCAAAGGAAAATCTTTATAGCTTATGGTGCTGAAGATCACGTTTTTTTGTGTGCTTTTAACACATAGAGTTCTTCTTGGTAAGTGTAAAATGCTGCATATGTACAGAGAAACTTGTCAGCTAAAAATGCTTGGGGCTTTAGTCTGCATTTCAACAGGATGTGTACAAGCAGATGTTTATTTCAACACTTCATCAGTTGAGCCACCACTGTACATTTGCCTAAAGAGTAAGAAGATAATGACTGAAATGGATGAAGGAGTGAACAAAGGCATGACATTTCCCAGATTGCTTAAGAATATACAGGCAAAGGAAGTTTGTAAGAATGAGTAAAAGAATAATTCACAGTGAGATTTTTTTTCATGGAGGTGATAATTCTTTTTGTGTTTCTCTTTGAATGGTGGATTCTTTGAAAGTTTAAGAAGAGAATGCAAACTGATCTTTATTATCCTATAAGGATTACTAATAGCAAAGGGTCCTTAATTTTAGAATCCAGAAATATCAAGGTGCAAAAACATCTTTGAAGGAAGAGATATAACTGACTTGGCAGAAAAAAAGGGGAAATAAACCCTAATTCAGTGCCTGTATCATGTTGATTACCATGATACATGCATAGTTTCATGCATGGCATCTCATTTGACATTTATAACTTTGTTGGGTAGCTTCTTAGTTTGTTATTTTTATTTTAATAGTTGAAATTCAGAAAGTTTGAATAATTTACCAATATCCACAAAGCTAATAAGGGGTATAAATAGAACTTCAGGATTTGTAATTCCTCATTTACTACATCATGCCTCCTCTACAAAACATTTGAGCTAGTCCTACCAAGAGGCAGGAAATTGCTTTCTTCTTTGAGTAACAAGCTCTGTGGGTATGGCAGATGGAGGGAAGTATAGAAAGCTGCAGTTAGAGTCAAGGATAATATTCTAAATAATACTGCACAGGCTAATTTATCAGAAGAAAACTAACATCAAACAACTATAAAGATGTACCAGTTGGGGGAGGTAGAAGGGAGAGGGATAAGGGGAGAAGGGAGTAGGAAGAAAAACACCCAGAGATTCAAAATTACTGTTTTCCTTTTCAAGAGCATCTGATGATATAAAACAGTTTATATAACCTGATGCTTTCCTCATTGTCCTACTATTCTGTTCACTGTTATTCAGTATACTTCTTTGGTTTGTATTTGTCTCCACAAATATTAACATTTTTCTTTATTCCCAGCCTCTGACCTCTTCATTTTCATTCTACTTACCCCTTTACTTTGGGAGATCATCCTTTCCTGAGGAAAGATGACTCCCAACTCATCCAATTCTTTTTTCCTTCAGTTGAGCATACCTACTTCTCACATCGTACATCCACAACAGACCCGCTTCTCCATATGACCTACTGCAGCAGGGTGGCATTTGGTTCTCCTTGACCTCACTCACCTTCAGACTCACTTCCTGTCTATCAGCAATCACTCTTTTTCTGCTTTGTTCGATGTCTACACTCAGATATCTGTATCTTCACTGTCAGAGCTTTGGATGTTTCCTTGTCATCACTAACTTGGATAATTTCAGTCATCTCCTGATGCATCTTGTTGTTTGTACTCTTGCTCAACTCACTTTACTTCCACACTGCTACAGGAGAGCTTTCCAGGAAGCACAGAAACAATTAGGTGAAGGTCTTATTTTTTTCCCACTTTACTAACATTTATTGTGACCCAGAGATGAATTTGTTCAGTTTAGCTTCTTCCATTTTATTGAGAGAAAAATTAGTTTTAACCTGAAAAACTAGGGATAATATTTCTGAATGGGTAAGATAGCAAGAATATTTTAACTGCATTTGTCAGATAAAATGCATCTTAGCAATAGCACAAGGAAAATGTCTTGCCTACAGAAGAAATTGATCAGGACAAAAAAAATTTTAATAATTAAATGAAAAGCCTATTACAGAGTTAAATTAAAATCTAGTAGGAAAAAAGAGCAGCACCTTCTAAATTAAACTTAATTGAACTAGATTAAGCTGAATTCAAACTGATTAGACTGAGCCTGACATCATTATACATTTTAATAATAATTAATAATGTTTATTGAACACCTACTTGATATAGGGTTTGACATAGTCCCTTCCCCTGAGTTTATCATCCAAATGAGGGAAGGAAACTAAAAGTCTGCTGAAAAAGTACAGAGGAGAAGTAGACTTCAGGGAAATGAATTCTAATAGAACTGACCCCGTTAGACGTGTAGCTTAGTGTTTTAATAGAAGTAGGTAACCAAACAGAATGTTGAAGTCTTTGTAATTGTTGAAGTGATAAATAAAGCTTCAAAATGTCATTCTAAAAAGGTAGGTACTGATGAAGTGGTAAAGTGTCAATTTCAGTAAAAAAGGAACAATTAATTGAAAAAGATATAAGATGTAGTTAACCAAGAATAAAAATGCATATATCATTTAATTTAGTCAGGCATAAATGATGAATAACTTTATTAATAGGAATTTCATGCAATAACTTAATCTTCCTAAACATTAATTCTAACATATGGTTGTACATAGATTCTTTAAAATTTTTTAGTGTTAAAACTTAATTTTTTACAGTCATTTAAAGTTCACAGAAAAATTGGAGCAGAAAGTACAGAAATTTTCCATATACCCCTCCCATGGATAGCTTAGCCTATTATCAACATTTCCACCAGAGTGATACATTTATTACAATTGATGAATTTACACTGACACATTTTAGTCACCCAGAATCCACAGTTTATATTACAATTTACTCTTGGAATTCTACATTCATAAATTCTTTCTATTCTATTTTGAATCTGAGAGAAGTCAAGTTAATTGTTCATTGATTTTAACTTTGCAAACAATCTATTAATTTCTTTGTTTTCTAATAGTTATTATTTTTAGGCACGATTAAAAAGAAGTTGAATTATTTTTCTCTTACCTCTTACAAATGCCTTGAAAAACATAATTTCAAAGAATAATTCTGAAGTTGTCCTGAGAAATAGCAACATTTTAAAATAAGTAGCTTTTCAGAATATCACACCAAAAAAAAAAAGTAAGCTTATTGTATCTTATTACATAATCATAACTTTTAAAGATAAACATGAACTTCCCAGGAATAGGAGTTTTCTAACTGTTGATATTACCCATTTCTCCTTACAGGTCCTCTTTGTCATTAAAGGGATGAGCTTTCTCTCTAACTTGATCTCTTTTCGTCTCGTGAGTTATATAGAAAAGGTATACCCTCCTTTTCCCCCAGCTTTGGCTGATAACCTTCCTGCTATTCGTTAGGAAATACATTAGCAGTTTATTCAATGATTCAGGCAGAATATGTTATCCTCTTATAAAAGGAAGCATTCAATAAGCCAAATATATAATAGCTAGGTAAACAATGCTGTGGTCCTACAACAGGTACACTTCCCTCGCTCCTCTTAAGAATAAAGATATGCTTCCCCATTCACAAGAGATTCCTTAAGGACTTAGAAAAAATTACAAATTTAAGCTAGCCAGAGAAAAGCACATATCCCTTCTGAAGAAAACACATCATCATTTCTAAGAGTAAGGAAATATTGTATATATCAGAAATGTGAAGAACCACCCTAAATTGTGTATGAGGTCAAGTAAATCATAGACCCCTAGCTCTATTCTGCAGTGGTACGATTACAATTTTTTTGATTATTATTTTCTTAATTTTGTTTAGTTTTCCCCCCATTGCTCTCCCCTGCTCCTCCTTCCCATCCCTTCTCCTGCAGTCAGTCTCCACCTCCTTGTCCATGTCCTTGGGTCCTTCACACTAGCTCCTTGACTTTCTCCCTTCTCCCCTCCCCCTAAGTCACCATCATTCTGCTTTTTTTCCCCCTGTGTTTCTTGTTCCTTTCTGCTGTTCTGCTTGTTTTATTCATTAGTCTTTTGTATTAAATAAGAACATACGCTATTTAACTTCTGCTGCCTGGCTTATTTTACTAAGCACAATACTCTCCAATTCCATCCATTCTGTCACAAATGATAGAAGTTCCTTCTTTCTTTCTGCTGTGTAGTATTCTATTGTGTAAATGTACCATAGTTTTTTGATCCATTCATCCACTGAAGGGCACTTAGGCTGTTTCCAGCACCTAGCTATTGTAACTAGCGCTGCTATGAACATAGGAGTATACAGGTTCTTCTGCATTGTTGTTTAAAGATTCTTTGGGTATAATCCTAGCAATGGAACCACTGGATCATAAAGCAGCTCTGTTTTTAGTTTTTTGAGGAAATTCCCTACTGTTCCCTGTAGCAGTCTGTATTCCCACCAGTGGTACACTAGGGTTCCCTTTTCTCCACATCCTTTCCAGCACTGATATTGTTGATTTGTTGATGATGGCCATTCCGACAGGTGTGAGATGGTATGAGATGGTATCTCATTGTGGTTTGCATCCCTCTGATGGCTAGCGATGTTGAGCTTTCTTTCATATGCCTGTGGGCCCTTTGGATGTACTCCTTGGAGAAGTGTCTTTTCAGGTTCTTTGCCCACTTTTTCATTGGGTTGTCTGTCTTCCTGGTGTTGAGTCATATTAGTTCTTTATATATTTTGGAGATCAAACTCTTGTCTGAGGTGTCATTAGCAAATATGTTTTCTCATGTGGTTGGTTGCCTTTTCATTTTGTTGACTTTTTTTAGCTGAGAAGGAACTTTTAGTTTGATGTAGTCACATTTGTTTATTTGTTCCTTTATTTTCCTTTCCCTGGGAGAGATATCAGTGCAAATATTGGTGTGTGGCAAGAAGTGGCAGTGGGATGTGAGAGAGAAAGCAAACTTTACCTCTTATATAAAGATGGGTGGGGGGAAGTAGTCACAATATTTCAAGATTAAAATTAAATACCAAAAGGTAGCATAGGAGTAAAACTAGTTGATTTGGGCTGTGGCAATAAGCTTATGATACAACACTAAAACCACATTCCATGAAAAGTTGATAAGTTGGACTTCATTAAAATCAAATAAGTCTGTTCTATAAAAGGCACTGTTAAAAGAATAAAAATAAAAGCCACAGACTGGGAAAAGTATTTGAAGAACATATGAGAAATGTCCAGAAGGTATCCAGCCATTTTATATGAAAAATAGGGACATTTGTTGAAGAAGGTACAAGATAACAAGAAATACTGTACATAGGACAATGACACATCAGTCCTCTTCAAAATGGCACCTTGGGACCTCAAACAGTTCTCCTAATTGCTACTAGCTGCCCCATTGTATTTTCCTGAATCTCATTGACAGTCTGAAATCTCTTTCATTTCAAAGGTGATTTTAGTTTTGGGGAAAGTCAGAAGCCATAAGACTGCAAACCTGTACTGTTAGGAGGACTGAATCACATGAGTGATTTGATGTTTCACAAAAAACTCTGCCTGAGACATGATTCAGGAGCAGGCATGTTGTCATGAAGAAGCTGCCCATCACCAGTTGCCCAGAGCTTCAGCCTTCTGATTCATCCATACCATTCTTGTTATATTAACAATGGCTGGGCCTTTTCAGGACAGTCCTCGCATACCTGAAAAATAACAGCAAGTAAATAACCCAATTAAAATGAGCAGAACAATCTCAATTCATATGTCATTTGGTGGTTGGAAACGAATACATCAGTGAGATATCACCACAACTTACTGGAATGGCAAAAATCCAAAACACTGATTACATCAAATGCTGGTATGAATGTAGAGCAACAGGAATTCTTATTTACTGTTGGTGAGAAAGCCAAATGTTAAAGCTACTTTGGGAAACTGAGGTTTTCTTACAAAGCCAAGAGAGCCTTACCACATGATCAGCAATTGTGCTCCTAGAAAAACTGGCACATAAATACTTATAGATGCTTAATTCATAATTGCCAAACTTTGGAAACAATCTAGATATTGTTCAATGGGTGTATATGTAGATAAATTATAGTATATACATAATGGAATGTTATTCAGTGGTAAGAAGAACTAGTCTATCAAGTCACAAAAAGACATGGAGGAACTTTAAATGCATGTTACTCAGTGAGAGAAGACTGTATGCTTGATTTCAAATTGTAGTGGCTTAATAAACTAAGTCTTTTATATAAAAAATTAATTATTGGTATATATGGGGGAATGAGTTATAAGATTTGCATAGTCATTCAAGGACCTAATCTGAGGAAGGTTTTGTTATTTTCAATGTGTGTCTTCTACAATCACCATGTGTATTGCTATCCATCCAAAGGATAACAAAACAGTGAAAAAGTAATACATGGAAGAAGTTTTGAGATAGATCTGTAGTCCTTCTTCCAGTATTTAATTGACCTGAATTTATTCATGTGGGCACACATAAGTACAAAGGAGCCTGGGAAATAGGGTAAAGGAAGTAAGTACATGTTAAATATGGATAGATATAGGTGTAAATATAACCTCTGAAGTACATACATGTTATTCATTACATACATTAACTAATGCTTGTGGTAAGATAGGACTAGAATGATACTGGGGATATATAAAATTTTATTAATGAAGCCAGTGATTATTTCCATGACAATATGTCATGTCCTGAGGAATATGATTAACACAGTCCTCTGTAGCTGAGATAAAAATACGTATAAAAGAAAGTTAGGGCAATCCTACTAAAAATGCAGTTTTTTTTCTCAACTTGTTGAGGATAGACATCTTAAGATTCTTTCTATTATTTTAAGTTTCATCATTTTTTTTTCTTTCCCAGGAGAGCTAATTTCTCACCGCAGTCTTGAATCATGACAGATAATTAGGAAATCTGGTCAGGCTTTTGCAGTGTCACAGCTCTGCAATTTTTGTATTGTTAGAAAATAGCTTTAGGGGAGACATACATATGAAAAAAAGTATAATAAGGGTGAGAGTGCATTAGCCTAAAGTATAATTTTATTGTTTTCCATCTGTTGTAATTATGAAAATAAACTCTTTTGTACTCTGATCAGCAGGATAAGTCATTGGAAAGATGTTTGCGTCTTGCTACATATCTTGTTATCTGTTATAAATAAGAACATGTTATCTGTATGGGTTTCTTTTTTTTCTTTTTCCCTTAGGAGCAGAGCCATTGCAATTTTCCCATTAGAAGAGTCATTTTTCCCTCCAAACCAAAATAGCTTGAGGGAATCATATTTGTTTCAATTAATCATTACTGCATATGGGATTTCGATTTGCATTGGCACATATTTCCAAGGTGACTGAAAAAAGCATCATTTTAAGAAAAGAATCATTTAAATATCATAGGTATTTGACTAAGAATAGTGTATGTGCTTTATATTGAGGGTGTTAGACTATTCTATAAGCATCATTCAACTAAATTTTACAGTGACAAACTGAGTCAAGAAATATAAGCTATATTCTTCCTCTTCCTGACACTCCTATTATCTAAGCTGCTGAAAGTTTTCCTTAAAATATGCACTGATTATTTTAGAATAATAAGGAGCAATGCCCTTGCACTGAAGATTAACCTCCTTAACTGAAAGTTTATTATCTCTAACTTAGCAAAGAGACCTAACTTTGATATGGATGGTGTAAAAAATAAAAACCAAGGTTTTTCCTACAGCATCATTTTTACCCTTCCCTAAAAAAGGGCTATGAAAAATTAATGGTTATTGATGGACTCCTATTTTATTGTGCAATGCATGTTTAATGCATTTCTAGAGCACTTTTAGGTACATAGAAAATTGAAATGAAGAGATTCCTCCTGTACCCCACTCCCTAGATATGCATAGCCACCCACGCCCATCCTCAGCACCCCACCCCCTAATAATACATTTGTTGGAACTGAAAGTCCATAGTTTACATTAGGATTCTCTCATGGTGTTGTAGAACGTGGGTTTGAATAATGTATAATGGCATGAATATCAATATATAGTATACAAAGTAGTTTTACTGCCCTAAAAACCCTGGATTCTCCACCTTTTTCTCCAACCTCTAACAGCCACTGATCTTTTTATTATCTCCATAGTTTTTACTTTTCCATCATGTCATATTGTTAGAATCATGCAGTATGTATTTAGCCTTTCCATATTGGCTTCTTTCACTTAGTAATATGAATTTCAGTTTCCTTTATGTCTTTTTATGGCTTGATAGCAGGCTCATTTGTTTTGAGTGCCAAATAATATTCCATTGACTGGATGTGCCATGGTTAATTCCTTCAATTATTTAAAAACATCTTGGTTACTTCCAAGTTTTGACAATTATGAATAAAGCTGCTACAAATATCTATGTGCATGTAACCTATTTTTCATCATTTGTAGGAGATGGAGGGAATAGAAACAGTGCAATAGATTTTTGAAGAGACTCTAGAAAGATATGAACCAATGATTCTCTCAAATCTAATTTTCAGAAGTCTCTTGAGAAATTTTTTTGTTATACGAATTCCTCAACCTACTAAATAAAATTATCCAGGGACAAGGCCACGGAGATTGTATTTTCAACAAGTTTCTTATCTACCTCTAGTCATCACCTAGATTTGGAAAACACTGCTCCTGGCAACTCATTAATTTTAGAAAAACATGACACAGAGAGTTTAAGTTATATAACCAGTATGTGGAAGAGTCAGGGTAAGAATAAGAAAGTATTTTTGGTTTTAACCCCCAAATATTACATTAATTAGAAGTGTGAGAGCAGAGTTTGTACTAATTTGTTTGTTTGTATTATGCATGATTAAAAAAAAAAAAAACTTGCTGACTTTTGCCCTGGCTGAGTATCTCAGCTGGTTAGAGCATCATGTCAAATGATGTCAAAGTTGAGACTTGAATCCTCAATCAGGGAACATACAAGAATCAACCAATGAATATGTAAATAATTGGAATAGCACATCAGTGTCTCTACGTCCTCTCTCTCAAATCAATCAATATTTTTTAACAACTTCTTGACTGGATACAAAGATATTAATGCATGTTTTCTACTATTACATTATGTGAAGGCTCAACAAAGTAGGGAAAACTCAACCTTAATTCAAGGTGCTCTGAATGGACTTAACCTCTAGCAGAATAAAATATTGTGAATTTTCTTTCTTGGGGCCCCCTAGTCAAAGAGTCAGTCTATGAAGGAGACTTCTTAAATCTTTTTATTTTCAACACTTCTCAATTTAGGGTATTTGAGTAAAGGGTGCCCTGCCACTTTAAATTCTCTAAAGAACTTGATATGAGTTATGTCTCCATAGGATTATACACTGAGGAGATTTACCATGAAGAAGCCAACTGGTAGCATAATGGAGGTGTTATTAAAGTGCTTCCATATTTTTGTGACTTCATAATATTCTCTAAAAGGAATGCAATCAGTTGGACAATACCTTGTTGTTCTGTTTGAGCTCTTATCCCCAGCCCCCAAGAACCTTTTATAGTTTGGTTTTATAGTTTTAGCAGATTCCTATACTGCTTAAGAAATCTTATTTTTTGAATTTGTTATATGTCTGTATATATATATTACATATATCTATATTGGCAAAACAATATAATTTTTAGATTTATAATAAATACAATTTTTCTTTTATGAGTGAATGACTCAAGTTGACAGTACAGAAATTGATCTATGGCAGTCAAATCTTAACTTAGAAGCTCCTTGTATACCCACCTTATGATTTTAGATCATCTAAAACAATCTTTTAAGACAATGCCAATTTTGAGAAGAAATAATCTACAGTACCAGGTTAGGATAGGGAAGCTTTTAGATAACAAACCTTCCAGTAGAACTAGTGCCACCAGATTTTTAGAATATGATGGTTTAGGCATAATGTGTTTACATGATGACTCAAATTAAAATTAAGCAAAAGTCTTTATAAAGATATTTGTATATCTAGCTTTAAGTTTGGTCTTAAAGACAAAAATGAGAGCTAACTGATACTGATTTATTTATATAATTTTCTTTTTTCCACGAAGAATTTTTGGAGGTTTACAAAATCACCTGTGATAAGTTGAAGAGCTACAACTATAGTCATGCAGCAAAGAAATATAAACTGGAGGTCAGCTTTGCAGGCTTAGTGGGGAATGCCGTGATTAATAGTCTTCGGGAGCATTTGGACAACTCTAACCAACCACTAAACAAGATTTCAAGGCTGAATATGCAGTGCCATAATTGCAGGCTAAACTTTACAGATTTTTGTTCCCAAATTGAAGTTTAATCAGTGTATATAATAAAGGCAAGGCATACAGGCACTAGTGGAATTTTTTTTTATTCACTTAGTAGAAGATAGTCTCATTGTTGTTCTTTTTGGTTCACTTTTAATTAATCATATTCTTTGGTACATAGATCTTGTGCATGACGAGAATAGTGAAGCTTAGGTAACAAGCAAAAGAGCCAGCTGGCATTTTATACCTAAGCTTAGTCATAAGGTAAAAGGTCGTTCAACATACAGTGAAAGGTCATTACTAAGAAGTGATTTCTAGTTATTGGAATAGATATACTCAAGAGAGTGCCCTTTAACATTTTGGAAAGTTCTTTTTCTTAGTGGGTGATAAAATGTCTCAACTATAGCTAACTTTTGTGACAGAAGAACCAGGTAAAATTGATTAGCTTCAGAAGACTTGAAGTTTTTACTATATTTTTGAAGTGAGCACATGACTTTCTCTCCTACATGAAATCTTCATTCAACCAAATGCCCAACCTAAGAAAGATGCATTTAAATTTGACAACTCCCTTTTTTCTCATCCTACACATTCAGTAACCATTCCTATCAGTTCTACTTTTTTAACCCTCCTTATGAGAAAGTAAGTTTATCATTTTGTATAGTTAAATTTTAGTTTATTAGAATGAACACAACAGATTGGAATGTAAACTATTTATATGCATAACCATTGCCTGTTTTCTTTCAAAATTCAGTGAGATGATTTGACTATCGTATATCTTTGGGCACTATGACTAGTTAGGTTAGGCAAGTAATACAACTGGGAAAAGTCCAACCACTGTTAATATAACAAGAACAGTTTTCATTATATTGATGTGATCTGGCAGCCAAGGAGAGTGGACTGGAATGCACATGCATGAAGTACAGTGGACTTCACTGTACTAGTCAGTGAGGTTGGTAGATTCTGTTGAGTGAGCATGTGTACCATGTGGCCATTGCATTCAAAATGAGTGAGTAGAGCAATAAATCTGCATCAGATTTAGCGTTAAGCTTGAACATTCCTCTGTGGAAACTATTCAGATGATTCAGTAGGCGATAGCTATGGTACTAGTGATTGGCAGCTTCATCACAACAACGTGTCTGCTCATGAATCAACATCTGTGCAAAGTTTTTGGCAAAACATCAGATCATCCAGTGACTCAGCCCCCCTACTGCCCAGATTTGCACCCTGTGACTTTTGGCTTTTCTCAGAACTAAAATCATCTTTGAATGATAAGAGATTTCCAACTATCTATGAGATTCAGGAAAACACAGTGGAGCAACTGATGGTAATTGGGACAACTGTGTGAGGTCCCAATATGCCTACTTTGAGGGGGATTGAGGCATCATGGTCCTTTGTGCAATGCTTCTTGTCTCATGTATCTTCTTCAGTAAATGTCTCTATTTTTCATATTACATGGCTGGATACTTTCTGGACAGGCTTAATCTGTGAAGCAGTGAGTGACATTTTTGTTTTTGTGTTTTGTTGCTACTGACTGGTATTAGGAGTAGAGAATTCATGGCTTACATAGAAAGTTTTGCATAATTTTTACACAAAATTTGTCCATGCTATATCATGATGTTTCCCATGTTGCTTTGTAAGGTAACCATGTTTTACTCCTCTCACCAACATCACCTCCTCCATCTTTAAGGTTCCTTTAGTGTTTTTTGAAATTCTATGGACTCAAAGTGAGACGCATTGTTTTATTCTTTGGAATATTGTGTTCATGAGTTCTCATAGATTCCAACTAAGTGCAGTGTAGCCCTGAGCAGTAAGATCTAGAAGACCTGTCTGATCTGGAGGTTATTAAATTATTCAGGAAAATAGAATAGAAACCTCTGAGTTCTTTCCTGGTATCATCCAAGTCAGGTACTAATGAGAAAAACTGATTCTGCCTGATAGATGAGCTGGGGAAAGGACACAATTAGGGTTCTTCTCTTGCAACATCTCATTCTTCCAATCCATGTTATTTCTTACTGAATTGAGAGAAAAGCTCCTCGGAGTTGGATATATAACAACATGAAATAGAATCATGGCTTACATGTTACACAAATGTAACTCTAGGGAAAGAAGAAGGAGAACATTTATGTGATCATACATGACCCAGTACCTGAATAGGACACAGGTAGAATGTAACCTGGGAGCATACATAGGCCAAACACAAATTAGGCATATTAAATCTACTCCAAAAGCCCAGGGAGAATACAACCGTGAACCACTTTGCTCAAGACAAGGCACATTATTTCCAATTTCTTTTTAACATTTCAGAAAAAAACTAATTAAAAATAGGTCCATATTAAATTTGTGAGCTCTTGTTTGCTCTTGCATTTCCCCCCTTCATTCTTGTACTTTTACCGTATCATATATGTGTTCTATTTATATTTATTCAATATATAATATTAAAATGTAATAATTGTATACTTGTGAATCTATATACAATATGTCATATATATATATCAATATTTTATAGTGAAGAATTTTAGGACCTAAGTAATATATGTCATAAAGTATTATCAGATCTTTAAAATCATAGCTCTAATAATTGTAATAATCACTTTGTTAATTAATTAATTATATGGCATAAAAAATGTCCCAGAATAGCTACAACAGTCTTTAGAAAAAAGAATGAAGTAGAAGGAATCACAATATCAAATTTCAAACAATATTACAAAGCCGCAGTAATCAAAAACAGTCTGGTACTGGCACAAGAACAGACATACAGATCAATGGAACAGAATAGAGAGCCAGAAATAAACCCAGGACTCTATGGGCAACTAATACTCAACAAAGGGGGAAGGAAAATAAAATGGACAAATATCATATGATCTCACCCATTACAGGACAATAATGAACAAAACTAACAAAACAGAACCAAATATATGAATACAGTGAATAGGCCTTCAGTGGTCAGGGGGAAAGGGGTTGGGGGGAGGGAGGAGCAGCCTAGACAAGAACCTAGTATAAAGGAACCATGGACATGGACAGCAGGTGGGATTGACTTTGGGGGGAATGGGTGGGTGGGGAGGGGGACAGAGGGGAGCAAAAAGAGGATGGATGTAATACAACAACAATAAAATTTAAGAAAAAACAAAAAATTTAAATAAAAATTTTAAAAGGTAAAAAAAAAAAATTAAACATGTACCTCAGTATCACCCTGCCATGTCCCTTCTAGGTATTTATCCAAGAAAAATAAAAACATGTCCTCACAGACACGAAAAAGAAAAGAAAATGGAGTGAAAATAGCCTCTTCAACAAATGGTTTGGGGGAATGTAGACAGGCAAATGCAAAAAAATGAAACTAGACTACCAACTTATCCCATACACCAGAATAAACTCAAGGTGGATAAAAGACTTAAATGTAAGCACACCTCAGACAAGGGTTTGATCTCCAACATGTATAAAGAACTAATACGACTCAACACCAGGGAGACAGACAACCCAATTAAAAACCAGCAAGGGACGTGAACAGATATTTCTCCAAGGAGGACATACAAAGGGCTCATAGACACATGAAAGAATGCTCAACATCACTAGCCATCAGAGAGATGCAAATTAAAACCACAATGAAATACCACCTCACACCTGTCAGAATGGCCATCATCAACAAATCAATAAACAATAAGTGCTGGTGAGGATGTGAAGACAAGGGAATCCTGGTTCATTGCTGGTGAGAATGCAGACTAGTGCAACCACTATGAAAAACAGTATGTAATTTCCTCAAAAAACTGAGAATAGAACTGCCTTATGACTCACTGCTAGGATTATACCCAAAGAGTCTTGAAACAACAATTCAGAAGAACCTATGCAACCCTATGTTCATAGCAGCACTAGCTACAATAGTCAAGCACTGGAAACAACCTAAGTGCCCTTCAGGGGATGAATGGGTCAAAAACTGTGATACATTTATACAATGGAGTTCTATGCAGCAGAATGAAAGAAGGAACTTCTACCATTTGTGACAGCATCGATGGAGATACCATGCTTAGTGAAATAAGCCAGGCAGCAAAAGTTAAATAGTGTATGTTCTTCTTTAATACAGAAGACTCATAAAACAAGCAGAGGAACAGAAAGGAACAAGAGACACAGAAAAAAACAATGCAGAATGATGGTGACTAGGGGGAGGGGAGAAAGGGGGAAAAAGGGAAAGGGTTCAGTCAAGGAGCGAGTGTGAAGGACCCAAGGACATGGGCAAGAAAGTGGAGACTGACTGCAGGGGGAGCAGGGGAGAGCAATGGGGGAAAAATGAAACAATTGTAATACAACAGTAATAAAGTTAATGAAAACACAATAATGAATGGCCCTGCAATAAAGGAATTGCTCATGTGTAATACCTTGGCTTGGTTGACAGTCAAGAAAAATAGCCAGTCCACAAAATTTATAGAAGAGAAGCAGATGTGATATATGGAATACTATAAATCCTAATTATTGTTTGATATTTTTTTCTCTCAGTGCTCTCTCAATTAAAATATTTTATTTTGACAGAAAACTTCAATACTTTATGATAATCTTATTTTGCTTGCAGATCAGTGTCTTCTGTCCCATTCCTAAATACCATTTCTGTGGTTCTCCCTAGTGATTCTTTAGCGCACATAAGATTGGGGAGAATGGGAAAAATTGAATGTATGAACTTATATTTTAGAATTCAAATAGCAGCTTTTTGAGGGGATACTGGGAGAAACAAGTCTTTTGAGTCCAGATTATGTTCTCTGTTTTATAAAAATACTTTTAATTAGAATATACTTAAATTTCTATTTTTATCTTACTTTCTCCCATACTTAGTTATTTTTCATTATTCAACACCTACTTAATTTATTTTAATAAGCAACAGTAATAGAAAGAAGAAAGGAATTATTTTAGACACTTATGTAACCACTAAATTTTACAAACATTAAATGTTTTGTTTTATGGGGTACATGTATGTTATGTTTAACCATGACTCCCTGTATTCAAAATCAGCAATCTGAGGAAAGCAGAGGCTGATGCTCAATTTAGAGAATAATCATTTGTCCATTAAAAAATTATTCTCAAAGCACTTATAAATAATAACTAAATCTATGATTCAATGTAGGATTAATAAAAACTAGTTTAGATAACATAGTTGTGTTATACAAACACAGTGTTTCAGATATAATCTATACTTTTGTCCATACCACACATTTAATCATATTATAACCTACTTTTATAAACAAAATAGTTGTACCATTTCTAATCTTTAAAAGCAGAAATCCATCATGTTTATTTTGTTTTATGTCAAATCCTTGTTTCTTTCTGTGCTTACCACCCATAATTTTTAACTTTTTAAATTTTTTCTCATTTCTATCTGAAAGATAAAGCTATTTAATTCTGAATGGTAATCTTTCTGCAGATTTAAGTGACTGAAGAGAAGACTGTTTCAAAACCAAAAGTTACAACTTAAGAAATAACAAAAATAACTTCTATCCTTTATAAAAAGTATGAAGTCTAAGCAGGAATATCACCAGATGAGCAAGAAGTTACTTCTACTAAAATTAATCCTGGCACCCTGGAAAGTACAGAGCATTTGGCCTGCCAAGAATTTCTTTAGAGCCCATGAATCTGTGACAGGAAGTGAGATTTCAGGAAATCTTTTTCTCATTCTGGAGTTCTACCATTAGTCCACATGACTTGAAGACTCAATATATTTTATCTCATTTGAAAAATATTAGTTATATTGTGTAGTTTTTAAGAGCTATTAATAATCTCAGTTGGATTAGACAATTATGAAAAATATTCTGAATGTTCAAACATCATAAAGTGGCATTAAAACTTCAAGACATTGGAAAGCATTGCCTAATAGCATAATAACCATTCAAAAGGAAAATTTCAGAACAGAATATGAAGTCTGCCACTATGCTGTCCCACTGGAATAGGCTGACTGGTTTTTTTTTGTTGTTGTTGTTGTTTGTTTTTTTGTTTTTTTTTTTAAAGTACTTTACAACTCCCTAAAGAGCTATGAATCCTGGGTCTGCCAAAATAGATTAAGCAGTTGGTTCACAAGATAAGAGCTCTACAGGGAAAACATTTAGGGCCCACTTAGGTTTGGATGTCAGCAAAACTAACTGGGAAGAAGGTGCATGATGCTGGCCAATTGGGTAGGATTTACAGTGACTGAAGATTGCTCCATAAGTGCTAAAATAGCAGGTCATCTCTGAGACTCCCTCTTGGAGTGAGCAACCATTCAATTGCCCTTGAAGTGTCACACAGTTATTTTGATGGACTCAGAGTCCTATCAGGTCATCTTGCTATCTTTCTAACAAATTTTAAAATGCCCTTTAAGTAATTCTAATAAAGGGCTAACCAGCATTTAGTTAAACTCTTCCAGTGATGGGGGAGCTCACTACTTCACAAGGCAAATTATCTCTTTATCTTAATTTTTAAAAATATTTTAGTTTATATTAAAGTGATTTTACCTATAGCAAACTGGTTATAGCTTAGAGTTGTAACTAAACATCTTCCAACAGAAATGAAGGTAATACATGCATACGTGAGAAAGCTTCAAATGTTTAAAGGCATGTTGGGGGTTGAATTTTACTTCTTTTGCCTGCTAACTGTGTGAACTTGGGTCATTTTTAAAATTCACTGTCCTTATTTTCCTCACTACTGAAATGATAAGAAATAAGAAGAGCACTTCTTTTATAGGTCCAGTTAGAGGATTAAAAGCCTGAGACATAGTAAGTATTGAACTAACTGAATACTTTACCTACTTAATCTTTCAAAACCTCCTCCTTATATCAGGTGCTAAAGAAACAACATTTCTTTGACCTAATGGAGTTTTCTTTGAAATGAAATAAAAAATAATTAGGTGATAACAATAAAGTGTGCTGAGTGTTCTGAGAGGTGGCCTACAATGAGTGCTGGGGACTATGAACAAGGCAACACAAAATTTAAATGGAGATCTAGGGACACTTCCAAGCAGAGGTGATGTTTAAGGTGAGATGTGAGGGATATTGAATTGACCAAGTGAAGAAAATGAAATTAAAAGGGTTCTAAGAAAATGGAATAACATGTAAAATAAACTAAGAGGTAATGAGAAGAACAACCATTTTAGAAATAAAGGCTGTTCAACATGACTTGCATATAGTGTTATTAGCAATGATAATAATAAAGTTGAAGATTAGGGAGAGGCTTTGTAACACTGTTACCTGCTGAGAGAATGAGAAACTATTGAAAGATTAAAAGGCACAGTGGATAAGGTGCTGGCCTGTGAACCCAAAGGTTGCTGGTTTGATTCCCAGTCAGGGCATATAATGAGGTTGCAAGCCAGGTCTCCAGCCAGGTCTGTAGCTGGAGGCAGGTGAAAGGCAACCATATATTGATGTCTCTCTCCCTCTCTGCCTCTCTCCCTTTCCCTCTCTCTAAAAATAATAAAATCTTTTTTAAATTAAATTAAAAAAAGAAAGATTATGAGGTTTGTCCCGAAAGTATTGAGCCAATATCAATATAATTAAAATGGTTTGCATGACCAATACTTTTGGGACAGACCTTGTATTTTCAAAAAGCAATGATCAGATTTGTAGCAAGGGGAACACATGAAAATTTTCACATGAACTGATGCATTGTCAGAGAATGAAGTCAAACTTCATAGTCCTGGTGGTGTCCAAGTGGGGTATACCTTGGAACATTTTAGTGCCATAATATATACACTATTATCTTTTCGAAAAGTCACCTTGGCTGGTAGCACAGTGGATAAGGCCAATGAACCTGAAGGTCACTGGTTCCATTCCCCAGCCAGGGCACATAACCAGGTTGCAAGCCAGGTCTCCAGTCAGGTCCGTAGCTGGAGGCAGGTGAAAGGCAACCATACATTGACGTATGTTTCTCTCTCTCTCTCTCTCTCTCTCTCTCTCTCTCTCTCTCTCTCTCTCTCTCTCTCTCTCTCTCTCTCTCTCTCTCTCTCTCTCTCTCTCTCTCTCTCTTTCTCTCTCTCTGCCTCTCTCCCTTTCTCTCTCTGGAAATAATAAATAAAATCTTAAAAAAAAAAAAAGTCATATAGCCCATATGTCCCAGCTTACACCCCTAGCCAGAGCATAATAGTCATAGTGCCCTCCCAAAAATTATATGAAAATTACATAGTTCTTTATTGTGCCACTCCTTTATTCTCTTTCCAGTAAGTTACTGGGAGGAACGGAAAAGCTTTCTATGTTCTAGTAACCCATTATTTGGCAATTTGATTGTCCTTATTCAAAAAATGAAACATCTCGTGTTCTATTGTGCCAAAGCTATTTTTTAAAAATGTTTGATGCAGAGCTTCCTATAGTAGAAATGATCATTTTCTTAGGAAACTTGGCTGTACTGAATGAAAATGCCTGAGTTTGGGTGAGTTCAAATGTGGCCATGGGAAAGGGTGGCCAAAGAAAATCAGTGAAGTCCCTACCTGTTGGATAGATGAAGGATTGTTTTGGGATGACAAGATTTAGGGTACAAGGAAATCTAGAAGCTGGTATTCAATTCTCAAATAAACAAGGAAAAGTGACCAAAGTCTTAAAATTGCAACAGTGAAAAGGGTAGAGGCACAGTATATATAAAGATGTGTTCTGCACAGAGCAAGGAATTTTACATGAGGATTGAAGGGAGGTGATCTGGAAATTGAGGCTGAAGGTAAGGAATCCTTAAGCCAGATTGAAGCAAGCATCCGTTCATTTCTCAGGCTTGGCTCTGCCATCTGTGAGAGGCTCGGTGAGGTGAGCAGAGATGCAGAAAGTGGTAAGGTCCTTCTGAAATGAACATAAAGCCTAGTGAATGGAGAAGTGAGGCCAGTCTTCTTGCCCCCACTGAGTGGACACGAGGAGGTTCATGATTTGCCACAGCTTGAATGTTAAGGCAGGGGTGAGGATTTGTGAAGTTTCACAATTTGCCCTCTTTATTACTAATATTTATGGAGAGTTTAATAACTAGTGGCACATTTGTAGCAATCCTACTATTTACACAACTGTGAGATTAGAGTAGGGTGGCCAGCATTACTTAGAAATGAGGAACCCTAGGTTTCCAAGAAGGTAACTAATTGTAGGTAGCTGAGAGGCACAGAGGATTTGAACATCAGTCTTTAAACTTTCAGCCCCGTCTCTTTTTCACAATGATTATATGATGTAAGTAGAAACAGTGGTAGCATTTTCAGATCCATTTAGTTTCAGGTGACATCTAATTCACAGCATCTCCCCATGAGTGGTTGATCCCCATACGCCATAGGGTGACTGTACAATGATCTCTGCTCATATGGCACCTCAGTGAACTCTGCCACCCTGTGGACCACGGAACACCCTCTTAAAGAAGACTTGTACTGCAGTCTAAGGTTTTCAAGGAAGGCAGAATGATAGGTTCTCCCAGAATTGTTCCTTCTTATTGTAGGTAATCAGCCTGAGCCCTACGGATAGTGACTGCTCCCTATACCTACTATTGCTGTGTTCTTTTGATTTTTCTTCATGTCTTGGTTAACATGTTTTTATAGTTAGTACTCAATTACATTAAAATTGTATTATTGAAAATAATAAGTAGTTTCTGCCTTCTGATTGAACCCTGACTAATGAGATAAGCGTCCAGCTGAGATTTTCCCACCTTCATCATCCACAGTTGAATTTCTTTTCCCCTGTTTACTTCTAATAGTTTGCTAACATCTGCTATGCAATTAAATGTGAATGATTATTTTTGTTGTTGTTATTATTGCTGTTGTTGTTATTTGTAATGCCTATTTTACCCACTACATAATGAGGTTAAGAAATGGGCTGTTTGATTATGAAGAGTCCTTAAAAAATTAAAAATGGAACTGCCTTATGACCCAGCAATTTCACTTTGGGGTATATATTTGAAGAAATCCCAAAAGAACATATGCATCCCTATGTTCACTGTAGCATTAGTTACAATAGGTAAGATATAGAAGAAACCCAGGTGTCCATGAATAGATAAGTGGATAAAAAAGCTGTGTTACATATATACAATGGAATATTACTAGGCCATAAAAATTAATGAAATCTTACCATTTGAAACAGCATGGATGAACCTAGATGGTTACTCAATGAAATATTAGTCAAAGAAAGACAACTACCATGTGATTGCACTCATATGTGTAATCTAAAGAACAAAATAAACAAAATTGAAACAGACTCTTAGAGAATAGGCTGATGGTTGCCATTCTGGAACAAGGGATCCATCACAATTAAGCCTCAGTTACAAAAGCAACTTTCACAGCCAATTCATTGGAAAATATCCAAATGAAATTGTAAAATACTTGGCGAGTCCAGCCTGTACTATACAATGTTATTCTGATTTATAAAAATAAAATTTTAACCTAAAAAAAAAAAAAAACAAAGAAAGAGGTTGGGAAATGGGTGGAAAATGAGAAGGAATTAAGAAGCACAAATTGGTAGAGAATAGTAATGGGGATGTAAAGTACAAAATATGGAATGTAGTCAGTAATATTGTAATAACTCTGCATGGTGTCAGGTAGGTGCTGGCAATATTGGAGGGAATACTTACATTTCTTAAAAATTTTTATTCATTATTTTTATAGAGAAGGGAAAGGAAAGAGGAAGAAAGGGAGAAAAACATCAATGTATGGTTGCCTTTCACCTGCCTCCAGCTACAGACCTGGCTGGAGATATGGCTTGCAACCCGGTTATGTGCCCTGGCTGGGAATTGGACCAGCAACCTTTGGGTTCACAGGGCAGCACCAAGGGAATACTTAAAAAAACATTTTTTTTTAAAGATTTTATTTATTATTTTTAGAGAGCGGGGAAGGGAGAGAGGCAGAGAGAGAAAAAGACATCGATATATGGTTGTCTTTCACCTGCCTCCAGCTAAGGACCTGGCTGGAGACCTGGCTTGCAACCTGGTTATGTGCCCTGACTGGGAGTCGAAACAGCCACCTTTGGGTTTGCAGGCTGGTGCCTTATCCACTGTGCCACCAGCCAGGGCTGGGAATACTTTTTAAAGTATATGATTGTCTAACCACTCTGCCATTCTGATGGATACTTTAAACCAATACAAAATAATATTGATTGTAAATTAAAATTGAAAATAATTTGAAAAGAAATAGACTACTTATGCTTATCTTAGTTTTTTTCCCTACTCCTTCCCAACCCAAGCACTTAACACAGAGCTACATTCAAAATGATGTTCTCAACAAATATATGCCAATGCAATAAATAAGCATTCCCAGAATCAACATATCAAAATGGTCAAATTGATAATACCCTTCAAAACTAAAATTTCTAATGTTGACACAAGTTCAATGGTAACCATTCTGACTTTCTAGAGCACATTACACTGGCTATGCACATCTATTTAATTCCCTTCCCACCTGTTTCTTCACAATGTCTGCTTTTTATAGAGCGAAATCAAGGGACATTTTCACATACAAATCCATTGCGTAATGCCTGCTTGAGGACATAATGTAAAATTAACCATTGGGAATTGTCTGATTGCTGTTTGGACTCATCTGGCCCTGACTTCCCAAATACTCCAGAATAAATTTCAAAACAGTATAAATTTACCAGCCAAAGAAATATTTCTTGGGAGGGAATAGGGAGTTGGTGAATAAAATGGAAGATGCTCTTTTTGGCTGCTACAGGCTGGATTATGCCAAATTTCCATGGTTGGTGATTTTGCTTCCAGGAAAATCCCCATATTATTTGCAGAGGAAGAGTGATGACCCTGGCAAGTGAGCAAAGTGATTCCTTTCTTACGGAGAGGACCTCTAAACTTCAAATATAAAGCTCATACAGTGCATGCCTATCTGTACCCACCCAACCATTTATTGAGGAGTAGAAGCTTTAACTACTTCCTCTTCACTTAATTGATGTGAAGAAAGTTGAATACAATAATTCTTTCTGAAGTACTCTTGGTCACATTTAGGAACTATGCTCCTGAAGTTGGAAATACAGTATGATTTATTTTTTGCTTGACTGATCCGCAGATACTAACTCTAACTCATTGTGTCATCACGTGGAACTTTCCTTTGCAGTTTAAATGGTGACTTTGTATTTGGTTGATTTCATGATCATAAATTTCATAAATTAGCCCATGAATCTAGAGAGTAAGAATTCCTTGTATGCATGGATCATAATTGAGGAATCAGCTAGCAATTGGCAAAGATAGGCTATATGTTGATGAATCTCTCACACCTCCCCTCTATCGGATCAGTATTCCCCCTATGTAGTAATATTTTTACCTTCTTGAGGTTAGGGTCTATGCTATAGTCATCTACTATCCTCAGCAACTAGAATGGTGCAGATCATGCAATATGAATTTAGTTGATTGTGCGTTAGCTGGGTTACTTCATTCTTTAGTTACACATTGATCTTAATAGTATAGGGCAGGTAACAGAGAAAGGTGTCAAGCCCTAAAACAGCCAATTCAGGTTTTTGTGCACACAGAATGTCTTCATCTGTAATACAAGAACCTCTCTTCTTAATCTTTTTATGGAGATAACTGAAAATATTATCAAATTTTACATATGATGTGCTGCACAAAAAGTATTTTCCCACTGATTTAACTAGAAAACATCTTTCATGGCATGTAGTTAAAATATATATATATATATATTCTTTAGAGGAAATACCCTTCCATAGCTCTGACTTCAGCATCCTCCTATTCTTATCTTCAGAATATTTTTTTCTGCTGATATACGAGCTCAGATTTTCCAGTTTGAATTCATTTGTTATATTCTATTTTTCAATTCTGGGCATTAAAAATATTGTTGCTATTTTACATTAGTCCTGATTGGTGCTTATAACACCTCTCTCACACATATTAATATTTGGCTTCTACTCACTCTTGGAGCATTTGAAAAGATATCACATTCAAACGAACCTCATACCAGTATTTACAACCCCCTTGGTCTCCTCCCCACTTGATATGATGTCACATCATTTATCAATTCTTTGTCCTGAATGCCTTGCCATGAAGCAATGATTATATCTAAACAAATGTGAACTTTAAATACCTTAATAATTCCAAGACAACAGGCTCTCTCTATAATAATAATAAAATATCATATTCCCAGTATCCCTCTTTTTGGCTCTACCCCTGACGCTGTTACTTTATTATCTAATTTTTTTGAAACAAAAGTTCCCCAATCCCTAGTTCTCTGATGACTGTCAGAATTTCTTTTATTTTATATATATATTTGCAGATTAATGTATGCAATGAAAGGATTTTCTTTCTTTTCTATATGTAAGATTAAAGTTGGACTACCTATTGAGCTATGTATGACTGCTCTCATGTTTTGTAAATACCAGAAATAAAATTGTTTCTATATTTTTTATGGGTCTTCAGTATATCACCTTCCCATTCTAGAAGTTTTTCAAAAATAATTGCCAGTGCTTCAGTAACTTCATTAGTTAATCCCTTAACACCACAGAGAGTACGTCATCTAGGGCTAAAGAAATGAGGCAATTCAGTAATGTGGGAAGAAATGGTGTCATCAGATTGTTGCAACATCTTAGACTTTATTTTTTATTTTTTGCTTCTTTACTTTTTTCATAAAGCTTTGGTTTTTCCACTTCTTTACAAACAGATTTCTCATACTTTGATTTTTCTTTTAAGCATGTGTTTTCTCAAGTCTTCAACATTTTTTGGACTTTTACCTAGCACTTTTCCTCCCACTAATAAAGTAAACAGCTTCAGATTATCAGCCTCTAACATCATCAGTAAAGAGAGGATTTTAGCCCTGGCTGGTGACACAGTGGATAAGGTGCCAGCCTGCAAACCCAAAGGTTGCTGATTTGATTCCCAGCCAGGGCATGTAACCAGGTTGCAAGCCAGGTCTCCAGCCAGGTCCATAGCTGGAGGCAGGTGAAAGGCAACCATACATTGATGTTTCTCTCCCTCTCTGCCTCTCTCCCTTTTCTTCTCTCTGAAAATAATGAATAAAATCTTTTTTTTTTTTTTTTTAAAGAGAGGATTTTCATGTATCAACGTATCTTGAAAAAATTCTGCTTTTATTGGACAATAGCATGCTTAAATTTTCCCAGGTGAAAAATAAAATTTATTTTATATTCATGTGACTGGTCATGTGGTAACCTTTTAAATACTTACTTTAAAAAGTTATATATTTTCTTGCTGGCTTACTTTTGAGTCTTTTAAACCAACAACTATGAATTCTTTTCAACACTATTTGAATATTGAAAATATCATACATTAGCCCTGGCTGGTGGCTCAGTGGATAAAGAACCAGCCTTCAAACCCAAAGGATGCTGGTTCGATTCCCAGCCAGGGCACATGACCAGGTTGCAAGCCAGGTCTCCAGCCAGGTCTGTAGCTGGAGGCAGGTGAAAGGCAACAATAAACGAATGTTTCTTTCCCTTTCTTCCTCCCTCCCTGCCCTTCTCTCTGAAAAATAATAAATAAAATCTTTTTTAAAAATCATACGTTAGAAAAAGCCACCCAAATTTACTTCTTTACTGAATATATGAACATATTTTTAAAATATTACTACTTTTATTTACAAATATAAAATTTTAACTCATGTTCATTGGGTATGTACATAAAAGGGTCATCTAAAACATATTTTAAAGAAAATGTGAATCTACTACATACTGAAATATAATTTATATTAACCTTCAGACTGAATATATAAAATAAAAAGCATTTAGTTTAACATTTTGGTAGAATTTTTCCAGTATTTACTTCTGTTTAAGCTCTAGAAAATGAACTACTTGTTTTTAGAATTCACTTGTGGATTTTAATTAATTTCCTTAATGTAAAATAGTTTACAGTATGTGCAACTGTTGAAACAACTACAATAATAACTAGATTTTTAAAATATGTAACACAATTAATGACTTACACTACAATACATAACGTTAAATCCCTGGTTTGTCACTCAAAATTGTGTAATTAGTCTAAAAGCTCACATTCTCTAATTGTACATAGAATGCTATTATGAAGAATTTATGGATTTCATTAACTTGCTAAATAACTTTTTAAATTTTAGTAGTACTAATTACATTTAGAAGTCTGTATTGCAATCTAAATTTTTTTTCCATTACTATTTATTCTCCCCTGTACCCTCTTTCACCTCCACCACCCTCTGCAGTTACCACACTGTTGTTCAAACTGAATTTTTCTTTTTTTTTACTTTTTTGCCTGTTCCCGTCATGCTTAACCCACCTCAGAGCTCTTAGCCTGCTTTCTATGAGTCTGTTTCTGTCTTGCTTGTTAGTTCAGTTTGTTCATTAAGTTCTACATATGAGTGAAGTCCTATGGTAGTTGTCTTCTCTGACTGCCTTATTTTGCTTAATACCATAATGTTCTCGAGGCCCATCTATGCTGTAGCAAAGGGTAAATTTTATTTTTCTCCTCCACACCCTCCTCCTCCTTCTCCTCCTCCCCTCCCCCTTCTCCCCTCTCCTCCCCTACTCCTCCTCCCCTCCCCTCCTCCCTTCCTTCTCCTTCTCCTCCTCCCCTCCCCTCCTCCCCTCATCCTCCTTCTTCTCCTCCCCTCCTCCTTCCCCTCCTCCTCTCCTCCTCCCCCTCCTCCCCTCTTCCTCCTCTTCCACTCCTTCTTTTTTCTTTCTTCCTCTTCACCAAGTAGTATTCTACAGCATGAACAAAACATAATTGTTTCATCCACTCATCTACCGATAGACACTTGGGTTGCTTCCAGATCTTTTTTTTTTGGGGGGGGGGATCCAATCTCTTTATTGTCCCCTTCTGTGCCCCCCACCCCTTACCAAACCTATAGAAAAACCCCGAGCCTGGGAGTGTCCTGGGGAGGGGAGGCAGAGTGTGGAAACTCTGTGCTCTGTCCTCTGACCTGGGCAGTACCAACAGGGAGGGTACATGGGGAGGGGAGGCCGGTAACTCCACCTGCAGAGGATTATCATAAGTAAATTGCAGTGATCATAGGGAGTACGTATATTCTTTTGAATTAGTGTTTCAGGTTTCTTGGGATAAATTCCCAGGTGTAGTATTATTCATAAGACAGTTCATTTTTTAATTTTTTGAGGTATCTTTCCACAGTGGCTGCATGAATCTCTATCCCCATAAACAGTGTACCAGGGTTCCCCTTTCTCTACATCCTCCCTAACACTCATTATTTTTTGGTTTATTGATGATAGCTACTCTGACAGGTGTGAGGTGATATCTCATTATGGTTTTAATTTTCATTTCTTTGATTATTAGTAATGGTAAGCATCTTTTCATATGCCTGTTGGCCATCTGCATGTCATTGTTGAAGAAATGTCTTTGAGGTCCTTTCCCATTTTTTAATTGGATTATTTGGGAATTTTGTTGTGGTGGTATTTTTTTGTTTGTTTTTTGTTTTGTTTTTTATTTTAGTGTTGAGTTATTATAGTTCTTCATAAATTTTGGATATTAACCCCTCATAAAATGTATCATTGGTGAATATGTCCTCTCATTCACTAGTTTGTCTTTTCACTTTGTTTATGGTTTTCTTTGCTGTGCAAAAAGTTTTTAGTTTGATGTAGTCCCATTTGTTTATTTTTTTCTTTTGTTTCCTTTGTCCAGGGAGATTTATCAGGAAAAATATTGGTAAGAGAAATATCTGATATTTTACTGCCTATGTTTTCTTCTAGGAATTTTGTGATTTTAAGGCTAATGTATAAGAATTTAACTAATTTTAGGTTTATTATTGTGTGTGGCATAAAGTGTTCTAGTTTCAATTTTTTGCAATTTTCTCAGCGCCATTTTTTGAATAGACTATCTTTGGCCCATTGTATATGTTCACCTCCTTTGTCAAATATTAATTGACTATAAGGGCATGGATTTATTTCTGGGCTCCCAATTCTGTTCTATTCATCTATTTGTCTGTTTTTATGCTAGTACTATGCTATTTTGATTACTATGACCCTAAAGTATAGTTTGATATTAATTGGCATAATTTCTGCAACTTTGTTCTTTCCCAAGATTGCTGTTGTTATTCAGGGTTTTGGGGTTCCATGTATAATTTTGAAATATTCTAGTTCTGTGAAATATGCCATTGGTATATTGATAGAAATTGCTTTGAATCCATAGATTTCTTTGGGTAGGCTGGATATTTTAATGATGTCAATCCTTCCTATCCATGAACACAGTAGATGCTTCCATTTATTTGTATCCTCTTCAGTTTCTCTCTTTAGTGTCTTATAATTTCCCAAGTACAGGTCTTTTACTTTTTTGGTTGAATTTATCCCAGGTATTTTATTATTTTTGAAGCACTTGTGAATGAGATTGTTTTCTTAGTTTCCTTTTTCATAGTTCCTGATTTGTGTATAAAAACGCAGCTGATTTCTAGATGTTTATTTTGTATCCTACTACTTTATGGAATTCATGTATCAATTTCAGTAGTTTCTGGTGGAATCATATGGTCTCTTTGTATATAGTATCATGAAACCTGAAAACAATGACAGTTTCACTTTTTTTTTCTTTTTAAGATTTTATTATTTCCAGAGAGGGAGAGAATGGGAGAGAGGCAGAAAAACATCAGTGTATGGTTGCTTTTTACCTTCCTCCAGCCATGGACCTGGTTCACAACCTGATTATGTGCCCTGGCTGAGGAATTGAACCAGCAATCTTTGGGTTCTCAGGCCAGCGCCTTATCTACTGTGCTACCAACCAGGGCTCACTTCTTCATTTCCAATTTGGATATCTTTAAGTTCTTCTTGACTGATTGCTCTGGCTAGGACTTCAGCACTATGTTGAATAAGAGTGGTGGTGAAAGCAGACATCCCTGTCTTGTTCCCATCTTAAGGGCAACACGTAGGTTTTACTCATTGAGTATAATGTTGTATTGCAAATCTCAAAATTTCTATCCACTTTTTTTAATCAACTGAAGCCTACTTTACTATGTGTTATTATTTCTAACTTCTAAATCTACATAAAAGTTATTAAATAACAAGATAAAAGATCAATCTGTGTTGACAGTAATTTTATGATAAATGGCTTTTATCTCAACATTTTTGTTTTATTAAGTGATTTTGAAGACACAAAGGTTTGAACCAAAGGAATTAATTTCACCACCTAATGGCAATTTTGGCTAGAAAAATCATAGGATTTTTTAATGTTAATAAAAACTTTATTTTTAGTGCAGTTTTCAGATCACCGTAAAATTAATTGGAAAGTACCGAGTTTCCATATGTTCTTTCCCCAACACGTGCACGTCTTCCCCATTATCAACACCCTACACCAGAGTAGTAACTTGTTACATCAGTGAATCTTACATCGACACATCAAATTCACCCAAAGTTCATAGTTTGTATTGGAGTTGTCTTTTGGCATTTTATATTCTATTAATTTTGACAAATATGTAATGACATATCCACCATTGTATTAATACTATTAAGAGTATCTTAAAAATCCTCTGTGTTCTACCTATTCGTCCCTCTTTCCCTCCTAACTTCTGGCAATCACTAATCTTTACAATAACTCTATAGTTTTGCCTTTTTTGAATGTCAAAAAATTGAGCCATATAATACATAGCCTTTTTAGATGGATTCCTTTCACTTAGCAATATGCACTTAAGTTTTTTCCCATGTATTTTTAAACTTGATAGCTTATATCCTTTTACAGTTGAGTAATATTTTATTGTCTATATGTACCAGTTTATCAGTCCACCTACTAAGGAACATCTAAGTTGCTTCCAGGTTTTGGAAGTGATAAATAAGGCTGCTGTAAAGATCTGTGTTCAAGTTTTTTCTTATTATTTTTTTGCTGTTGTTTTCAGTTTACTTGGGTAAATACCAAGGAGTATAATTGCTGGATTATATGGTAAGGGTATGCTTAGTTTTGTAAGAAACTGCCAAACTCTTCCGAAGTGGCGATTTTATTTCATATTTCTACCAGAAGTAAATGAAAGTTCCTGTTGCTCTTCTTTCTAATTAGCATTTGGAATTGTCAGTGTTTTGGATTTTGGCAGTTCTAACACGTGTGTACTAACATCTTATTGTTGTTTGACTTGCAATTTCCTAATGACATAGGTTTTGGATGCTTTCAGTATGCTTATTTTCCATCTGTGTATTTCCTTTGGTGAGGTTTAGATATTTTGTCCATTTTGAAATCATTGTTTTCTTCTTGTTGAATTTTAAGTGGTCTTTGTATAATTTTGAAATAAGTTCTTTATCAGATGTGTCTTCTGAAAATATTATCTTTCAATCTATAACTTTATTTTTCATTCACTTGATATTCATTGTATTTCACACAGCAGACGTTTTTAATTTTAATGAAGTATATCAATTATTTTACTACAGATCATGTCTTCAGTATTGTATCTAAAAAGATATTATCATGCCTAATATATATATTTTTTGTCTCATCTACTAGGTGTTTTATAGTTTTTCATTTTATATTTACATTTATGATCTATTTTGTGTTAATTTGCCGAAGGGTATAAGGCCTGTGCTTATATTAGGTTTTTGCATGTGAATATCCAGTCATTCCCTTGAAAATGCTTTCCTTTACCTTTCCCTTCCAGAATCATGAGGGGACTTTTCTTTAGTATTTACTGAGAAAACCTAGTAGAGCTCTTGGAGGTAAAATTCACAAAAGTGTGATGGCTTCCCTATGACTGTGTCCCTGTGCAAATTTTAACTTCCAGACCAGTCCATGTTGAGCTTCCAGCACTTTATCAATTACAGTTTAGGTTTCACTATTCAGCACTAATTTCCACAGAATTTTTTTCTTGTGGTTTCCTACTTCAGTAATTTGTGGCTCTCAGTGTCCAGCTGTGTTTCCCATCTGTGGCAGCAGTTTTCCCTTGACCTAATTTCTCTGACAGACCTCTTAAGGATTATTGATTTTCAGTTTGTTCAGATTTTTATGTTAGGATAGAATGGCAACTGTCAAGTCATGACATGCTGGCCTAGAAACCAGAAGATAGAAAGGTGTTTGTTGCTGTTGTTGTTGTTGTTGGGTTGTTTTCTTTATTTTAATGTGGATTCTTAAATACTGTGAAAATCCAAAACCTTTATCCCTGATTTTCTGTCAAGAGAATTTGAGCATTCACTTTCTATGGTGTACTTATTATGATAGACTATCAGGTGTCATATCAAATATTGTTCAACAATTAATTGGAAAGCAGAAATGAAGATAATGATACCTGCTTACATGTTTTGGGTGCATTTTCTGTGACAAGCTCTGTGCTGCTTTTATTATATAATGGTTTTTAAAAATAATAAAGCATAAAGCATAGGTACTATTATTATCTGGTAATAAACCTGAGATTTATTTCTTTTCTTTGGAAATCAGAAGACTTATATTTCTGAGAAGCTCTTATAGGGACTCTTTATTTAAGGCTTTAAGTCCCCCACTACACTCCCAAATTACCACTACGTTTTTGGAATTCTAGGAAGCGGGTGAAAGTAGTATGTAAAGAGCACTTGCTGTGTAGATAATGCTATGCAAAGGAGCTTTAGGGGATACAGCTATAGGTAAGATACTATCTTCCCTCAAGGATTTACATTCTTGTAGGAGAGACTCGATATAAACCTAAATATCTACAAACTGGAATAAAAAGTGGCAAGGGGCATAGGGAAAATAAAAGTGGAGGGAGTTCTCCCCCTGACAAGTAGCTGGAGAAAAGGGATTAGCTGAGATAACTGAGGCAAGTGTAACAGAGGGAGAGGAAAATGGGAGGGAGTGGAACCAGTTATGTAAAGGCAACGTGAGAGCAAATGTTTGAGAGGAAGTACACTGTGTCCTTGGGAAGGAGCAAGTTAATAACATTGGTTGGAGTCTTGGTTGTCTTACAGAAAATGATGGTGACAAAGGGGCCTCAGCAGCTAGAGGGAGATGATGGATGGCCTAGAACACCAGGTGAAGACATATTTGTAGATTTAGTTTACATTCCACTGTAGGGCCACTGGCATGTTGCCAAAGTTCAACAGACATCCACAAAGCTATACTGTTAGCAGGGACTTGACTGATATCTCTTCCATGATATCACATGTGGAAAAACTGAGAGTAAGAGATGAATTAAATGCCCAAAATTATCCATAGTAAGAGCAAGAAGACCTTAAATGTTCAGATTACTAGTCTGTTCTTAATTTTCAGGAGCAATCCCAAAGGTCCATAGCCTAGAGTAAATTGCAATTTTTACAAGGCATTTATTTTTTTAAAGGATTTTAGTTATTATTTTTAGAGAGCGGGGAAAGGAGAGAGGCAGAGAGGGAAACATCAATGTATGGTTGCCTTTCACCTGCCTCCAGCTAAGGACCTGGCTGGAGACCTGCCTTGCAGCCTGGTTATGTGCCCTGACTGGGATTCGAACCAGTAACCTTTGGGTTTGCAGGCTGGCGACAAGACACTTATTGTAAAAACAGGGAGATCTGGTAAAAGAATGAATCTCTCAGCATTTTCAACTTATCAAAACTTTAATAGCCTCATTTCATTTTTGTAACAACACTGGAAGATAAACATTGTCATATCCATTGAGTAGCTGAGAACAGTATCTGCTGTAATGAAATGTGTGAATTTGGATATCTGGGAAGAGCATGCATTATATCTCTGGTAAATGTCAAGGAAATACTTTTATCGGTCCTACTGTTATCTTTCACACCTGCTTTGCCAGTTTCTCCTCCTTTGACCAGTTAATTGTTCCTTAAGAAAATTAACTCCTCAACTCTGTGAGACATGATTAGTGTTAAGTGGTGAGGGTGAAACAGATGGTTGATACAGCCTTCTCTGATAAACAGCCCTGCCTTTGCTCCTGCTGTCCTCTCTAGCTGGATGCCTTTTCCGTCAAATCCACCAAACACACTCATTCTACAAATGCAGCTTGTTCCATTTTAGACATAACCTCTCTCTTCCCAACTGAAAAGTACTCCAACATAGGGGAGTACACCTTAATTATTGTTGCATTCCACCACTGCAGACCCTAAAGTCTGCATTTGACCCTGAATTTCTGTATTTGAAAGATGTAAGAAATATCAGTGTGGGAGTGGGAAAGGAATACAGGAAGGCAGCCAATAAAGGGTGTGTTGTTAGGCCAATCTGACAGGAGGCAATGGAGTTGAATCCACAGGGAAACTTTAGGGAATAGGATAAAACACACCCCTCAAATTACACCACTTCAGAGGTATGTGAACTGAAATTTTATATAGCAAATTCCATCAGTGGCTGATTGAGGGTCACTCCCAGGATGTGAGTTCCCTGGCACCTTTCGCCTGCAGGCCATGTGGGCAGAGTACCTATGGTGATGGACAGGAATAAACCAGGCACAAGAGAGATTCTGCAGTTTGACATCAGCCAGATTGTGCCATCTTGGAAGCGCCAGAGGGATATGGGTGGGGCACAGGCAACCTCTGCTGCAGGTGGTGGCAGCTATTAGCATAGTGAGCAACAGAGTATGAAAAGTGAAGGGGCACTGAGAAGGTGGAATTGGGCCACCTGTTCTCTGGCTGAGGCTAGGTAATGAGTCCACGTGTCTGCTGGGGTGTCATGCTGCGCAAGAGAAAGCCCCTGGGCAGAATACAGAAAGGCAAAAGGACAGCCCTTTTGTAGAACAGAGATTCTTCTAACCCACTTGTCAGCAGGACAAGAGCATTGGGCTGTTTTTAACAGTGGAGCTGGTAGGTTTGGGTCTCCCCAAGTGAGGTCTATGATCTTTCCACCAGACGGCTTGATTCATTTTGAACAAATGTTCACAGAAAAGTCAAATAGAAGTAAAAAGATGAAAAAAGCTAATGAGCTGTAAAATATACTGAAATCACCTGCAAATGAGTCTGATGCTCTTTTTCCCTTTAAATTATAATCATTTTCATTGATTGAAAATTTCTGGTCATCATTTAAATAGTCAAATTTAGGGCTGCACCCTTTTTCTATTGATAGAATTGTCCACAATAGCCTCTTCAGATCAATTGGATAAATATTTTTTTTAGTCATAGGTGACTATTAAAGTGAGGAAACAAATACTTGTCAGTTATAATTCTGAGTTTTGTGAAGTCGTTAAGAATTTTGTCTCTGATGTCAAATGGACTTAGGTTTTCATTCCCAACCCACCATTAAATTAGTTACTTGCTGTGTAACGTTGGTTGAGTAACTCAAACTCTCAAACTCGCTAAATCAAGACTTTTTCATCTAAAAAAAAATGGGTAAAATGATGGTGATACTTCTTTCATAGACTCATGAGGATAATAATACATGTTGAAGAAATAATTTTCATTGAAAATTATTGCCTGAGGTCTAGTCAGAACTCAATAATCTTAATTATGAAATTTCCATTGTTGTTGTAGTGGAAATGGTGTTAGCCATGCTTGTATTACTCATGGTATCGCTCGTGTGCTATTCCCTCCCACTGCTGAATGCACTGAAAAAAACCATGGATTTTTAAGAGACACTACCATGAATTTTAATTCTACTTGTGTATCCAGTTGTGTGTATGCTTGAGTGTTTGTAAGAATTATGCTAGGAAATGTTTACAAAATACCAAGCACTATTTAGAGCTGAATGAAAACTGAGAGTTCAATATACAGGAGCCTTTTTTTATTTCAGCCTAAGTAGATCCAAAGGCAAATGATTTCTATAGAGTATTAAAATGTTTTTATTAATTTTTAAAAATTCCAACATGAAAGGAAAACTTGAAACTCTGTACTGTGCACCATTTGACCATGGTGGTAAGGCAGTCTCTTTAATCTAGTCATAGTTCATTCACTAAAATAATTTTAGCCTCAGAGGCTATGACTTGAGAACCAATTTGTGGTCTGGAAGGTATGCCATGCCAAGAGTTAAAAAACTTAATAGAGCCCTGGCTGGTGGCACAGTGGATGAGGCGCCAGCCTGAGAACCCAAAGGTCATAGGTTCGATTCCCCAGCCAGAGCACATAACCAGGTTGCAAGCCCGGTCTCCAGTCAGGTCTGTGGCTGAAGGCAGGTGAAAGGCAACCATACATTGATGTCTCTCTCCCTCTCTGCCTCTCTCCCTTCCCCTCTTTCTAAAAATAATGAAATAAAATCTTAAAAAAAAACTTAATAGATGAAACAGTCTCATCACCATTGTGGGAAATAAAAGAAATTAAATACCTGTAATTTCAAAATAAAGTTCAGGTAAGCTTAGAAAAATTGCAGGTCTAACACCATTATCACAATGTGAAACATACTTTATTTCTAATCTGTAACTCTTTGGGTGGGAGAGCAGCTTTTGATCCTGTGCCATCACTTCACATGACATAAAATACTTAACCATTGGTGAAGAAAAGTCAGCAGTGGAAACGTTGTTTTGCCCAGAATTACAGAGGTGGATAATGTTTTGTGAAAGTAAGGACTTGAATGATTCATTAGATGATGGAAATCCATATTCAGGTATGTCCACTATATTTCATAATTTTAGTGTGTATTTTAGATGCTATGATAATAGTTGCCTTTCATGGTAAATATTTTCATGATACAAGTTGTTTGCAACATATACTATAACAGTGTTTTCTGAAAGATACACTTTATTATAATACATTTGTATATAATTATTGCAGAAAATATTTTATAAAAAATTTATGTTTTCTGCTTTTTTAAATTTAATTTCATTGTTGTTGTATTACATCTATCCCTTTTTTACTTCCCACTGTCCCCTTCCCCACCCACAAAGTCAATCCCACTTGTTGTCCATGTCCATGTCCATCATTCTTCCATACTAGGTTCTTGACTAAATTGCCCCCTTTTTGCCTCCTCCTCCCCAACCCTCACCTTTCCCCTGCCCACTGGAGATCTGTTCACTGTATTCATATATCTGGTTCTGTTTTGTTTGTTGTTTATTTTGTTCATTATTGTTCTGAAATGGGTGAGATCATATGGTATTTGTCTTTCACTGACTGGCCTATTTCACTAAGCATAATACTTTGTAGTTTCATCCATGTTGTTGCAAAGGGTAGGAGTTCCTTCTTTCTTTCTGCTGTGTAGTATTCCATTGTGTAAATGTACCAAAGTTTTTTGATCCACTCATCCACTGATGGGCACTTAGGCTGTTTCCAGCTCTTGGCTATTGTAAATAGTGCATCTATGAACATAGGTGTGCATAGGTTCTTCTGAATTGGTATTTCAGGGTTCTTTGGGTATAGTCCTAGTAGTGGAATTGCTGGACCAAAAGCCAGTTCCATTTTAGTTTTTTAAGGAAACTCCATACTGTTTTCCATAGTGTCTGCACCAGACTGCATTCCCACCAACTGTGCACCAGCGTTCCCTTTTCCCCACATCCTCGCCAATACTTGTTGTTTGTTGATTTGTTGATGATTGCCATTCTGACAGGTGTGAGGTGTTACCTTATTATGGTTTTAATTTGCATTTCTCTGATGTCTAGTGATGTTGAGCATTCTTTCATATGCCTTTGGGCCCTTTGTATGTCTTCCTCAGTGAGTTGTCTGTTCAGGTCTTTTGTCCATTTTTTAATTGGGCTGTCTGTCTCCCTGGTGTTGAGCCACATTAGTTCTTTATATATTTTGGAGATTAAACCCTTGTCTGAGGTATCATTGGCAATTGTTTTCCCATACAGTTGGTTCCCTTTGAATTTTGCTGGTATTTTCTTTAGCTGAACAGAAACTTTTCAATTTGACATAGTCCCATTTGTTTATTGTTCTTTTTATTTCCTTTGCCTTTGCTGAAGTATCACTAAACATATTTCTGCATAGGATATCTAAAATTTTACTGCCTATATTTTTCTCCAGGATTTTTATGGTGGCACTGCTTATGTTTAAGTCCTTTATCCATCTTGAGTTTATTCTGGTGTATGGTGTAAGTTGGTGGTCTAGTTTTATCTTTTTACATGTTGCTGTCCAGTTCTCACAACACCACTTGTTGAAGAGACTGTTTTTACTCCATTTTATGTTCCTTCCTCCTTTGTTGAATATTAATTGACCATAGAGTCCCTGCATTAATTTCTGGGCTCTCTATTCTGTTCCATCGATCTATATGTCTATTCTTATGCCAGTATTAGACAGTTTTGATGACAGTAGCCTTGTAGTATATTTTGATGTCCGGTATTGTGGTTCCTCCTACCTTGTTCTTCTTTCTCAAGATTGCTGTGGCAATTCATGGGCATTTTTGGCTCCGTATAAATTTTTGAAATATTTTTTCTATTTCTGTTAAGTCTGTCATTAGTATTTTAATTGGGATTGCATTGAATCTATAGATTGCTTTGGGTAGTATGGACATATTTTTAATGATGTTAATTCTTCCCATCCATGAACATGGTATATGTTTCCATTTATTTGTATCTTCCTTAATTTCTTTCTTCAGTGTTCTGTTGTTTTCTGAGTATAGGTCTCTTACCTCCTTAGTTAAGTTTACTCTTAAGTACTTTATTTTTCTTGTTGCTATCGTAAATGGGATTTGTTTCCTAGATTCCATTTCTGATGTTTCATTATTGGTATACACAAATGCTTTTGATTTCTGGATATTGACTTTATATCCAGCTATTTTTCTAAATTTTCTTATTAGGATGAGTAGGTTTTTGGTGGAGCCTATTGAGTTTTGTATGTACACTATCATATCATCTGCAAATAATGACAGTTTGACTTCCTCCTTGCCAATTTGGATACCTTTGATTCCTTTTTCTTCTCTGATAGCTATGGCTAGAACTTCCAAGACAATGTTGAACAGAAGTGGAGAAAGTGGATAGCCTTGTCTCATTCCTGATCTTAGGGGGAAAGCTTTTAGTTTCATCCATTGAGTATGATGTTGGCTTCAGTTTTCTCATATGTGGCCTTTATGATGTTGAGGTATGCTCCCTCTATTTCCATTTTGCTGAGGATTTTTATCATAAATGGTTGCTATACTTTGTCAAATGCTTCTTCAGCATCTATTGACATGATCATATGGTTTTCGTCTTTCATTTTGTTGGCGTGGTGTATTACATTTATTGATTTATGAATGCTGTACCATTCTTGCATCCCTGGGATGAAACTCACTTGATCATGGTGTATGATCTTTGTAATGTATTGCTGGAGCCAGTTGGCCAATATTTTGTTGAGAACCTTCGCATCTATGTTCATCAGAGATATTGGTCTATAGCTTTCTTTCTTAGTTATGTCTTGACCTGGTTTTGGGATTAGAATATATTGGCCTCATAGAAAGAGTTTGGGAGACTTCCCTGTTCTTGCATTTTTTGGTACAGGTTGAGAAGGATAGGAGTTAGTTCTTCTTTAAATGTTTTGTAGAATTCATCTGTGTATCCATCTGGTCCAGGGCTCTTGTGCTTTGGGAGATTTTGGATTACTTCTTCAATTTTGCTAGTTGTTATTGGCCTATTCAGGATTTCTGCTTCTCTTCTGGATTCAGTTTTGATAGATTATGCATTTCCAGAAATGTGTCCCAGGTTGTCATATTTCTTGTCATATAGTTGTTTGTTGTAATTTCTTACAATCCTTTGTATTTCTGAAGTATCAGTTGTGATTTCTCCTCTGTTGTTTCTGATTCTCTTTATTTGGGTCCTCCCTCTTTTTCTCGATGAGTCTGGATAAACGCTTGTCAATTTTGTTTATTTTTTCAAGAACCAGCTCCTGGACTTGTTAAGTCTTCGAATCATAGTTTGTGTCTCTAAGTTATTTAGTTCTGCTCTGATCTTGATCATTTGCTTCCTTCTACTTACTTTGTTTGTTGTTGTTCCTCTAGTTCTTGCAGCTTTATGGTTAGATTGTTTGTATGAGCTTCTTCTGACCTCTTTAGGTAGGCCTGTATTGCTATAAATTTCCCTCTGAGGACTGCCTTTGCTGTATCCCATAGGTTTTGGATTGTTGTGTATTCATTGTCATTTGTTTCCAGAAACTTTTTGATTTCATCTTTGATCTCATTGTTAACCCATTCATTACTTAAAAGCATGTTATTCAGTCTTCATGAGTTAGAATGTTTTTGGTTTTTTCCCTTGAGATTGGTTTTTAGTTTCAAGCCATTGTGATCTAAGAAGATGCTTGGTATGATTTCAGCTTTCCTGTATTTGTGGAGGCTTGTGGTCTGCCTTAGAGATTGTTCCATGTGCATTTGAAAAGAATGTGTATTTTGCTTCTTTGGGGTAAAAGGTTCTGTATATATCAGTTAGGTCCATTTCCTTTAGAGTGTTGTTCAATGCCACAACATCCTTAGTGATTTTTTGTTTGGAAAATCTGTCCATTGTTGATAGTGGGGTATTAAAATCCCCTACCATTAGTTTGTTGCTGTCTATATCCTTCTTGAAGTCCTCCAAGATTTTCCTTATATATTTCAGAGCTCCTACATTGGGTGCGTATATGTCTACCAAAGTTGTTTCTTCTTGATGGATTGTTCCCTTAAGTATTATGAAATGTCCTTCTTTATCTCTTTTTATGGCCTTCAGTGTAAAATCTATTTTGTGTAAAATAAGTATTGCTACTTCAGCCTTTTTTTCATGTCCATTTGTTTGATATATATTTTTCCACCTTTTCACTTTCAATCTGTGTCTATCTTTTGTTCTGAGGTGGGTCTCTTGAAGACAGCATATAGGTGGGTCATGTTTTCTTATCCATTCGGCTACCCTATGTCTTTTGATTGGTGCATTTAATCCATTTACATGATTGATACTTATTTATTGCCATTTTCCCACTTTGTTTCTGTGTTCCTGTTTGGCTCCCTCTGTTTCTTCTTCTTTTTTTTTTTTTTTTAAAAGCAGACCCTTTAGCATTTCTTGCAATGCTGGTTTGGTAGAGATGTATTCTTTTAGTCTTCTTTTATCTGGGAAACTCCTTATTTCTCCTTCCATTTTGAATGAGAGCCTTGCTGGGTAGAGTATTCTTGGTTGCAGGACTTCATTTCCCATTACTTGGAATATTTTTTGCCATTCCCTTCTGGCTTATATTGTTTCTGTTGAATAATCATTTGATAGCCTTATTGGAGCCCCCTTATATGTTATTTGCTGTTTCTCTCTTGATGCTTTTAGGATTCTCTGTCTCTGAAATTTGCCATTTTAATTATAATATGTCTTGGAGTTGGTCTGTTTGGGTTGATCTTCATTAGAACCCTCTGTGCTTCCTGAACTTGAGTAAAATTTTCACTCATCATGTTAGGGAAATATTTTATCATTACTTTTTTGAACAGATTTTCCATTCCTTGTTTCTCTTCTCCTTCCGGTATCCCTATGATATGGATATTATTGCATTTCATGTTGTCCCGCAGCTCTCTTAATACCTCTTCATTCTTGTTCAGCCTTTTTTCATTCTCTTGTACTGTCTTGGAATATTTTTTTATGTTATTCTTCAACTTGCTGATCCAATCCTCTGCTTCCTCTAGCCTACTGTTGATTCCTTCTACTGTTTTCTTCAATTCAGAAATTGTATTCTTCATTTCCTCCTGGCTCTTACTGATAGTTTCTAAGTTCTTTTTAATGCTGGTGTAGCTCTCAGTAAGTTCCTTGTAGCTTCCCTGGAGTTCTTTGTAGTTCCCCTGGAATTGTTTATAGTTTTCTTTGAGCTGGCTGAGCTCGTTGAGCTTCTCTATCATCATTTTTTTAAATTCCATATCTGATAGTTTGTTTGCCTCTGTTTCATTTAGTGATCTTCCTAGGGATCACTTCTTCCTTTCCTTTTGGTGATGGACTGATTCTTTTTTTCCCCATTTTGGGTGTCTGTTGTTGCTTGTTTTGTTTTTTAATTTTTTTTTTCTTGGATTAATCTTAATCTGCTTTGCTTCCCTACCTTTGTGGAGCACCCTTCTGTGTTAGGAGATTTGTGGAGTTCAGTGTTGCAGTCTCCTAGATTTTCTCCACTTGTTGCTCTTGGGGTAGCCTTTATGTTGTTAACTTGGGCTATCTGGTTATATTTTGAATTGGTTGTGTATGTTGCTCCTATCCTTCCAGTTGGCTGATTGTGAGACACTCCTTCTATCCTTTTTCATACATTGTTTTTGAGCTGCTAAAACAGAACCACCAGTTCAGGCAAAACAACCAGACCTTCAGAGATATCTTTCTCCTTTAATCCCCCTTTTGACTGCCTATGAACCTAGCTATATACCCATACCCTCCAAGGTAACCCCCACTTTTAATCACACCCTCAGCTGCAACTGAGCCAATCATAATAGGGATGTAGATATGTTAAGACTGTTGTACAAGGGTCAAAAATGATTAAGTTGACTAAAGTATAGATAATTTTGAAGGGTGCAAAGATAGCAAGGATACGAGAGAGAAAGCCAACTTATCTATTCTATAGAAATGAGGAGGGGGAGAATCAGAAAGCCTCAAGTATGAGTGAACAGTGTAAGCCTATATATATAGTTGCCACATCTACCTCCCTGTTCACCCTCAATGATCCCTGATTGGTCCAGGTGGAGCCAGGACCTGTGTGCTTTTAGCAGAAAAAAAGAATGTGTAGTCCCTGGTAGTGCACCCACAAAAGAAAGAAAGAAAGATGGAAAGAAGGAAGGAAGGAAGGAAGGAGGGAAGGAAGGAAGGAAGGAAGGGTTTATGTGGCTGGGGAGGGGAGGAGTACTTAGATTGAGGACTGGGAATGAGTTGTAGCAGGAGAGTGGGTAGACTTTAAAACAAGAGTAGGAGAGGGTCTTGGGTATTTAGTTTGATTGAGATAGGGGAGGGGTAAAAATATGTGAGTTGGGATACACTATGGTATAAATAGTATTTACTTAAAATGCACTAACTGTGAAGGTTGAAAGTAACTTGGAAAGGATATGTTAAGGATTAATAGCTTGTGTAGCTCTCAATGTAACTCAGGTGCTTGAGATTATCAGCGATCCATTTCCTGAGTCTGTCTCTTTTTCTTGGTCTGGTCTCTGCAGTCTACAGTCTAGCTGGTCTTGGAGTGGCAGAGCTTATGGCTGTCACAGTCAGGGCTGATTCAGAGTGCCAGCCCCCAGGTAGGCTAGGCCTCCAGTAGCCTAGCTGCGTTTCTGTGCTGCTGGTGTTTTGGGGCCCTTTCTCTCACTGGTTCTGTGTGAAGACCAGCAGGGTGCTTCTGTGGTGTCTTTGGCTGCTCCTCCCCCTCCAGCTCCTGGGGGAGGTTCCTGCCTGCAATGGGCACCTGGCTCCAATGCGGGATGTCCTGCAACCTTGCTGGTTCCTGTGATGGCTGGCCCTACCCTGGCAGCTCCCAGAGAAGGCAGCCCCTGTCCGCCAACAGTGCCTGGCTCCCCTGGGTGAAGGCCGACCCTCCAAGCAGTCCAGCTCTTTGAGGAGTTTTTCACCGCCGCCTGTGATGTGTGCCTGGCTCTCCAGGTAGTCCACAGAGCAGCCATTATTGTCTGCAATTGGCATGCCAGTTGCACCAGCTATAAGCTCCTGATGCACAGTTTCGAGTTTTCATGGGAGCCTGCGGCCAGTATAGGGGCGCAGGGTTGGACCTTCCCCCTCGCCAGGGCTCTGAGCCACCCTTTCCCCGGTGGTGCATTGGTACAATTTTCGGCCCTCTCGTC
This sequence comes from Noctilio leporinus, assembly GCA_004026585.1. Taxonomy (NCBI): domain Eukaryota; kingdom Metazoa; phylum Chordata; class Mammalia; order Chiroptera; family Noctilionidae; genus Noctilio; species Noctilio leporinus. The sequence goes on from PVIW01002633.1 coordinate 197,080, forward strand.
GCCCCAGCCAGTGCACTTCCCTGCTGCCCGACTCCTGCTCCCCGCAGGACTCTTCTCCTCCGCCTCTGGCCCAGTGAGAAGCTTCCTCTCTTTCAGTCTCCAGAGTGATGCTCTCACACAGTCCCTCCCCTGCAGGAGTTTAATTCCTTGTTCCCTCCAGAGTTTGCCCTCACTGTCCACACTTCACTGCTCAGATTTCTAGTCCCCAGGGAGCCAGGAGCTGCTTCAGTTAGAGACGCCCCTCTGGGCAGAGCCACCACTGCCCAAAGCTGCCCTCGTCCATCAGCTGATTTGGAACTGTCTCCGCTGCTCTTTTGCAGGTCTCCGCTGCCTCTGGGCTGTGCTCCCCTGAGTCCAGATGCTGACCGCTCCAATTCTTAGGGACCTGCAGACATCTCATGCTCCCTATCCTCTCCTCCAGCTGCTCTGGCACTTGAGAACACCATCAGCACTGCCCTCTACTCTGTCACCATCTTTCTCTCTGTTTTCTGCTTTTAAAGTATAATTTCTATCATGCTATTAATATGAAAGAGGACCCAAATGCAGAATTTGTTTATAAAAAATTGTGTTTTTTTACATGTTTAAACTTCAGTCACCTTTTTTTTTTTTTGTCCAAACAAGTTTACTTCTTTGAAATGTCCTTTCCAAGTTTTTTATTATATATATATATATATATATATATATATATATATTACTTATTTTGCTATTACAGTTGTCCCAATTTTCTCCCCTTGGCCCCCCTCCACCCAGTACTCCATTCCCTCCAGCAATGACCTTCTTAGTTCATGTCTATGAGTCATGCATATAAGTTCTTTGGCTTCTCTATTTCCTTTGTTCTTTTTATCCCCCTGTCTGTTCTGTAACCACCAATGTGTACTTTTTATTTTTCCCCTTTCACATTCAGACATCATTTAATTACTGCCTTCTGTCAGCTTCTCAAATCATATTAATACAAAGTTTTCTTTTCATTTTTCCAAAATGCCTATGTTAATTCATTTGTTTAAAGAATTACTCTTTTAAGTAATATGAATTGCAATATTACCAAACCCATGCAAAAATACATTTACACCCATATGTATTTTTACACATATTTAAAGTACATACTGGATTTTGAAGAGTTAATACAAAAAATTTAAAATGCGCCAATAGCTTACATAATTATTATATGTTAATCGATAGTATTTTAGATATATTGTAGCAAGATTAAGGAGTTTTTCTTCTTTAATACTTATTTTACTCTGGAATGCTATTTTTATGAAATATATCACAGAAATGGTGTATTGCAGAACTTACTTTTGTGAAAGTTGTCCTAGAGACAGTGCCAAACCCATAGTAAAAAATGAATTTGGTTTTTGAGTCAGATCCTCCCCCCTCCAATAATACAACTCAACTTTATTTTAAGCTACTGGAACTACAACTTACTCTTTTTGGAGTTTTCCCTCTTAAATAGTAGATTTGCTTAATTATTCATTTAGGCTGTGCACAGGTCTTACTTCTTTCAATGCCCTCTGTTTTTCCTCTATATGAGTTTTACAAGTTGAAGCCTTCAGAAATAATGGCACTTGCAGCGCTCAGTTGGTTCCCAGAGTAAAAATTATTATGTCTACTAAGTTGAGGTCAAAAATAAAATTCCCTAGGATTTAAATAATTTTGTGGAATAGTATTCTTTTAAAGGACTTTCCATTTGATGTATTGTGAAATGGTCCCTCAAAAGTGGAACTATCTTCCGAAGGGCAGGCCCCTTATAGTACAGACTTCCCCACTAGGTAAGAGTTCTAGGAACCCATCTGTGTCAGTGTACCAGCTGGTGTTGTTATTAGATGCTGCTTAGCATCAGTACACTTTTTTGAAGACTTCCTCAACACATTTGCCCATTTCATGATGGGTTATTTACAAGTGCATTTGCCCATACCATACAGATTGTACAACAGTTTTTGACCAAAAACTGGCATGACTCCCATGCCCTACACTCCCTATTCACCCAATTTTGGCCTGAGATAATGTTTTTGTTTCCTTGGATGAAAAAATAAAGTCTTTAAAGGGAAATGTTTTATCAGAGGGGAAGAGGTGAAACCAAAAATAGCTGAAGCTCTAAAAGGTATCAAAATCCATGAGTTCAAAAACTGTCCTGAGCAGTGAACAAACATCTCAGTAGGTGCCTTACATAGAGTTCTAAGTAGTTGCTCAAGGAACTTAATGAGAACTATATCATCATGGAAAGGAACATAGAAACTATGAAAAACAAACAGGTGAAAATGAATTCAATATGTGAAATGGGAAATACACTAGAAGAAATTCACAGCAGGGTAGACAAAGAGGATTGATTCAGCAATTTGAAAGATAAGGTAGAAAAAATCCAATGAGAGCAACAAAATGAAAAAAAAATGCTTTAAAAGAATGATAGTCCATGAAAGCCTTGGAACAATATGAAACACAACAATATTGGCATCTCAGGAATACTAGGAGAGGAAAGGGAACAAGGGATGGTAAGAAGCAATGACAGAAAACTTTCCTAACTTGGTGAGGGAGGGAGTCATGCAGGTTCAGGAAGCACAGGGAGTCTGAATCAAGATGATCCCAAAGAGATCCAAACTAACATACATCGTAGTTAAGGTGGCAAAGTTTAAAGACAGAGAGAATGTTAAAGAAAGAGAGAGAGAAACAGTCCAACAGGGCAGTCAGGCTGATTTCTCAACAGAAACAATAGAGGCTAAAAGGGACTGGCATGGAATATTCCAAGGGCCTGCAACCAAGACTACTTTACCCAGCAAGGCTCTGGTTTAAAATGGAAGATGAAATAAAGACCTTCCCAGGCCAAAAAAAAAGCTACAGAAATAAATTTCCGTCAACCAGAATAGCAAGAGATGCTAAAGGGACTTCTTTAAGAAGAAACAGAGAGAGGAACACAGGTCCAAAGGGGGAAAATGGCAAAGAAAAAGTGCCTATCAATAATAACAGTAAATGTAAATGGATTAAATGCTCCAATGAAAAGACATAGGGTAGCTGAATGAGTAAGAAAATACAACCCACATATATGCTGTCAGAGAAAAAAATGTATGTAGGCTGAAAGTGATGGGATGGGAAAAATTATTTCATGCAAATTCAGGCAAAAGGAAAGTTGGGGTAGCAATATTTTTACCTGACAAAATAGACTTCAAAACAAAGACCATGGCAAGAGACTGTGCTTACTACATAATACTTAAGGGTCAATCCAACAAGAGTCTATAACCCTTGTAAACACATATGCACCCAATATAGGATCACCTAAACATATAAAAAAATTACTGATGGACTTTAAGAAAGAGATAGATAACAACATAGTCATTGTAGGAGATTTTCAACACTCCATTGTCAACAATGGCCAGATCTTCCAGGCCAAAATCCAACAAGAATGTAGTGGCATTAAATGACACACTAGATCAAATGGAATTAATTGATATTTACATACCATTTCATCCCCAAGAAATAGACTACACATTATTCTCAAATGCACATAGATCATTCTCAAAGATACCACATCATAAAGCACAAAATAATCCTTAACAAATTCAAGAAAATTGAACTAATAACAAGCATTTCCTTGGATCACAATGGATTGAAACTAGAACCTAACCTCAAGACAAAAACACCAAAACATTCAGACACAAAGGGGCCAAATAGCATGTTGTTAAATAATGAATGGATTAGCAATGAGATTAAGGAAGAAATTTAAAAATACCTGGAAACAAATTAAAATGAAAACAGAACAATCAAAAACCTATGAGGTACAGTGAAAGCAGTCCTGAGAGGGACTAACCTTATACCTAGAACTAGAAAAGCAACAACAAACAAAGCTCATGGTGAGTATAAGGAAGGAAATAATCAAGATCAAAGCAGAAATAAGTGAAATAAAGACTAAAAAAAAAATTCAGATCAATAAATCTGGGAGCTGGTTCTTTAAAAAGGTAAACAAAATTGACAAACTTTTAACCTGATTCATCCAGAAAAACAGATATATGACACAAATAAAATCAGAAATGAAAGAGAAGTAACAGTGGATACCATGGAAATATAAAGGATTTTTTGTAAGAAATTTCTATGAACAATTATATGCCAACAAATTAAACAACAGAGGTGAAATGTAAAAATTTCTAGAAATACTATCTTTTAAAACAGAATCAAGAAGCAGAAATCTTAAAACACAACAACTATTGAAATTGAAGCAGTAATTAAAAAACAACCACACACACAAAAAAAACTCCTTGACACACAAAAGCCCTGAATCAGATGGCTACACATGTGAATTTTACCAATCATTCAAAGAAGAACTAACACCTATCCTTCTCACACTATTCCATAAAATTCAAGAAAAGGAAGGACTTTCAAGATCTTTTTGTAAGGACAATATTGTCCTAATTCCAAAACCAGTTAAAGAAACAACAAAGAAAGGAGATTATAGGCCAATATTGCCGACAATCATAGATGCTAAAATCCTCAACAATATAATGGCAATCCAGATTCAGAAATACATTGAAAAGATTATACATCAAGATCAAGTGGGAGTCATCTCAGGGATACAAGGATGGTACAAGGTCTGTCCCAAAAGTATCGAGCCAATGTCAATATAATTAAAAACAGTTTGTGTGGCTGATACTTTTGGGATAGACCTCATAGTCTCAAATCAGTAACTGTAATACACCACATAAACCAAATGAAGGGCAAAAATTACATGATCGTATCAATAGATGATGAAAAGCATTTGCCAAAATCCAGCACGCATTTACGGTAAAAACACTCAGCAAAGTGGAGTAGAGGGAGCATACCTCAACATAATATAGGCTATGTGTGAGAAACCTACTGGCAATATAGTGCAGTTCATACTGCACAATGAGGTCTTACCTTGAATAAAATAATTTTTAATAATAGGCTGATAAGGGGGCTAATTGCTACCATTGTATCTTTCAAACTATTTCCTTAGTTTTTTAGTATATTCTGTAAGATAGCTACTTATCGATAAAACAAAACTAAAATTAAAATTCAGGTTGTTTCTCTCCAAAATCAATGTTCTTTCACTTGTATTAGGAAAATTAAGAAAATAGTTATGTTTTCAAATTTTTTCACAATTAAAAGGATTATATAGCTCATGCTATATAATATATTGTTTCTGTCTCCATCACAATTAGATACATTAACACACAAACACATACATAAGGATCCCAGATGCCTTACCTCTACGGAATGCAAACATTGAATCAAGGCAAACTACTTTTATTTACTTTTTTTTCTTTTATTTCCTTTTGATGAATGCTTCTGGGTTTTAGAAAATCAGAACTATATAACAAGGCAGAAATTGCAATTATTTACCCCTGCTTTACTTCTTCTTTTTAGTGTACTGTAAGTTTGTACTTCTATATTCCCCACCATATCCTGACCTTGACATTAGCGATAGCTATGGCACTAGTTTTGTTCAAAATAAAGTAACTGAAAATGATGCCTGTCACTTTGGGGCAAAAGCATTTCTCATGGCTGGTGCACAAATTTCCACCTCTCCTCTGCTCTTGCCCTGGCTGTCAAGAATCCTATGGTGGTGTGGAGACATAATATTGATCCACCTTATGGAGGTCACCTGGCATGGTCAGTGACTCAGTCTACAGATTTTTAAATTCTTTATTACTGCAGGATAATTCAAGTGATCATGACTAATAAATATGGACATGAAATATGATGATTTATTTGTCATCAGAGTAGCACTTTTAAGTACTGAGTAGGCAATATTTGAACACAATATTTAAGCATTGCAATGAAAAAATCAGTTTTCAGTTTTAAAATTGATTACATAGTCTCTCTCTTCAGACAGTACTCTGACTATAGAAATATGAAGAAATAGAGACTCATGATTAAGAGTTTCTCATCTCATAGTCAGATATCAAGCCTCATAATCATATTATCAAAATAGGAAGACAAGTAATAACTGTCTCACAGGGCTCTAAATAGATGGAAAAAAAAGTTTTTTTTCACAATGGCAGTTTGGGAATGTTTTCATCAAATCCCTTCTATTTTAGAATGAGTTTTTCCAAACACTTAAAGTTTTATTTTACATTTAATATACAAATAATATTTTCATAAGTTAAATGAAACTTGTGTATATTGTTTGTTACTATATAATATTAAAACTGGTGGTTATTTTCATCATATGGGAAAGCTCAATTGGGAATATTCTTTCTTACATTATAGACTATATGTTTAATATTCTTGTTGTAAGTCTCTCATTAGCATCTCAAAGATATAGGTAGTTCCCTCTTGAGCAGCTGAAATGGAAGTACAATGACATTGCCAAGACATTAAAACATCACGGACAAAAGATCCAAACAGTAACTTCAAATAAGAGTCTCATATCAGATGTTGTCATACAAGTCTGGCTTTGCCATTAAACTGTTGTTTTTTTTTAGATAATGATAACTATATGAAGTCTGCTCCAGGGTTTATTACCATAAAGACCGATTTATTTCATTATTAAGGAGTCCTCTTTGACAATGCCGAATAGGCTTATTAGATATTATATAACATGAAAAATAATTCTTTTTTTGCCTTTTTTTCTATAATTAAATTATCTTACCATGTGTGATAAATATAGTTTAGAACTCTTTATTTCTAGTCACTTAAGAACTCAACTGTTACTCTTTTTTTGTTGTTATTTCCCAAAGAAGTAAATTTGTAAGAAAGGAACATTATTAAATATTTCATTTATGTTGTTGAATATATCTCATTATGAAACTAAAGGATGTTTATGTTAGCACATTTAGAAATTAAAGGAAATTAACTAGAAAGAATTAAAAATACTAAAAAGATCATTTCAATACAAACTGGACACTTATTTCTCATAAAATCACCTATAATAACATTATTCAAGAAGACATAATTGGTATTTCCATTTAAGTTGATCTTATCTTTACTATAGGAAGACCATGCAGTGTCAGGAAATGTGGGGCATCTCAATAAGAAGGTATGAGAAAGGACTTCTGATAGAATTTGGGCTTAGGTGATTTTGGTGAAGATTCAAGGAATCAAGGATTTTTTCTGCATTAGTGATGTCAGGAAATGGAGATTAATTCTGTTATGATATATATTAATCTTATCTGGGAAAAGGACAGATTAGAGTGAGGTCAAACCATAATTGCTAAAGAAGCAACAGTTGCTGTTATTGGGCAGGAGACAGGGATATTTAGTATTTTGTCATGTATACCATGACCTTGTTTATATATGATTATTAAAATATGAAAGATCTTGATTTGGTTTCATTTTATCATGGCCACACAGTAGCCTTGTCTGATATTGTTCTGTGAAATTGTTTATGTTTAACAACAGAACACCAAGGCCCAGCTGTGACTGAAATATTAAATATGATTGAAGCACACATACACATTATTTGAAAAAAAGCAAGCATAATTTCCAGATTAGGAAAGACATTGGCAAAGAATATTTTAGACACATTATTAGTTATGAAATTTTATTAGAGGGTATTTGGACTTTTAGATACTGAAATTTCTTCTGGTACTGCTATGCAATCTCTATGACATCATGCTTTCAATGTAAGAGTTACAATCTATTATTGTCATTTGTTCTCTGAAAGAGAAAGAACTTGCATGGCCATATTGGGAAATTGTGAGAGACTATGGTAAGAAGTTTTGAGTATCTTTTCAAAGGAAATAGAGGAAAAGTGGAGAGCTTTTAATGAGTAAATGAAAATTAAAAGGATATAGTTCAGAAAGATTCCTGGACAGTTAGAAGGATGTATTGAAATGGAGGAAGGCCAGAAACAAAGGCAAAGTAGAAGGCTAGGCATGATGTACTACCAGCGTTACAGAGATGATAGCTTTATCACATAAAGATGTGATATGGCAGGCAGATGGTTAAAAATAGGGAGTAAATGAGAAGAAAGGCTAATGGTATCCTCATCTTAGCATTAATCTTCTATAAGCATAACTTCACTTAAGTGATCATAATGGTAGGGGTTGTAGAAGGGCAGCGGCAACTGTTATTTGAAGGCAGTATTGTCATTCATTTTATTCCATTCTTGCTTTTTCTTTCATTACTCTTGCTTTCTTCACTTGTGACCAGTAAGTCATTTAAAGTCTTCTGTAAACTATGTGTCAAAGCAGATACTCGTTCATTCTGATTTATGAATTAAATAACCATTGTTCGATTTATGGGCTCAATGTCTGCAGTGTTTTTCTCATTGAAGCAGGATCATCTTCCAGCAATAATGTTTACAATGGAATAGATTGTCATCCAAAACTGAGCCCTAATTCTCATACTTAAGGGTGAATGTCTTCTCCTTTTTCAGTGTTCAGTGAGTCTCAATTTCCCTTCTTCCTTCCTTCTCCCTTCCTCCCTCCCTCCCTCCCTCCCTCCCTTCCTTCCTTCCTTCCTTCCTTCCCTTTTTCTTTCTTTTTGTATTTAATGGCTGCATCAAAGTGGTAGAAATGAAAAGTGAATGTGCTCTTGAATGGCCCCTTTTGAAAATATCCTGTCTTCCCAATTTCTGGAACGAGTAAAACAATCATCACCACTATAATAGTGTGTCTTTTCTTGGGTACATGAGCACCCCATTTAAGGGAAATGACTAGAAGCCCAGGTGAATAAGAAGGCAGGTCCCTGCTCAGAGAATTTTATGATAGATGACAAAAGAAAGAGTAATATCCCTGACAGAAACTATGGGAATCCCTATAAAGCTGCCTAAATGGAATTATGAACTTATATGTGCATCCCAGGTTGGGGGGGAGGGGGTGGCCAAAGAAACAAAATGCTATTTGTAATTGACCCATGATAACTTGGGACTTTGAAAATTGACTTTCTGTGAATGATAATTTATTAAGATATTGGATAAAAAGAAAATAATTTTCATAAATCTAAAAGATGAAAGGTCATTTGTCAGTTGCAAATGTTAAGAACAATAAAAATTATAACAGTAGTATCTATGATATGTTAGGCTCTGTAGAAGACATTTATAGATGTGATGCTATTATTTGCCAGACAATCATGTAAGGTTTTATAGAAGATAAATGAGAGAATTGAGTAAATTTTTCATGTAAAGGTTACTTATCAATAAGTGATGTTCCTAACTGATCTATACAATTGTAGTTCTCATCCTAATTCATTCCAGTTTATTAGTTTTCAGACAAATTTGACTAGAACAGTTCCCTAATTTAATAAATATTTATTGAGCATGAAATGTATGCTAAGTACTGGTCACTGAGGATTTTTTAAATGAAAAGTATGATGTAGTAACTAAAGCAGTTTCAATAAAATGCTGTAAGTAACTGAGGCAATCACAGTTCAGATGAAATCATTCATGAAAAATATTATACATATATAAAACCTGCACTAGAGAAGGCGAGCACTTTGCTTATTTGCTGCCCAAGTTCTATTTTCCTAGCTTCTTTTCTACATTGACTCAGTTGGAATAAAGCTGATTTTATACCACTGAGATGTTTTCTTTGAGAGATAGCAATAATGACAACAAAAGAAAAATCTCCAAAATAAACCAAACTAATCTGGATGCACAGTGTTATTTTTTCCCACTCTAAAATTGCCACAAGTAACCATGTTCCCTTATTGCTTAATAAAACAAAAAAATTACATGAATAAAGCATATTATTTGTGTACTAAAAATATTGCTGAAT